>JAWLRI010000685.1:0-129469 GCA_034781795.1 Crypturellus tataupa
GGGGGGGACCCGACTTGAATCCTTCTCCATTATTAGTGACAACTAATAATTGATCATTGCTCGCAAACACGGGCTTTTAGCCGCATAATTGAATCGTGAACAGCGCGGGCTGGGCTGAACACGAAGGGAAGGAGTCGAGGAAGGCGCTTCCCCCCCCGCCGGCTCCCTGCGAAGCTCCGCGGCCCGCGGGGAGGGGGATCCCCCCCCCCGGGAGCTGCAGGGCTGAAGCCCAGCCCGCCAAGGGGGGGGGTGCATTTAATTCAATTCTTTCTTTACACATTTGCTGCCTTTTGTTGAACCTGATGGCGGGCAATTTTTACACCTCGCTGTCCCTTTGAGTTTATTGATGAAGGTGCTTCGGAAATGATTATCGGGAGATTTACAGCCGTCACTCCCCACCTACGGGAAAAGTAGTAAAATCAATCCCGCAATCAATCAGAGCCCTCTGTGCATATCTTTTTAATCTGCACTTTTAGCTGTTTTATTACAACGCGAGCATTAAATATGTTTGTTGCGGATTTAATACAAACGCCTGCGAAGGACTCTGTCAATTTAGACATAAATCATCACGTAAACAAGTTAGATGGAAAATCGCCTGACTCGAGTGCAACGGCTAAAACTGAGCAACAAAAATACCTGCATTGCACTTCATTCCTCTGCCAGCGATAGCCCACACCACAGTATAGGCAACTGTCTGTATGTACAGCCCATAAGGCAGAAAGAAACGTACAGAAAGATAAATACGCAGCACTGCAAGAGACTTCCGTGCAGCTTTTCCATGAATATACAGAGAACTAAGAGAGTGCTAATAACTACAAATACTCCAACACACTAAAGACTATCACTATTTCCTCAATTTGATTTTTTTGAGCAGAATATCTAATTCCTGTGTTAAAACTAAGTTTTATTTTCTGTAATTCGCCATAAAGCACTTGAGAAAATTCCTTGAATATTATTATATCTCAAGATATAACTATTATTTATTTACACTTTTTTCTTTAGATTAATTAATTAAATTAGAAGGCACTTCAGGAAGGTGACTTAGGTCAAAGACCTCCCCAGGGTTTGATAGGCAGTGGTCAGCTGTACAGACAGGGTGCCTTCTATAGAGAGTATTTGATGCCACGAGAGAAATTATTCTTACAAGACATATCCTTTTATATATATATATATTTTAATATCTCAATGTCTTTAAGCTGCATAAAGCCGCAATGTACCTCCACCAGAAATAAAGAATTTTAGAGTGAAGTGAAATAGATTTCTTCAGCCTCAAATAGAAAGTTTAGAAAACACTCTGAGCTGTGGAAACATCTCCTGAAAATGTATTATGGTATTTCCCATCTCAGAAATACGTCTGGATAGAACAAAACAAAATAACCCAGAAATATGTACATGTCAAATGAACAATTGTGGAAAAAAATACATCTGATATCAGATGATGAGATATAAGTAGCTCTCAGGCAAGTTTTCCTCCAAACACCTCGCAGTCACAATTGCTTTGCACCTGGGTATATATTCATGAGTCTTAGCCTTTTTTTTCTTAATCATCATAACTATCATTTATGTAATCAAAGCACTGTTTAAAATAGCATAAAATATGGAGGTGAAAGCCATTTAAAAGTAAATGAAGAAGTCAGACTGGGGGGTATATTTTCCAGAATTTTTAAGGAAAAAAATGTGCTCTTCAAAAAAGCTTTCCCTTAGGATTTGCTTACCTTTAACAAAATTATGCAAAATTTCTGTAGCCTGTCAAAATAAAAATACAAGGCCAAAATTTCACACGGCAATTTTCTAGTAATGTACGGATGATTTTTCCTACAAGATAATCATCTAGCAAGGGAAAACCTGTTGTCACAGATGAGATTTTTCCCTGTCAAATCAGATTTATAGAGTGCACATTTTTATTTACATTTTGAGGTTTCGTTTTAATTTGGACAATCTGCAGCCACTGTGGGATGAACATGTCCCATACCTCAGGGGAAATGTTGCCTGCCTCGGTCCCAAATTTCATGACTAATGAAATGAAACTGAGAACCCGACTGGCTCCCGTGACGTATTTCTGATTCAGACACAGTGGAAGAATTTGTAAGTACACATGTTTTATTTGCATAATATAGGGGTGCCCTGATTAACATATGGCGTTTACAATGTGCAAATTGTCACACTCCGCATCGAGGCACGAAGCCGGCTTGGCAGCCGCGGGTTTCGCTAACACAAACGTCACATGAGCAACATGGTGCTTTCCACGGCTGCGCCAAGCAGGGTGGCTTCGCGCCCGCTCTGCTAAAGGAATCAGTCTGCAGTGGCAACGTGATTCCCCCAAGCGCAGATACATTTGCTGAGTGACCTGCGAGCATGTTTTCCTGTAGCTTGGGGGCTCCTCACAGAGCAATCTCCTACCCCAGCTGCAGCTTTACAGCTTTTTTTTTTTTTTTCATTTGTGATCATTTAGCATTCAAGCAGCCACAGCAGCAATGCCTAACCCGAAAGGTAACTCCGAGTTTCCCATCTCTTAAAATAATTCTGCAGCTGGAAAGGCGGGGAAGAGCGAAGCTCTTGGTTGCCAGCCAGCTGTCACTGACCTATCAGCAGATACTACATCAACCACTGTGATCCAGAGATGGCCTTGATAACTACTGCTCCGTAAACCCAAGCTCTTACAGTTAGAAAACAAAACTCTTTTTTTTTTTCCTTCCCTGAGTAGAGCTCAAGTAATGAGATTCAGCAAAGCAATCTTCAAGAAGACCCTTCCACACAGTTTCATAAACCACATTTGGGGTTAGCAATACGCTCTCTACCCTTTACAGCCGTTGTATGGTAGGTGTGGGCTATTAGCATGGTGGTACAAGCTATTTTTTGAATTTTAGCTGGAGTTACATATTCTGCTTCATAGCCCTTTTTCGAGGAACTTTTAATTTCCATTTCAAATGAAGTTTCCAGGATTGCAGAACACATTTATTTGTGTTGCAGGTAGTGCTCTGAAGTCTAGCTGGCTCTTGCCCAGGACTCTATAGAAACATTAAGCTAATCTGAGCTCACTTGTAGCCACAGGCACCCAAGGAGCACTGCCCAAATGGGAACTTCAAGCTTCAGTGAGCTTCAGATCACACTGAAGGCAATAGGTGTAAAGCCATACATGCAAAGACAAATGTAGCCCCAGCGTGTACTGGTTCAGCTATCACAGCTTCATTCTGTCGTATTGCACCAGGCAGAGCAAAAGGTGGAGAACCACCCTTGAATACGAGATGACATAGTACATTCTGGAAAAACTGGACTCCAACACCAGTGCTTATTCCACATCTACTTGTCCAGCTGCAGAATGCATCATATACGCATCTCTAGGTCCACAAAAAGCCACTTTCTTGCTCTCGGATGCACCCAATCCCAAGCACCCAAAGTCCTCCTCGCGCAGCAAGCAGAGCAGTGACATGGAAGCATGGACACGTTTTCAGTTTACAATTGCACAGGAGTAAATTCACATCTAACTAACTAGACTAACTGGAAGAACTGAACACATCGGTCCATTGCCCAGAGGTGGCTGCCATTACCCACCTGGAAGACACCGGGGCTACGGCTCAGCTGGGGCAAGGAGCAGGGAGCATTCCCAGTCCACTTCGCGGTAGCGTTTGCAAAAACCTTTGCACGACATGTTCCACCAGGAAGGGATGGAAATCTCCGGCATGGGGCAGCAGTGCGTGGTATGGTGACTTCTTAAGCTGTTCCAGCTGTTTGCAAATAAAATATGTGTCTAAGCCCCCAGTCTATACAAACTGATTTCTGAGAGGAGCTCTATTTGTGTGTGTGTGCCAAATCAGGCCCATTACTAACTACAGATGAATATAAACAACTGCTCTATAGAGAAAAGGTCTCGAGAAGCCACTAGTGACAATTATTAGCATGCAAATAACATACCTCAGAGTAAGATGTCTCCTGTTAGTGTGTTCAGTTGGCAGTGGCAAACCTTTGCACTCCCATATGTTGCAGTGCTTGAAGTCGCTTGTTCTCACTCCAAAGTTCCCTCAACCTGGCTTCTTCTGCAGCTGAAGCAGCTTCCACTTTTAGGCTGCATGAAAGCACAAGCAAAGCTATCATATTTAAGAATAACAGTTTCATGAAAAGAGAGAGCCAAATGCATTATAAATGTAGTGAATTAAGTGGAATTAAACAAAGGATAAATATCATTCGTTCCCTCCTCCCCCTTCAGCACTGTCCTCTCTGACACCGCACATGTAATCTCAAAATACAATAACATTACTGTGTTCGCTCTGTTCAAACACTATCATTTACTCTTTGTTTCACTCCTCTAATTTTCTAATAGCAAAATTCAATTTCACCCAGTGCTGCTCTCCGAGGATTGCCAGACCTGCTGCTCCCGTGCCCCCCTTGTAATGGATTACTCCAAGGTAGGACAAGCCCTGACTGTGTTCGTGATGGGAGTCACACTGAGCAGAAGCAATTAGGTAAACTCTGTGCAAAGGTAAAAAGTGAGACAGACGTGAGCCTAATGGGCGAGAGATAGGCAAATCTACATTCAGGGCCAGCGCTGCTATCCCCAGCCAGACAGAGCAGGCGGCTGCCTAGGGCTGCAAAATGTTTAGTAACACTTCCCTGCGCCGGCACTGCGCAATGCGAGGGGCCTGCGTTTAATGCTTCGCCTAGAGCAACAAACCCCCGTAACCGGTGCTGGCTGCCGTGGGCAGGGAAGCCTGCAGGAATCCGTTTGCTGGCATGCGTGTGACCGGGAAAGAACTCGCTGCTGCTTTAAGCAAAGCAACTGTGACATTTTAGGAGTACAGCTCCTTAAACCACCTGTTTAAATCTATTAATCACAGGTAATCTTGGCTCTTCAAAGGGATTATTCAAAGAGGATGTAAATACTAGATAACCAAAGACAAAAAACGTTACTGGTAATAGGCATCCACTTACTGTGATGGCACACAATTATTTTTGCAATAAATGTAACCTGTAACATAGCACAGAAAGTTCTCATGGGATCCGCTCTCTGCTCAGAAATGAAGCAAAGAATTCGCTTTGCATTTCTTACTATTCCGCTTCCTTATTGTCATGCCCATAAAATGAATCAAAGTGATAGCTGTCTAGAAATGGCCAGAATTTAATCTGGGCGAATTATACACCAGCATATCAGTACCGGGGCTGTGTCTGGTTAAAGGCGCCACGTATCATTAAGGGGGATGCGTCGTCCTATGCTTCAAAATTATACTAATTTCGGAGCAAAAAGATGGCATTTCGGAATATTACTTGGAAACATGCCCATTATAAAGATAAATATATACTACAAAATGTGAAGTGAATTAAAAATACGTTCATTTTATAGCAAACCATATGCTAGCTGTTTACATTGTATTCAGTAAATATTAGCAATCAACCCTAATCTAAACGCAGATCCTGCTAACCCCCCCATTTTGGGAAACGCTGACCGCGAGGCCAAGCCTTGCAGCACACACACAGCCCGGTTTACGTCGCTGGCGGCCGGGCGGCACAGACCCCTCCAGTGTTCTTGAACACGGCCTTTCCACAGGCCGCGTCCCGACCTGCGCGCGGACTCCCACGTTAGCGGCTCCGCTCGCTCCTGGTGCGGAGGGGAGGCAGGTTCCCTTCCCTTCCTGGGGGATTTCTTACTCCAAGCCCCGGAGGCCTTGCCGGGCAGCGGAGCCTCCGGCTCCCAGGCAGGAGAAGCCCCAGGGTGGCGGCTGCTTTCCGGAGCCCATCTCAGTGCTGCTCCTCAGCACAGTCCTTGCTGCGCCTGGTCCCGGTCCAGGACCAGTTCCCAGTGCTGGTCCCGCTCCCTGCTCAGCCGGGCAGATCCTGCTGGAGGCTGCGAGGCCGCAGCCAGGGCCGAGGCCGCCTCGGAGGCACCGGCCCGCCGCGCTCCTCTGGGCCTGTTTGCCTGGATCCTGCCGTTTCCGGAGCGCGGGAGGTTTGTGTATAAAACTTGTCATCGTCTCCGAAGAATACAAGGGAAATTTTGTGAAGTTTCCCTCAAGGCATCTTTTCAAACCACACGGATGTTACTGGATAGGGATTTAGGCTATCCCAATCAAAACAGCTGCACTTTTCAATATATAGCACACAGATTTATTGGGTAGCTAAAATGCCGCGTTCCTTGGAAACGACAGGCCAGCACCTTCTCACTTTGGAGTATCCTATTTGTGTATTTACTACTTTCTTGGACCTTTTCAAATCAAACCATTGCCATAATTTGGATTTTACTGTGGAGAGAAGGAAGGTGTTTGACCCATGATGATGCATTAAGGGCATTAGAAGCACTGGTGTTTGTTTTTTCATTCTCTTTTGCTCTAGAAAGGGCCAAGAACTTGAATTTGTATTTCACAAAATTGCAGTACTGCAAGTTAAAACTTTCCTTCTCAATCTAAATTCGTTTTAAAATTTTATGCTTTACAAACTTCCAAATGGGATTCTAATTGTTGACAGACATTTTACATTACATGTGTCTATCACTTTGATTTAATATGCATTTTCAATGAAATTTAAAAAAGGCCTCCCAGGTGGCAATTTAACAGCAAGACATGCTGTGAATTTTAGATATAAAAAATATCTAGTTTTCAAGGTTTTTTTTTTTGTACTTTGTAAAAATGGCCCACGAGGAAAAAAAATCAGAGAATGTCTGTATGATTGAGTTATCAGGAGCTAAATATCCCCAAGAATATTAACTACTGTTTTAGTCGGTCTCAGTCATCAGAGACAAACCAGTTTTTACATTTGTTCAGCATTTTGGGAGTGCACTTCACTAAGTATTAACCATGAAGGAAATAAAATGTATTTGAAAAACCTATGTCCGGTTTATTACATCTCATGACCTGATTTAATTTTCTTCTACAGAAAACACACATTGAAATGTCTCTAAGTAATAGGTACTTCTTGTCGGGCTTGATAAGAGGCATTTAAAAGGAATTCCAAATCTACTGTGAAAGATAAGAGCAGAGCTATTTCTTTTTTTGTGTCCCCAAAAGAGTAGAAACCAGAGCTGGGCGAGCACACGTGCTACAGAGGAGACCTGCTCTGTATCAAGTCTACTTTTGAAATTATCAACATCACAGTTAACGTATAGGCCCTAAACTATAGGCATCCACAGCATACTGGGAACAACTTTGCCACTTTATATTACTTATAATTTGTTAAACAAAATATTAGCTATTTTGCAAATACTTACATTTTCTTTACAATATTAATACAAACATCTTGGCTTGGCTTATTTTATATAAATAGCTTAGATCATCTTGTTTTAGTGGTCCTGCAGGGTGTCCCAAAACCTATACTCGATGGAAAGGATAAACATTCATTAAACTTCAAAGGCTGTCAAAAACTCCAGTTATTTAGATTTAGGGGAATCATTTAAATTAATCCCCATGTTTGTGTAGAAAATATGTAATGTAATCTATTTCTCTGTCTCCAGCTTCAAGTCACTTACCACTGGGGGGAAAAAAAAAGCGCTCTAGTATTTCTTGTCTTCAATAACTGGAAAAGGAAGGCTTCATATTCCCTAAAAGAATTCTGGTTTAGTGACACTAAGAAACAAATATTATAATACACAACTGTGTGCTTTTATCTCTGTATAACTGTTGTTAAGACTAACAGACAGAATGGATTTCATCACTGGGAACAGTAAACCCAGATTCAATAAACCATTTTTTTTTTTTTAAAAGACAATTACTTCTTTAAATGGCTTTCTGCCTTAGCATCCCAATTCAGTGTAGTACTGATATGGCACAGAAATACATTCTCCTTTTGTTAAGCCTCTCTTAAAATTATGCAGAGATTTTCATAGGATGAAGAGCTTGTTTTTTACTTTTTACTTTGAAATTAAGCTCCTTTACAGCCTCTGTGAGAGGCACCGAGGAAAAAATAAAAGGAGCGAGGACCTCAGCTCTTATAAATCACTGTAATGCCACTGAAGTCGATGGGACTACGTCAATTTATACAAGCTGAGGTTGTGGCCTAATATTTGTGCTGAAATGTTGAGGCTCCAGCGGTATCCCTGAGCTGTATAAATATTTGTTGGATGTTAACTCTCAGGGTGCAGGGATGGATTGCTCATCCCCAAACAATTTGGAACCTTATCGGTTCACCTTTCCAAAGGAAACCCTCTGTTTTTTTGGGGTAGGTATTTTGCCTAAGGAAGACTACAGATTAGGTCCTTCTTCTGTTGTACAGGGATTACACTGTGTAAAATGAAACAGTAATTTTCATGTAGACTTTTGAACTTGCACCAGTCTGAGTGTACTACCCTGGTTTGTGCAATGTGTTGTACATGAATGACCCATAATGTTTACAAAATGAATTAGTTTGACTCCAACTTTCTAGCCAGAAAGTAATCAAAGTGAAGAGCCAAGCTATTTCTGAAATTCTTGCTTCCCTAACTAGAAACTGCATGCTCTGTCTCGCTAATCAGCGTATTAACGTTAAATGTGCATATTCTATAGTGGATGACAATTAATAACAGCAGTAGCTCTGAGCAGTGTACACATATTAACTGTTTGGTCCCCATGCTGGTCTTATGGGGCACCCACGTCTGATCACAGCATGTGGCATAGAGACCAAAAAACCCCCTAAAATGTCAATGAAAGATTAAACCACAAGTTATATTTTATATATTTTTTCTGTATATTAAATGTATGGCAACATTCTGACTTCTTCTAAAGCCAATACATGTATTCATAGAGTATATTCAGGAGTCCTCCTGTGCTAGTATTTTTAGTAGGGTTATTCATGATTGCTGTTCTTCCCCAGAAAATCTGGAAGCCCTAATTTATCTTCCCAGTAGCCATCTTAAATTAAAATTAAGCAACATCTGAACCATTTTAAAAAGAATCTCATCCTATCAGGCTTTGCTAGATGGAACAGAAATATTAATTACAGAAGCAAACAATGTTACTTATGGATTTTCTCCGAAACTCAAAAGGTGTCACTGAACTTTCTCTCAGAAAACCACCCTCCTAACCTGCAAACCTCCACGTGATGCTGAAGACCTCCCAGAGCCGATTTGCTTGCTTCTATGAGTGGCTAGTGCACCAAGAGGGAGGATATGAAGTAAAGTTCCGATGATTCAGAGCAGCAGACAGGCTGAACCCCTTTTCCCACCCTCAGTGAAAGCAAAACTCAAATAATGCCCCCATACACACACCTGACTAGTATATGAGCTCTTCATTCCATGTAAATTAGCGTAACATTCCCGGGATCTACCTGAAGCAGAGAGATAATGGGACTTACCCCAAGATGATCTGGGCCAGGGTATTTTAATGGGAGTTTCACGTGTTGGGGCCAAGAACCCGGTTCTTCATCCTTACTCAGGCCAGAAGCAAGGAAAGCACCACCGAGCTACCCACCAGCTGAGGAACCGATCTGTTGAAGGGAGGGAGACCAAAGAAGCTCAGTTCTCCCCAAATTAGCAACGCTACTGGAAGTCCAGTCCAGCTTGAATGACAGGTGACCATGGTGCTGTCCAACGTCCGCATCCATCTCATAGCTGCATCCATCCCCGTTAGCTTCTGTTTACAGACTAAATTTGCAAATCCAGAGGAGTAGTAAAAAAAGAATAACAGCCTGATAAAATATCTTGGCAGGATATTTTGTAACATTCTTCTAAAAATCAGAGGTTAATAAACAGTTAAATTTGTTTCTAGCTTCTCTTAAGCAGTAATAAGTCAATATTTTTGTCTTTTGTCATCTGAGGGCTTCTACAGGAGCACAGAAAATTTCATCAATGATCTTTCCATGCTTTATAGCATTATGCCTTTGTACTATTATCCATCTGTATGCTCATCTAATGTGTATCTATTAGCCCTATGAAAATAACTCTCAGCCTCTTCACCCCGAGCAAGTATCAATAGGAAGAATGACAGTGGCTAGTTTGCACACTTGAAATGGTTTATTTGTTGCAATCCTGCGCACAAGATGTTTATCAGTAAGCACCAGACAGCCATGCAGAAGAAGGAGCCTTAATTCTGTCTGAGACAGCCTCTTATTGCTATTGATAGTTAGCATCAGTGTCCAGCCTGAGAAATGGAACTGCTGCAGGCAACTTCAGTCAAGACACCCTATTGATCTACTGCTTCCTTTGCCTCCCGCAAGCTAGAGAAGAAGAATAAAAAGGGTGTGTGGGGGGGAAGCTCGCTGGATGAGGGGCGATGCAGCTGTCTATGACTTACCATCATTCAAAAGGGGTGTGTATGTGCATGGATATTCCTGATATTCAGTGCCTCAGACAACTGTAAATCACCCGCACAGCCATGATAAATATAAATGTCAATGTGCTGGAAATGTCCTTTATATAAGGGATGTCACTGAAACTACATTTTTAGCATGAAACATTTTTGCTGCTTTTTTATTTTTCATTGACTTATTGTGCTTCTGTTATATCCTGTCTAACACAATCAATCTAAAGCATAATATCTGAGAGTCCTATTCATAAATAATACATATTTGGGTCATTTTCATTTGTATCCTACAATGAAGATTTACAAGCCAGAAACAAAACGAGAAACAATGTGCGGAATGCTCTTATTCAGTGGATAAGAATATATTACTGTGATCAATTAATCTGCTTTTCTGTGCATTAGGTGGACATCTTTATGGTACATCCATAAGGGTTTATAACTTAGGAGAGACAGAATCAGCTCTAAGGCTCTAACATAAAATGCATGTACTCAGAAAAGGGAAACTTTTTGAAAGTTTTTTTTTCCAAAGGGAAATGTGTTAATTTTGGCAAACTCAACCACAGCAATACCCCATCTATCAACATACTATGTCTCTCTGCCCTCTATGCTACCTCTCACATTAAATGAAAGGCAAAATTGACCATGTTATACCACGGCTAAAAGTCAAAATAATAATTCTGGCCATTTCTCTAGGGTCATTCATCCAAAGATATTTGCATTCCACTGTTAAACATGCACATTTATTCCACAGAGAGGCAAAGAGATAAAAAGTTCCAACTCAATTTTCTTTTTCGTTAACAATTAGCAGACAAAATTAAGTAAAAATGCCGTGTGAATGTAAGCCGAGAGCCAGCTAAGCACTGCGCTACCCTAGTGTCTCACACAGGGAACTCGAGCCACCTCCATGGCCCAGAAGGGCTGGTGCTGGGCCGTGTCGGAGCAGCCCGGCGAGTTAAAAAACACAAAGAAAAGACCCTGATCAGCCAGCGTGGCTTCAGGAAGGAAAGTCCAACTGTGCGAGCGCGGCAGACAGCGCAGTCAGGGAGGGCTGGTCTGGCCGAGGGGCAGGCAGGAGGACGAGGCAGGGGCTGGCCCGAACGCGGAGGGACGCAGAGCCCTGCTCGGTGCTTTGGGCTCCAGGCCTTCCTCAACACGGGGCCCGGGGATCAGTTTTTCAGCTGTGGAAATTCACTGCAAGCGCATCGCAGATAAAGAGTGAAATGAGTTTTGCAACTACAGCAAAAAAAGCAATTTTATATTTCATAGGCCTTTTAAAACCCTTTCCAACAGAAAATAAAAATAACAGTTACGGAAAAAAAAGGGCTACATTTCAATTCCCTTTTTTATAGTTTGACGTTGCAGATGTTTCTGGGTCAGAGGTGAACATGTCTTCAGGTGTCAAAAGATGCAATAACCTGAGTCAAAAATGGCCCAGTCCCCAGTACCGCAACGGTGCCAGAATATCCCACCTCAGGAGCCTGCTGGCAGCAACGTGCTCCAGGTGTCCGGCCCGGAGTGGAGCTGGTAGTCGTTTTAGTATTTTCCATGCTCATGTAAATGGACTTGATGTGTGTTCATCAAATGTGGGAAAACCTCAACCAAATTTTGTACCATCTGTTTATAGGTAAAATGCCTGCTTTGCTTAGAGCTTAGTGCAAAATCAGAAAACGGAATGAATGAAAGCAAGTGGGGCCTTTTGTTCCATTTTGTTTTGATGAATCTGAGGCTTGGGTCGTATCAGAAAATGAAGAAAGTTCAAAGGTTCATGCTTGCAGATCCAGGGATATTACCCAAGCCCCACAGAGCTCTTAAATCCGCACCGCACGGCCACGTCCTGCAGGCCTGGGGACTCCGAGCGCATGTGGGGTCCAACAGTGTCTGCCGACGCGCCCGGGGAGCAAGGCTGCCCTGGGGTCTGCACGGCCAGAAGGCCCATTTAGGAAAAGCATCATCCCTGTTGATTTAGTACCTAATACTGAACTGGGTGTTTTGTTGGAATCTATCCCAAGTTTAATCCAATTAATGTGCTAGGTGCCAATCAAACTGTCCATCTCTGCTGCATTGGTCTGGTTTTAGTAAGACTGTTGTATAACATACAATTGTGCTGATATCCTGGAAGCGGTTATGATACGAAGACGCTGGCTGTGGTTACAGCGATTTTCAGCATCAGTCGATAGACATCAGCTTGTCATCAGAAGAGGAATTTCAGGCTTTCCATGTCCCTACTTTCCATACCGAACAGCGCTTACCCTTCCCTGCACAGAACTGGTAACTGGGAAATTCATGCCTGAACCCGAGTCAGACACACTGTCAGAAGATGATGCCCACTGGGGCATGAGATCTTGTCTTGGTGAGAGAAGAGTTAATACAGCTGGCAGAGGAGAAAAATATCAGAAGAAAACAAATTGACAAAGATAATTAAATCCAGACTTACGCAATCTGAAATCTCACAGGAGATTCAAGTTAAGCTAAAAGGATCCGATGGTATCAAATGCTGCTAAGCCATCCAGTACAACCTGAAAAGAAGACAGAATAAAATATCTGTAGCACCAGATGCTTGGCAGGATAGGTCAGTGTATCTCCACTGAGATACACTCTAGTGCCTTTCCTGGCTAAACCTGGTCCCTAATGGCCTAAAAAAAGATGTTTTAATCTTGATACCACCATTGTAACAGGGTATAAAAGTTGAGAAAGAGATTTTGAAAGTGCCTATGGTCAGTTAATTAGGAAAACAGCTAGCTCCCCACAGCATAATCTACCCGGTTTGCCAAAAGAGACAAGTTTTATGTGTTTCAATCAGAAAAGTGCAACTCCTCCAGTAGTGTGGCTGAGACATTTACTTTGGAAATGAGGAATCTTATTTCCAAGGTCAATCTGAGGTTTCCTGGGTTCAGAGTAAAATGTTTTGTGGGGCCAAAGAAATATTTACTGGGTTCTAGGGAGCAGGGAGTGGATGTGTAGTTTGAACATATTTCAAGTCAGTCTGGGAGGTCTTTTTGTTTTTACATATTTGTGTCTCCTCAGACAACCTCTTTTTTTTTTTTTTTTTTCCCCTAAGAAATTGAAAGCTAAAAAAAAATGATGATATATTTTGCCAATACATTTCAGCGGGATCATTTCCTGCACTGAACCAGGGTAGCTCTTGGCAGCTCTTCCACAACGTATGTCTTTCCAGTGCATCATATGAAATGATACAGGCAGATTTTGCCCAGGGGCTGCCATTCCTTCTGTGCTAAACTAGGAGTTTCCGTATTAAGCAACGGTTTGCTTTCTGTGACCTTTGGCAGCGGGAGTGTTGGAAGAATGACATTATATGTTGCAGGGATAGTGCGAGGTGGAGCCTGGTGGGCACCATCATAAATTAAACAGCAGCATATTACAAATGAGCTCCATAATGAGTAGGTGAGTGCAAGATGTGCTACTGCACACTGGAGATTAACATCCAAATAGAGAAACTATCACCTAGCCCAGGAATGGTAGTAAAAGGTTAAAAGAAATATTCAATATTATCAATCATATTAAAAAAAGAGAGAACTTCTTACAGCTGTCAAAGGAGCTTGGGGGAATTAATGTGTTTGTGTCAAAAAGACAGAGAACAAGTGAAATAGGGCTATAGTGATTGCCAGAATCTTACTTGCCTGGAGAGATAACATTGGACATCCAGCTTAACTAGGCAGGTGCCAGGAATCCTCTTGTGGATGTTATGGAGCTGCTTTCAAATGCAGGAACGTACAGCGAGCCCTGTGCTCCCGTCCCCTCTGTGCTTCCTGAGGTGCACATTAAACCGGAGAAAACTCCAGCGAGGTGTAATGACCTGAAACCAGACAAGAGCTAAGAAATCAATGTTTTAAGTAAAACAGCAATTATAAAAAGATCTACAGTTCCTTTCATGTAATCAGGTAAATTACTAGAAGTGGCATAAAGCACCTAAATTGGAGAAAGAGTGGAGGAAGAGAGAATGGGGGAAGGAGGAGGTCCCTGGGGTGATATGCGATAGGATGCTTAGGCTGTGTAGAGGGCAAGAGGTTAAGTGAAAATGAGATGAAGGAATGATCAGATATAGTCAGATCAGAGACAGTTAAATAAAGGAACGAGCTACGTGAAGACAGATGAGAGGAAGCCGCGTGCCTGGGCTCGGGTGCTGCAGCCATTCCGCAGCAGCTCGGGAGCCAGAGCGGGGAGCTCCTGCTTCCCAACCACGTCAGTCCCAACTAAAACGCCTCCAAGCCAAGAAAGAAAAGCGTAAGGACACAGGTTGAACCCTCCTCTCTGCCACTCCAGCAGTGTGAAAGAGATACTAAAATCCATCTAATTACACCTAGCCATATTGCAGGTCCCTTTCTACTGGTGGTGCGATATAAATCAACCTTAGTGAGGAGAAAAAGATTCATGCTTGTGCCATGCATGAGAGAGATGCTGTTTAAAGAATCTGAAAACAGAAGTATTGAAAAGCACTTGAGAACTGAAAACTCTTGGTTGGCTAATATTTTCATGGGTCACACAGCTCTCACTAGAATGGGTTTCTATAACAACAAACAACATTTAGTTAAAAAAGGTGCCTAACTTATCAAATAAATGTTCAGGACACAATCCGTGTAGAAACCCATCAAGTATATTGCTAAATCTCCATTCTTAGCCTACTTGATAAAAATTACCTACGAGGAGAAAAAGATCAAGAAATAACCAATATATATGTCTAACCCTGGAAACAACCACAGGAATTTTCTTCCAAAAGCCTTTGGTGGTTTATAGCTTTTAAAAGCTTTTAAGAACTGCCTTAAATTTGTAGACCCCAAGATGATAGTTCAAATACTTGGGCATAAACTTTAGACGTCAGCATTTTTGTGTGTGTGTGTTTCTTCACAAGTCTGATTAGATCTGGGAATTAGAAAATTGAAACTTCTGCTTATCTACTACATGCTAATATCTGGGTTATGCCAAAACTTGATTTCTGAAAGTAAGTTTTGGTGCTACAGCTCCTTGGTGGTGAGCAACTGCTCTGTGCTGGGCACAGTGAGTTTGCCTATACACAGGATTCGCTGCATCTACCTCAACTTCCTAACTTGAAGACTATGACAGATCTCATATATATTTACGTCAAATGGAAAGCTACAATTAAAGTGCAACAGTCCACAAATGAGGCGTTTTCAAATGAAAACAGGAGGATGGATGGAACGTTTTAATCCTATTCAGTCAAGCCAGTTCTAGTCTGTTTTATACCCATTTGCTCATCTAGCATCTGAGACACCTTCCAAGAGTTGAGCAACAAAGCTTGAAGCGGCATTCGACAATAAAAAAGAATGAGAGCCGCTCCCAGAGCTCCTCCTCTGCTCGGGTGCTAAGAAGCTGGGCTGCAGGGGAAGAGACAAAAGCGTGTCTGGATCCCAGTTGTGTGCGCCTGTGGGAAAGGAGTGGTGAAAAGAGGCCAGCAGCTCCGGGAAACAGAGACATGAGGAAAGAGCACAAATCAGCTTTATGAGCTAGCAAATGATCGATGGCTAAATGCCAGTGGAGGGCAATGCACACAACTGCGTTTGCATTGTTGTAGTTATTAAAGGTTATTTTACTTCTAATTTTTTGTGGTAGGTGTTCTTATTCCCTCCTTACAGAAACCCTTGATTTCCACTTGCTAGGTGCTTAGATGCGCTTGTCATACCCAAAAGGCGATTTCAGTTTGTGGATGCCAGGAAACCTTTCCACTGATCAAAACACAGCTGCACGGGCTCGTTTGATCTATTAACGGGTGCCACAACTCTGGGGTATGTCTGTCTATACCTGTGAAAATAGATATAATTAATATATCAGATATCATACATACATGCAAATCCAGAAAGTAAAAATGACTTACAGTAAGACAGGATTTTCATTTGCCAAACCAAATCAAGCCAACTGAGCTGCTTAATCAAACGTATACGATCTGCACTTGGAACACTACAGCTGCAGTGACTTCAGCATACACTCAATCCATTTATTTCACACTGAGCTTGTTTTTTAATGCATGATCTTAAGAAACACCATTTTTAAAACGCGCTTTAATTAGTTTTTCCCAGGCTGCTACCTCTCTGCAGCCTTTTAAAGCTCTCTCCATTATTTCTCACAAGTTGCTTGGACATGTGATGTAGGACCATGGGACCACATGAATTGCCATTCAGCAGACACTGATCCTAGGTTTTAAAACAATGAATCAGCAAATGCCAATCCATTTTATACAAAATGCTTTCAGTGTAAGACAGGGAGCAGAATATTTTCTTATATATAACCTTTTTATCCATTACAGAAATGCATACTCTCAGCTTTACTACTAAATGAGAGAAAGAGAGGGAGAAAAGCAATATTTTCAGCATGCTTTATTATATTAATACATTTTGTATTACAAATTTGTTTTCTTAATTTTGACATTTATTTCCCTTTTAACAAGTTAAAATGACCAACCAAAAGCTCTTGACTTTAAGCACATGCTTAACATCAGCGTATTAACTGTCACGTTCCGGCTAAGAGGCTTAACTTACATGCTTAAAGTACTGGTTTGAGAACTTTGTTAAATAAGACCTAAAAGTACTATTTTTTAAAAAATGAAGTAAATGGCAATTTTGACTTTGGCAGCACTGGAAAGGCGGTACTATTACTTCTTCATCATTGTCATACAAGCATTCGGTACAATTTTTAGCTCCCAGATATCTTGATCTGTGATAATTACCTTTTCTTGCAATAAATGATACTGAGAAGGAGCTTAGCAGAGACCTGCTCCTGATCTGCCTCAGTTAGTCCATTCTGAACCCTTCATTTTATTTCCTTTTGCACTGGGAGGGCAAAAAATTGCTGTAGCTTTCATCATGAGCTCAAATCGAACATTTTAGCAGACTCAGTTTAAATGCATACAGAGCAGAGTAACATTATTTTTTCTTTAGGATATTACAAAGCCAAGTGTAAGCAAGTCAACACAAAAATAAGAGGGCAGTTTTTTACAATCTGTGGTAATTCTGGGCATACTTTCAAAGGAGCTCAGCTTGCTCTCACAAATCTAGATGAAACAATTGCAGGTTTGGAGTATTTTGGAATTCTGTGTCTTAAAACAAATTAGCTTTATACAAAAAAAAAAAAAAAAAAAAAATCATGTGTCCACGAGAGCATAGCACTTGTGAGCATTACAGGACTGCCTGACAGAGGCAGCATGGGTGCCTTCACGTTCTTCATTGAAAATATGTCTTACAAAAGTCATCAACCTAAAGGCAAATCAAACTAAAATATAAATCTGGTATGATTTACTTTTAAGAACAATTTTGGAATTAGAGTCTTCATTAATTATGATTGTTTCAATAAGGAGACAGAACAATCTACTTGAGGTTTAACTCTGAATGATCTGGATTTCAGAATAAGTAATGGGGATACATTTTTGTACACACTTTTTCTAAGTGGCACGTATAGCAGTGAAAACTTAGAGTGCATCATCACATTATTAAAATATCCATGGATTCGGTTTTTGCTCACGCATAGCAGTGGGGTACTCTCTATCTTACTCAGTGACACAGAATCAGAGCTTGCTGCTCACAGAAATGCATCTTTGAGGGTCAGAAGCACCACTCGATGTCAGAAAAATGTCATAAACTCTAGAAGATGAAGTCCACCAAAGGGTTTTTATGTTTAAGCTCTCTTTCAGTGGTTATGGTATTTCTGACTTTGCTTATGAAATTGCTTCCTTGTTTGCATAGACGAGGAAGTGAGAGAAAATATGTAAATTCTTTTCAAGTGTGAATGCCACATGAGAAAACTCCATCTGCCAGCCTGTCTTTGGCATTTTCAAGTCGTTTTCTCAGTTTCTCCTGATGAATAATCCAGCTCTTCTGAGTCGTATGCGCAGTTTAAGCACTAGACATATGCTACAACAATAACAATTACAAATAATTACTCTAATGGGGTGAACGAGCAACACCAAATACTTGGTGCTGGGATGATGTTTCCATGGCAATAATACTTAGCTTTATAGAACTGTTCATTTTTGAGGCTAAAGCTTTCTGGTACCCTTCTTCAGGCAACAGTTTAATTTGACCATCTCAATTAGCAAACATCGCTCGCTAGATGCACATTGTCCTGGATTCTGCTCTGGACTCTGTAAGCAGTTCAACTGACACCAATAGTGCAAAACTGTTGCATTAGAAACCCTTAGCAGTAATAGCAGATTTTCTGATGAATACTTAATGACTTCAGTGCATATTTCCTGAGGGAAGGTTAAAAGAATAAAAGTGTCAATGTGCGCATGTAATTTTTTATTTATTACCAAATCAAGGCCTGGTTCAGAACAACACTTCAGCCTGCTGTTAACTTCAGACCTCCTGACTTCAATCTTATCGAATACGATGGATTTATAAACATGCCTAAAATTAAGTTTAAGTAATATTCAGAATAAGAATGGTTCTACTTAGCTGAGAATTGAACTGAGATATGTTCTTGCTCAATTACAGATGGCAGAGCTCCTTGATAAAAGAATATGCCGGTGAAAATAGGTCTATTCAAGAGGTTAAAATATGTGATGACATAATTTTATACATTTTAACAGTACTTCTGAATTTGAACATTTTGAATATCATCGTTCTTAATGCTTCTTCAGTAAAGGGCTGTTCCTCCCAGCATAGTAATGGGCCTAAAGGTAATACTGAACAATAGAGGTCAATCATAAGGATATTAAAAAGTTTTACACGTTTAAAACTCAAAACATATCATACCGGTGATGCTGATAATACAAAGGTCCTTACGGTTCTTGATCTTTCCATTCTAAAACAAATAATTTAAGCAACCATTCTTAAATAATAATTTAAGCAACCAACCATTCTTTTTACTTTTGTGATATTCTTCCCTCTCACCATAAATAAATAAATTCAAGTATCAGGTGGTGGATCCTCAATGAATCCTTTGGGCCCACTGAAATAGATGACTGGTGTCGAACAGCTCGTGGCAATTCGCACCCAAGTGCAGCCCGGTCTTTCAAACGCAGCCACCACCTCGAGCGGGCAGCGCGTGCCGTGGTGCCTCGAGACGGCCGCTCCGAGGCCCAGCAGCTTTTACGATACCGTGGCCGTCCAGCACCAGCTGCTGCCCTGCGCTGGGAGCTTTTGTGGGCACCCACAGAGGTGGAGTGGAGGCCTGTTCTTTATCCGTTTTTGTGTAAAATCAGGCACATCAATATAAAATCAATATAAAGCCAGCACTTACCGCCACACTTTCCATTCTGCCAGCTGACCTGCGATAACCTCCTGCCTGTCCGCAGCGACAGGAAGCTGGCGGCAGTCACCGTGCCCAAGTCCTCTTCCAGATCTCACAGCACTGCTTCCACCATCAAAGACGTGGAGTGGGAGAGATTAGTACTTGCTGAATTAGGGACTTCGAACAGGAAAATGATTTGGGAAGTCACCATCGAAAGGATGGTGACTGTTTGTGTAAAACTCTTAATTGGGTCACCAAACAAAACCATCAAGTCACTAGAGTTCCTCACTGGATATTAACTCGCCAAGATGTTTCCCTGTGTATATTTAATGCTTCTTGCAATCCACAGACTATTTTTCTCACAGGCCACTCTTATCAGCCTTTAGCACGCTTGATCAGAGGTGGAGACCTTGCTGTAACAAAGCCCTTTCACAACACTGCACGGTTGTTCCTCCTGCCTCTGCCTCTAATGGGCAGCTCAGCACAGCTGCTAAAATTTACAACATCTTAATTTGCTTAGATAACTTCTTCACTGATGTTTAAATTCTTGCAGCTGCACTAATTTGATAAACTCAATGGAGTTACACTAGAATAAATGTTGCCTTGGAATATTAAAACAAGAAATCAAACTGGTAACTTTTATTAAAGTTTTGATAGATCAGAAAATAGAACCTGGTATGTGCTTCAGCAAGCCAATTAGTTTTTTTCCCAGCTGACACACACTGCACAGTGTTTTTTGAAGGTAGTTTTTTGTTTTCAGATTTAAATTTCAAAATATTTGACAAGTTCCTGACCTTGCTTGTAAAAATCCCCAAGTCACGAGCCAGTCGGATAAAAATCTTTTCATTGTAAAAAGGGAAGGGGGGTGGGGTGGGGAAGGAAAGGTCTGTTGATAAGTTTGCTACACTATTAAAATGTTTAACCACAGCCTGGAGCTAAAATAGGCGTTACATCTGAAGTTCCTATTTATTAGAGGGTATGGAAAGCATCCAGCAGAAGCATTTTCATTTTGTTTTCGAAAGAGATGCACCGAGTAATTAAGGTGTAAAATTAGACTCCTTTCTTAGGAGCACAACAATGTGAGCAGATTGGGAAGACACTGGGGTGCAAGGGAATAAAAGTAGTTCAAATCCATGTTTTGTCCCATTTAAAGCTTCTTGAAGTGACACATCAAAAGCAAGCAAAGTAGCATAGGAGAAAACAAATTAGTGAAAAATCACAAAGACAATTTACGAAGATAAATCTAGGACCCCATTGACTTGTCTATATCTATATGAGGAAAATGGCCTGCAAGGCATTCGGAAGGCGATGGGAACCCATGCTTCGAACACATGTCTTGAAAGACTGTCGGCAACCTCGTTCCTCTTTCGGCTGCGGTTACAGATGCTTTCTCCAGACAGCGCGTGTGCTCACCCGTTTCAATTGTCTGGAGTACTCAAAATACATCTTGCCCTGCAAGACAGTCTGCATATCCTTACAATAAACATTAACTAAATCAAATTACTTTCACTTCAGGGTAAATACTTTCAAGCAAGTCAGTTAGAGACATTTATAGCAAACGGCTATTAATTATTTTTTCCAATTTACTTAGGTCGTACTAATGAGCACAATCACTTTAACATATTTATAGACAGGATGAATCCTGCCTCTCAGTGCACCTGTGAAGGGCTCAGGTTGACAGGGAGAATGTTCTGCTGTAAGAACACATGGGACAAGTGAAAGATCCTGCTGCTTTTTTTGCTCCTCTGAACGCTGCTGTTCGGGAAAAAAACAGGAAAAGCTGTAGTCACTGCCAGATTGCAGCCCTGGTGCCTAGTTTTGACTGAGGCAAATTCTGTAACTTTCTGTAACTGTATAAATACAAGTTACATAACATGGAAACTCTCAGCTCTGCACAGCCTATGAAACCACATTTTCCTATTACTGTTACTTCTCCCTTTTGAATGCTACCCACTAGTGATGGCTTGCTGTAAGTTAAATGATACTATCTTCAGAGACAGGAACCTCTTTTCTTATGCATGTGAATACTGCACAATAAAAAAGAGGTCCCCAATTCCGAGGGGGCATTTCAGGGCATTACTGGAAGGACAACAGCCACACTATTACCACCCAGCTCTCTTGTGCTAAACCCAGACATGGAAGATGAATAGGAATTAGAATTATGCCTATATCACTCTTTAGAAACAAGCATGTTAACTTTAGCAGCTTGAGGCTGGTTACTGGAAAAACCCTAGACACTGTACAGCAAAGCTCTGGGGTAGGTTAATTTGCTTTACCGAGTCCTAAATAAAACTGAAATGCAATCCACTTATTTTTAGAAGAATATTCCCTCTATTTTGTGTCATTCTGCTTAACAGTTTTCAATGGCTAAAGAAGTGCTGCAGCAGACCACAGGGCCTACAACTGTCTGAGAAACTTGCATGCATCATATAAGGCTTATGATTCCACAACTCATTAAGTCTAATTTATGGCATATGTAATTAGGCACCTTTGAATTGAACCCATGCCTCTAGAGATAATAACACTTAGAACTTATATAGGGCTTTTCATCTTCAAAGTGCTTTACAAACATTAACTAATTAACAACATAATAAGACATGAAAGGCCAATGTACTTACCCACGGTGTTGCATAGCCTGTGTATAATTCAGATTTTGATGCTTTTAAATGTAAGATCCAATCTGGGTGCACATTTACTTTTGGTAGCTCCTCTACCCCCCTCCCAGTCAAAAAACATGAGCTTGTGCATATCACATAACAGAATTCCCAAAGGACTTCTTGTTTCTACCATTTATTGCTGAGTCAGGAGAAACAGCTCCTAGAAGTGAAGGAAAATATAAGAAAGGGCAGTTCACAGCAGGCTCTGAAGCTGTTTGAGTTTCCTGGGCTCTACAGCAACAGAATTGGGACATAATGCAGTAAGATGTTCTTTGAAAATCCACTGAATAAGATTTTCTGATATCCCCTAATGTGGTGTCAGTGTTTGTACCCCTCCCAAGGCAAATCTAATATAGTAGACAAAGTCTTTAGGGGCTGGTTGGATTACCAGGGGGCAAGCCCATATTTCAGCCCCCAAACATGTTTATGGTTAAACCAGCAATGTTTTCTTGCTTCCTTCTACTCATCTGAAAAGTGAAAAGTTTGAAATCACTATTTTTTTTTTCCATCTCCTCCTCTATAACTCGGTCTAATTAGCACAAAACCCTCTTTGAGATAGTGTCCCTTTGGCTTACTATCTCAGTGAATGTTTTCCTGATGAGCAATGTTGCAGATGTTATATCAGGTTTCTTATATCCCCAATAAAAGTTAACAATATAAAAAGATGGGGAACAAAAATCAAAGAGGAACAATGTGGGTATAGTCATTGTGATCAACCCTTCAGACATTAACCTGTTTCTGTGCTCACTTTCCTAAGCTCTGAATGCTTGACCATTGCCTGTGCAGAGAATATATTTAAATTTCACCTCTGCTAATTTCTCCGGTGTTAAAAGGATAACAGCGACGATGGCAGAATCTCTTTTCTTGCCAAACAAACCCTGTCTCTGACCACTCAGGGATTCTATTAAAAACTGAAAATATAGAGAGCAGTGGAAAACTATGCCAAGCATGCAAGAGAAACTGCACTTACGTACATCCTTAACTCTTTGCGTGTTAAACCTCTCAACATCATACACAAATAACTCAAAGACAGTGGCACAAGTAGAAGGAGATATGCCACTGCCCAGAAAATGACCAGTACACGTCTTGGGCAACCAGGAAGCTGTTATGCTTTCACGTAGACAAGTGAAACGAATCCTGAAGGTTACAATCTTACAGCATTAATGCCTGTGAGAGATCCCACTACAAACACAGGTTCTAATTAAAAGCATTACAAAATTTAAATGCAAATGTAGAATGGAACTGTCAAAATGTTTTATCCCTAAAGCATGAATGCTAACCTTCCCATACTTATTATAACAGTACCTTTTAATTTGCTTGGAGCAGAGTTGAACAAAGCGAGCATTGCAAACACAATCAAAGGGATATGCGAAAATACTGTTGTTCTTAATAATTGTGTGTCCCAGCAAAGCTTCCAATGTTGATCAATTGATTGTCACAATCAAAGAATACATTTCCCAAAGGAGCTCTCACAAAGCATTCCATAGCACCAGAAAAATAGAGCAGCAGTGTTCTCTAAAATATTTACCAAAGCAACTTTTTACTGCTTTCCTGTTTATAGCTTAGATTTGCACATATCTAGAGTGAAGAATAAAGCACGTCTGATACATCAGTTTTTGTTTCAGTATAGCAATTACACCCAGTTAAACAAGGATGGAAAACAGTTCAAAACGATCTAAAAGGATACTTTAAATCCTATGGCAACCTATGTGGTGTGATTGCTCAAATAACTTTCAAATATTTAATAAAATTTTGGGAAAAAAAAAGTTCATTAATTGCAAACCATGTGCAATCACTCTTACAAGGCACATTTCTTTCCTTTTTCCTTTCTTCTCCCCACCTCGCCCCAGATATTCAGACTTTACTTTTCTTCCAGCACTGCCTGTAAGAGCAGCACTCTGGGGGGCTTCGCTGGGCAGACCCAGGTGAGATCCTCAGCCTGATGGCGAGCTTGCTTCAGCCTGTCCCCTTTGCTCAGCAGAGGCCTCTCTCGAGCTACCTACAGCACAGAGAGCCCTCCTGGGGATTCTCCAGCTCCTCCCCACTTTTGGGCAGCTATTTTCTAGCCTGCCCAAACATTAACTGCAACTATCAGTGATTCCCTCCACCTGCCACCTCCAGGGAATTGGTTCCTGCTATTGTCACTGTGATGTACTCCTATCATTTCCTTTTCCATACGTGGGCTCCTCTGTTAGCAGAGTTCTGAGAACGATGGCTGCCTGCCTACACCTGGTTTTCATTTAGTGACTTTAACCTGGAAAAAAAAGGATGAAAAAAATGAAAACTAATTTTCAAGTTGAAATGAACCCATTACTTACATGAGCTTCCAAACACTTCAGTCCTATCTCTAAGCTCAGGCTGCTCGCTTGCCCCACACCACCTCTTGCAGGAGCACAACACATGTTGTGCTCTGTCCTTGCCACAAAACTCAGCTGAGTCGAGGTGCAAATTCCACAACACGCTCGCTGCACAAATCAAAATCAAAGAAGCTGTTCACAAACAAGCTCCCAGCACTCTTGCCTTTGCCCATAAACCTCTGCAAGGGGCGTTTGTCCTGAAGAATATGATGGGATTTTTACCCTGTGATTCTGTCTTAGTTTGGAAATTCTGAGGGAAATGCCTAGAGGATTAAACCCACTGTGTTGACTTAAGTCAAAAATGTGTTCAACAACAACTTAAAATACCAGTTAGAAAGTCTATACCATCAGTGCTTCTGACATGTGATACTGGGATTCTGACTCTGTGCAGATGTTACAGGCCTTAAGCTTTCCCATCACCCACTGCTTCATTAAAGAAAAAAAGAAAGAAAAAAAAAAAGAAAAAGAAAAAAGAAGAAAAGAAGAAGAAAACAAAGCTGCAGTAAGATCGCAGTCATTCTTGGGAATACTAGAGATTATATTGACCTGCCTTTTTTTTTTCTTTTTTTAAATGCCTCTCTGGAACATGTCTCTGCTGAAATCTAAAATCATCTCTGTAAGTAGAGAGTATTTTGGGATTTATGTCATCTTGAGCTAATGAACTTAACTCACTTTAGCTTTATGACAATTTGTTGACTCGCTACCCGTACCTTTTATCTCCAGTCTGGAAAAGACGCATGGCTCGAAGAACCTGACAAGAAAAAATAAAGTCATAACAAGGCAGAGATGATGACTGGCCACTGTTGACAGAAGAGCCAGAAACATGAGACCAACAGTTGGTAAAGAGGGGATCTTTTCCTTCTCCTTGCATTTTTGCAGATCATTGCATTTGTCCTTAGTTCTACTATAACCAAATAGGATTTATCTCTTATTGTTCTGTGAATTATAGTGATCACAAAGATAACACTTTTTGTATTTCCTCAGGGAGCCAACAGAGACATCACAATTTGTCTCTCGCTGGTATCTGCATTTCTCTAATGCTGGCCAGGAACACCCACTCTTTCAGCAGCGTCTGGGTGGGATAAGGAACGTTTTATTCCATACTCTCCTCCCTTTGGCAGCTCATGAGAGAATTTGGGTGGTAGAGTGAGGGATATTTTTCTGCCAGTGCTGTCATTCCCATACTGCACCTGCCATCCTCTTCTTTTAATCTTTCACTGTCATGTCATAATCATATCATATAATATTTCACTATCTCAGTCAGTTCCAAACAGAATAACTACTCAGCAACTCGTAAGAGCAAACTGCGGCAACCCTGCCTCTTTTATACAGGTCTGCCAGTGACACAGGAGTGACCTCAGTCTCAGAAACAGTGATTTAACGATACTGATAATCTCATTTTAAATATGAAGCAATTGCTTTGACAGAGGGCTGGACACAGCCCAGCCTTTGGGTCAACTTCTTCTTGTACCCATCCATGTTCGGAGATTTCCAGTTCTGCTTTTTGCTAGAGAGTATTTGCATAACAGGGGCACAAAACCAAAAAACCAACAAACAAAAAAGCATTAAAGGCAAAACCAAGACAAGGACATCAATTCAGTGAAAGTATTTAAATAGTTAATGGTGTTTCTTCTTCAGTACGTCTGTCTTTCAGTACAGTGGGGCAGGATGAGGCTCTTCCTGTGCTGGCAGATAGCTGCAACTTTGCAAAGAGCTGCTGAAGTGCTAATATTGATTGGACAAGATGGAATGCGTTACTTAGGCAATTGGTCAGGCTAAAGCTGTGATGGCAGCACATGAGATATTATAGATGGCTGAAGAAGCTGAAGGTATCTATCTTTCTGCCTATCTATCTATTTTCCAAGATGTCTATCATCATTGAATTTAACTACGAAGAACAACAGGAGCATGTAATCATCTATAGATAAATACTGCCTGTGCCACTAATGGGGGATTGGGTCAAATTTTCCTTGTTTGTACCTTTGTTGCTCTTTTTTTGCCCTGCGTAGTTGTGTGACAGGAACAGTTTCTCACAGACTCTACGTTTGTTTTGGGACTTGTGTTAGCGACAACAGCATAGCTCTGTACGTCTGCCAGAGCTTATTCAATCGAGCTCCTTTCCAGGAAAGCAAAATAGTCAACTGATGAGACTCGTTATAAAAATTCAGAGCCAGTGCTTTTTCATAATATCTGGAATTTGACTCAGAGGCAGGACCAGCTACTTTATTTGCAGGCAGAAGTGGCTAAATAACAGAGGGAGTTTTCCCACATAATACCTGCTGTAAATCCACAATTTCCATTAGTGTATTTTCTCTATAGTTAGTATTCAGCAAAGAGCTTGCAACAGTGCAGAGCTATGTGTTTGCTGGTATTTTTCTTCTTCAAAGCTTTTGAGAACTCTTTACTGAAGCATATAATGCTGCCTTGAAATTGGCTTCTAAAGCACATTTTGAGAAAAAGAAATGCAGACACTTGGCTGAGTGTCTCGGTGCTCTGCCATGCTTTGCTCCAGCCAGAGCAAACCATCTCCCCGTTCCACACCTCTTCTCTCTGCTGGAATTTCATCAGCCTCTCTCTAATCACCAGATTCTCTCTAATACCATAGCTTTTTTTTCTCTCTTTCCCTTTCTTCTCCCACGTTTTTTTAAAGAAAAAAACAAAACAAACAAACTAACTTACTGGTTATCATCTCTGGTATCTGGATTTCCCCCTTTCCCTTCTGCGATCGGGCTTTCCTCTGATTTTAAACTCTTGGGACAATCTATGTATCACTTAAGTGCCTTACATTAAAATCAACATTGCAGAGATAATTTTGGGAGTGATTACAGTGCCTCCTGTTTTATTTGCGGTATTCCAACAGGACGGCTAGATATTTTAAATTAGACAATGGAAGTGTTGCCTTCACATTTGGGAGGTTGCATTTTGCTGGTGACTGGCAAACTCTCGGAAGAGGAGATAGCAAAACACCTGCAGAGTTGCATTACTGTGGCAGTGAGACTGGAGTAAATCTAGTCTGAAGATCTATTGGTTCAATTACTACTTGAGGTCAGGACATGCCATAAATTACTAGATATGCAAATGGAAATCCGTGACTCTTGATGAAAGGAAGATGGATGGCTTTTTTAAATACTCATAATCAGTGCTAAGACTAACTACAGTTTGATGTATAGCCACTTGCTTACGTAAGATTTCTCTTCTGTTTTTAAACTTTAGCTGTGTGCAGGTAGAAATGTTGTATTTGCTTTTTTGTTTTACTAGACTGTGATATTTTAAGAATAAAGTTAGGAAGTCACTTGGAGGCCCGTTTTGTACTGCTTGCTTCTGCAATCCCCCTCCCCCTCATAATATTTAGAAAAATATTCAGAGGGAATTTAGGAAAATGCTAATTCTTATTTTGATCTCACCACACATAACTCTGAAATACTGCCACTGTCTGCTGCTGGGACATATTAATGGTGGATGCGAGGGAAGAATCGGTTCCTATGCTCTACGGAGGTGCAGTGAGGGTGTGCTAAAAAGGCCAGAGAACTCAGGGACTTGCAGAGTGAATGAGTATTGGTAGGTGACAAATATGACCTTTTCACCACATGAACTCTATGGCGTTTCAAGAAGCAAATTAGAAATCTTTGGGTACATAGAAAAAAAAAGCAATTAAAACATTAATATGCACTGCAGCCTGTTTCTGCTGTCTCTTAATTACATTGCTGATCATCTTATTTCTCAGTATACTGGAGGCAGAGGAACTTGACCCTTGATAGCCTCCATCTGTCATACAGCAAGTGTGCTACATCTATAAAAACTTGTTGAATTTCTCTTGTGGATTATCTCTTTGGGGAGACAAGGGTTTACTACACGTATGACAACACGATTCTGACTGCGAGAAAGGCACGAGCTGTTCCATGCCACCTGCCGCTGCAAAGGGAAAGGTACTCCCAGATGCACCTTAGCTGAGCAGAATCAGATGACGAACCACAGGAAAACTTCTTCTGGTTGATGGTAAGTTTGCTTTACAGAAATATACCACAATATATGTGGGAATATCCTTTCCTAACAGTTGTGCAAGCTTCATCCAAGCAGTCTGTGAAAGCCAGCAGTGTTTCCAGCGGATACATGGCATTCCTCTGCTGGACGGCCCTTCCTAAAGGGCTTTCGTTTATACCACTCTAGAGCATTTTTGAAGACTACTAAAGATTGTCTAAAGCTCCTATTCGCTTCCTACATATAAAGTTCTTCGCAGTTTTTGCTATTGCTATTATTATTTCTAAAAGGAGTTTACCTGGGATGAGTGCAGGAGATGGCCGCTAAACAGCTGCTTGCTGGTTACTGAGATATCTGCAAGTAGAGAGAAGAGATCAGTTTGTGTCTGGGAATTACCTGGAAAAAAAAAAAAAAAAAGTTAGTAAATGCAATAAGGAAAAAGCTGCAGGAGAGGCATATCTTTATGCCTCAGAAAAGCAAAAGCCAAAAATCACACGGAAGCATGAGGAATCCACAGTGCTTGAAGTCTTTGCTTTTAGGGAAATTTCCAACCACCTCTTTCTGTCTCCAAACTGACATACTCACCTTGGATGGAGGCATCTGCCAATCCTTGCCGAGCTCCTCCCATAGGTTACTCTACTTGGACCTGTCTCTCCTAGGGAAACAAAACACATGTTTACAGGGCTAAAAGGAACATTCTGAATGTTTTATTATATAAACACTTTATCTAGGATTCATCATTTGGCATGTGCACTTCAGGTCGCAAAGAACAGAACAGTTAAATCCGAGTGAAGGTTTAGTTGCTCCTAGAGCAGCAGATTGGGTTCTAGCTGTATAAAGCCATTCATTTCTACAGGCTCCACAAGAGCTATCAAAACCTGCCGCTGATTCAGACACAGCCTCATGTTTAGAGTGGTTTGTCTTGAAGAAGCTTGGCTTGACTGAAAAGAGTGAGCAAGAAGTGCGCAACTTGTGGAAGTCCCAGATACACGGCAGCTGAGTAACATAACCAGGGTGATTAAAAATATCACAAAGACTGAATTTTAGTCCTAAAGGAAAATATTTTTACAAGTCTTTTAAAGATGTTTCAGTTCAAACTTTAGCTGTTCTTGTTTGGATTTGCCTTCCTCTATATTCCTTGTGATCTTACTGGTTTTGCTCTGACAAAAGCTGTGTACAGCCGATTAATAAAGTCAGAATTCAACCAACTCTCCATTAACTAGATTTCTATAATTTACTCCAAAGTGGAAGACATTTAAGAAAAAAAAATCTAAAACAGCAGAAAAACAAGTAAATGACAAAAATAATGACTACAGTCTCTTATTTGATTTTTATTGTCGAAGCTGTATGCGCATATACTCAATAAAACAAATAAAACTCACCCAAATATTCAACCTGGGGAAGTGAAGAAGGGAGAAGCCTGTGGTTCTATTTGCCCCCCAGACTAAAGCAAAATTTAAATTCTGCTTAATGCTGTTTGAACCCTCAGCTATCTAATAGGCACGATCACTGGAACTGACTTTGGATCTACTTCTGTGCACATTTCAGGAAAAATAAGGCTAATTTCACAGGATTCTTGGCTTAAAACTTTAAACAAAGATGCTGTAGAAGTTCCACAGTATACTGGTACGTTCTTTAATCTTCATTATTCCTATACCACAGCTCCCTTTTATACCGCTTATTTAGTATATATGCACTTGATTTACTTTTTATACATTTTTTTTATTGATGTTTTGTGGACAAGAATGCAATGCTAGGAAAAAAACCATACTATTTCTAAATAGTTATAATCTTTTGTGAAAAAATGCCCTAAATCTTCTGGACATGCACAAAAAAAACCACTTTGTGGCAATACTTAAACAATTTAAAATTCTGCCATTATGAATGTTTCCTACTAATTCCCATTACACAGTATAAAAGCCTTTCCTCACACCTTTTGTCTCATTCTAGTTTAGAGATTGGATAAGGTTGTGCTCAGTAACGGGATTTGTTTACAGTTAACTCCAAGTACTTTTGCACCCTCCCCTTCACTCAGCTGACTTATAACTATGATGAATGCCAGTGACAAAATAATTATCATATAGTGAATGTACTGTCACTTATTTTTTTGTTTCTTCCCTTTCTGCTTCCTGAAAAGTTTGGAATTTAAACAAATTTTACAGCTTTAAAATAACTGAAATGTATTCATGCTTTTACAACTTAATCCACAAGTAACTATATCTTTAGAACTTGAATTTTTATTAAAACTTACAAAAGACTTCTGCTTTCGCTGATTTATTGTTGTATTAGGTAAAACTACACACCGTGTATAAAATGCTGTGTTACTCCACTTGTAGCCTGATCTAACATGTTATCAGTGATTGCAAGTACATTTTATAACCCCAGCTGCTGAATCGAAAAAAAGGTGATACAAGCATCAATCTCCGGGATAAAATCAGAGCACTTTCTACCACAGTTTGACCTTAGTGATGCCTTTGGATAGTCTTACTTGTCTAAGTCCTTGCAACAATTACCAAGGGACGGGTAGAAAATGCAGCTTTAATGGCGAGGGCTGGAATTACTAGCAGCATCAAAGCCTTAAACACTAACCCGAGAGATTTCCAAGCAGAGGAAGAGGCTGCCGGGACTCGGCTACCACTGCAGGAAACAAATGGAACAAGGCTGCAGAACCAGCCACGCACTTTATGTCTGTTCTTTACTGTCTGCATCCCTGAACTCTGCAGTGTCATTAGCAGATACAAAAAGCCATAAATAAAAAAAGCAGCTACAGATAACTAGACCTCAAGATACAGTTGACTCCAGCTATAGTTGCCAAACCTTATTTATAGCACAGGGAGACACAGTTAATTACAGGTCACAAAAATGTTAATTTCTGTCATAGCAAGAGTTACAGTTTAAGAACAAAAAAGCTTATTTTGGGACTGAAATGGTTTATTCAAAGAGAACCTCTGTTAATTTGAAATCCTATCTCATGTTAGTAGTATATTAGAGAATAGATTAATAAGACACATTTATCTTTTTCTTTGCCTATTTCATGCTCCCAAATATACTATTCAAATCCAAATAATTACAAAAAAAACCCATTGTTGGCAAGACAAAATAGTGAAGGTAATAAAGAACTAAGATGACCATAAAAGGCTGTTTTGAGCAACAGCAGTTATAGTTGTTTATAATTAACATTATTTTTTAATTTATACAAAATACTTTTAAAATTTTCAGTCCTAATGACCTAGAAATTAATATAAAATACTATATGAACAAACACCCTCCACCTGAAATGAAAATATGCCAATCTTTCAAACTATTCTAATGTACATTGGATAATTATTATGATAAACTTGTGAAGGATGGAGTTCATTACATATATATAATATGTATAATTACATATGTATGTAATTATATTACATATCACAAGACACTGGTCACTCCACAATTGTCATTTATTTCCCCCTAATTTGCTTTTATTATCAAAGGCATTTTCAGGAACTGTAATTTTCAGGATCCAAGCAGTTATAAAGATCACCTGCATTTAACTTCAAAAAAATTTCAATCTTTTAAAAATAAATTATATACCAATTCAGGAAATAACACACCATTCTTACACAACCTGTAATTGCTGCTGCAAAAACGGTAAACTCATTTGTGAAAGAGAAACATCACAATTTAGGGGGACAATATTCATTTAGCAGATCTTACAGTGATACATGAAAGCAGTAAGGTGATCTGCACGGACACAGGCTTATACTTACAATCTATGCATTTACAAAAAAAAATCATACAAGTGTAACTTTCTATTATCAAACTGGCCGAGTGCTCTGAATTAATACCCAGCTCCAAGCGCAGCCCGACAAGCTCTTCCACAAAGCAGGGAGGGCTGCAGTGCTGCCCAGCTAGTGTTCCCTAGCCCAGCTGCTACTTTTTGGTGTTTGGAAAAAAAAAAAGAACTTCTTGCAAGTTTGGTAATACCAGTATAGACAGACAACCCTTATGTATATGAATACTTCTAAAATTCAAATAACTGTGTCAGTACTGAGCTTTCTAAATCCTTAATACACATCTTTTGGTATCATTATGTGTCAGATCTAATTGTCCATGGTGGAAGCGAATCCTAATCAGGATTCAAGAGAAGTATGCATCTTTTTTTCCTGAAAAAATAGAAACCAGACTGAACTGTTCTATGATCCTGTAAAAACATATATTGCTTTTATTTTGCTGAATGTAATGAACACATACTGCTGAATAAAGGAAAAAAAAGTCACAGATTTCCTTTTGAAACTGAAACCCAAATTAAATGATTAATACTTTTGTTCTTGACTATCTTTTATTACTTATTTTACTACTGCTGCATAGCACTCAGGTACAACAAGGCAAGCTTAGATGAAACCTTGGTTCCCCAATACTTCATTCCTTTTAGAATCAATCCCTAAAGGAGTAGAAATTGCAGGTGACATTTTAGACAAATATTAAATTACATACAACTTTCACAGAACAATTTAAAAATCTATCAAAAAGAGTTTCCACAACTTCCCCGTATATTCCTAATATCCGATAATACTATTCTGTCATCCGCTCGCTCCAGTCGTTCTGATTTGTGACAGTGAAAAGAACAGTAAACTCAGCATACGGAGCTGCTGCCCAGCGAATGCACTTGCTCCAAGCACAACTGCAATCAGGGACTTCAGTTGCCCTAGTTCACTATGCTGATACCACACCCCTGCGGGCACCTTACTCAAAATAAACAAATAAATATACAAATAGAGGGTCAAGACAAGCAGGTGAAAAGTTGCCAGGATTTACAAAGGTTTCTGGCTAACTTACATCAGCACAAATCACAACCCAGTCACAGAACTTACTTCTTTGAAAGCTGCTGTCTTCCCTTGGACTGCTTCCTTCTCTGAGCTCTGCTTGTGCAGTACGTATACAATTAGACACAATTGCAATGGTGCATAAGCATCTATGTGTGTTTTCCTCTGGATACTAGGAAGAAAACCTGGGCTCATTAAAATCAACAGAAGTTTTCCACTTGATTTGAAAGAAGCCGTAATTCCATCCAGAGGGAGTTCTGTGCCTGCTTCTAAGTCCCAAATTTGATCTGCAGAATGCACACTCTCTGCAGCTGAAATTTCTCTTAATTTGGTCTTGTGTGGTCCTATCCGAACAGTAATAACACAATTCAGACCGAATGCTATATACTAGAAAGTCTTTATCTGTCATATGAAAAGAGTTAAAAGAAAATTTATCTTTAATAAATGAAATATGTTTTATCTAAAAATAACTAAAGATATGTAAGGAGAACATTTGTGTATTTCTACCCAAAATGCATGAAACCTTTCAATAAAAGGCTTTATAAAAAAAATGTAAATGTTCTCTGCAATAACTACAGTGACAACAGATTTTGTTTTCAGCAGTTACAAGCACGTGGGCTCACACCACTGCGTCTGCAGCAGCAGCAATCACACAGCCTCACTGCGTTGCACAGTGGTTTAAAGGCAAACAGGAAAACAAGGTCTCTGACCAGAGAAGCTGACGAGTTGAATAAGGCTGACAGTGTAACCAGCATTGACAATGGTGTTGGCCAGAGGGTAGGCAGCGTAATAGCAAGCAGGGAGAAAAGAAAAGAGAAGAGAAGCAATCTTGCGAGAGCATCATTTTGAAGGAGTCCAGATGACCTCCATTACTGCAATAGCTTAGGGTTTAATTTTTTTTTTTTTATTATTATGATTTTAGGAGGTGCAATTCCATGGATGTCAATACATGTAAAAAGGATGAATTTGGCTTGGAAACAACAACATCAGAACACAGAGAAGCTAGGAAGAGAAGAATACATGAAGAGGAAGGACCTATAACAGCAGCAATTTCTCCCTGGTTTGGGTGTGCCTGTAAAACATTAGAAAGCCTTGAATAACGTGGAGCCTGTTGTGCAGTGACAGGGACTGTCAGGACTTGCACTAGCACAAGCAAGTTCCTGTCTTCAGGAAGTCACCGGCAGTTTTTGCAATAGCCTTTTAGAGAAATCACAGCATAAAGTTCTTAGAAAGCAGGTCTGGCAGAGTTGCTGCTTATGCAGACAGCCCGTCTTCTAATTCCCTGCAGGAGCAAAACTACTCATTGCAGTAAATTCAAAGCTTCACATTTGTTGTTACTGTGAATAAAGGTTTAACTGGTGAACTCAATCACAATCCCCGGGTCCCCCTTGCATATTTTTCTGCTGTTAAATCAGTGCTCGATTTCAGCAAGATTGGAGCAATCTAATGCTACAGGAGAGCTACACAAACCAGAGCAAGTTTTGTTAGTGCTGAACAAAGCAATTTCAGGAATAACTTTCCTCCGCAGCTCCTGGGGCGCAGAGAACACAGCCAGGAGAGGCACTTTCTAGGCACCTAGCAGCCCTCCCGGGAAAACGTGGAGCACGAGGGACGTGCTGGGCTTGCCGCGCTGGACAAGTAAGTGACACTGGGGCTGCAGCCCCTTTGGCGAGGACGCAGCTCGCCGCGCCTCCGCCGAGCAGCCGTGCTGGGCAAGAGCCAGCTCCCCAGGCAGCCGAGCACAGAAAAAGAATGCACAGCGTCCAGGGATCGGGGAAAGGCTGTTTCAAATCCATGTCCAAAAGCTGGAGTAATTCAGTGTGATCTTTTCAGAGGATTTTCTAACCACGACGCTTGCTAATATCCCACAAAGTTGTGCTTTCCTTTAAATCCTGCATTAGATCCGAGGGATGAAGTCACTTCTAAAGGCCTCTCTTTTACACACTTGTCCAAAAACACGAGTCAAACTGACACACTTTCAATTGCTTCACTATTGCGAGCCCGTGCTCCTACTCTGCTACCTAATTGAATAATTTAGACATAAAAGTAGCCTAAACAGTGTCACGTTGCTGAAAGTTCAGCTTTCTGTCCGGTTGGCGGTCTGGTGACTAAAATCATTTTAAGCTGCGTTTGCAAAGTTCTGCTGCGACCAGGGTCACAGGGAGCCGCTCCGCGGGACAGCGGTGCGAGCGTTAACCGTAGATGTGCCACTGATAGAGCGGGTCCGAGCTCCGCACTGACCGCTAACTTGCTGTGAGAGCGTCAAAATAGAAAGCTCTGAAGTTTTCTCCTGAAAATAAGTATTAGCTGTAGCAGTCAAAGAACTAGAGCGAGCGAGGATGAGGAGGTGCTGAGCAGAAGCAGAGCGCGAGCCGGAGAGGCAGAGGAGCAGGCTATTTCTCTTCGTTATCAAGTGAAATGACTCCACAAATATGACAATAAATCACCGCAGGAATCAATCTGAGCGGAGGCAACTGCTCCATGCTGATAATGCATCAATCAATATTTAATGTTTACACTTTAATTAATCTGCACGTAGGAAGCATTCTTTCAGTGACAAAAAAGTGATGAGAAATAAAACACCTTTTATATCAAACAGCAGCGAATGGCTGCCTATCTGTTAAGCTTTGATTGGGCCCTCAATTGATCATTGCAGCCTTTTTCAATTGCGGCAATGTACAATGTCACATTTGGGTATAAAACAAACAGAGTCTCTGTGAAGGAAGGAGGGGGGAGCTTCTGAACCTGCTTTTGAGCGATTACAAGTTAATCAGAACAAAGAAAGACTGATATCAAAGTATGAGTTCTTTGAAAAGACTGGGCAGAAGCATGTAAAATAAAGGATTCTCAACATCTGCATCGATGACAGCTATCTTCACTGATTTTTACTGTGTATTACAATTATTGATACCCACCAAAGCTTTGCACAGAAAACCAATTCGGATATTCCCTTATCAGAGCTACCAGTGGAGAGTGAGTGACTGATTATCAGGTTGCTCTTTACGGCAGCAGAGCGCTAGGTGCTGTAGGGACACAGAAGCCGCCACAATTCCTGTCTCAGAGGGTTTTTTTTCCCCTTGGCATTGGGTTTAATCCTTGTAAACTCTAGTTTCTTCTTCTTTTAAGGGCCTTTGTTCATCGATGTCAACTGAATGACTTCTACTGACTGCAGTGGGATCGTGTTAGTCCATAGATGAATGGCATTGAAAAGCAAAGTAATGAAAGACAAATGAAAAGATGACAATATTGAGCAGTAATGTTCAATTATTTCTTTTTTTAAAAAAGCTACAGCAACACATTCTCCATACATTATTAAAGTATAAATAGTTTTAAAATAATTATGTAATGAAATGTACAGACATTTCATATAATAAAGCCAACAGTATATATTTCAAATATATAGCGAGCTCAGCTTTCCAGGGCTTAGCTCAACTCACGTGTTTAGATCTGACTCCAGATACAAAGTTGCTATAAATTTACACAGAGAGGGGATTTTATTGTATTTTGTATGTCATATTTAACTGATTTGGCAGAGCATGCCAGGAAGTCCAATGCAAAGGACCTATGCAAATGTCCAATCTGCTACAAATTGAAAGATAATTGCAGTTTTGGGTTACTGTCACTAAAGAACTTTTGTTGTTTTACTAGTCAAAAAACATGAGGATTCTACTTAGGATCTAGTGACATCTTGTTGCTGAAATACAAGCCCAGATCTGCAACATTTTAGTGTGCTCCAATTGCTAACTTATCTAATACTTGTCCAAAAACTGAAGTAATATTGAAGTTATATTCCAGAAGGCATTTGAAAATACTAATTCCCAAAGAGCAATCTTTCTCTATGATTATATTGCAAAAGTCTATGACACTCAGAAACACAGTCCTAGGACTGATGGCAGTTTGAATACTAAGAATTCAAACTAGCAAAATATTTAAAGCATGAATCACATCAGAAGACTTCCATTTACTGAACAAAAGCTTTGAAAATGCTTTTTCGCATTTTTGAGTGAGGGGTGCAACGGGCATGCCAAAGGAAGGGTGAAGGTGTGCCGAGACTCATGCTTCGCACACTTGGTGTTTCGGGTGAGAAACGGGGTTGGTGGTGTGGAGGCGTTTTTCTGATGAAATGCTGCAGTTTAGCATTATCATATAAAAACTGGGGGAGATGTTTGCAGAGGAAACAAAAGAAGATGCATATAACATTTAAAAGTCAGTAATAAAACCATTCCCAAAGACTAAAGCAACCTTTTACTTTTGATCTTTAGCTATAATTCCTACTTAGATTTTTCTCCAGGAAGTTTTATATCTAAATAAATTTAGTATTTCATTAGCTCCTTAAAAAATGAAGTCATTGCATTTTTTCTAAAAAATCATATATAGCTTTTCAGCAGATTTTACTAACAAGCAAAACAGAGGCAAACATATCCATGCAGAGTTTATCTCTTCCATAAAGTCTTCTCCCTTTGGCACAAATTAGATGAACAAGCTAAAAAAAAAAAAAAGGGATAAAGTCAAAAGAGGAATGCCCTACTGTAATGCATGATCAACTACAAATATTTATAGAAAAGATGAGGACACTACTATGCGCACATCAGGAATGTCCTAGGATAGCTTTAATATGCATAGTTAGTGTTTATGGAACAAGTCTTATTTACTGAATGGGAAATCTTGATTCTCTCATAGGTATGCAAAGCAAATTCACACACGCATACACACAAAAATCACTTCTCTGATCCAGCCCTGACACAAGGCACTTTTCTTGTTACTATCACAGGTTCGCAGAAATACTCGTAGCTGCATTTTCTGATAATTTTATTCTCAAGTTTCATGCAACTTTTTGCTGCACACAAGTAGAGCAGCAGCCTGACATCTGACATGGCAAGCAAATCCTTGGCCTGGTTTCTTCTGGAGCTGGAGAGTTGCATGGCTTGGTCTGCGGAAGCAAACTTGACCTCAGTGGGATAAAAAGCTCCTTCAGTGGGATAAAAGCAATCCCGACAGCCAGGGACAAGGGTTTAGTCCCTTTTAGGTGACTTTCTGAGAAAAGGAGCCCGGGAGACCCTTTGCTGTGGACTTGGAAGGTTTCAGCTGTCAGAGGACGCATTGCCCAGCCTTGGAGGTGGCCATATGGAGCATCCAGGACTCGCCATGGTCAGGGCCTGCCAGCCCCAAGCACCAGGGCGCTCTCCCAGCACCTTTCCCAGCTCTGGGTGTCAGCACTAGCCCAAGGGCTCCCACCACGGCTGGGTTAGTAGCACCCAGCAGTGCTCGAGAGCACTCGCCCATATTCAGCCCCAGGGCGTAGGCTTCTTTTCCACCTCAGCATTGTCACAGTTGTCTGCTGTATTAAAAAAAAAGCCTGAAATGTACTAAAAAAAACTCCTGAAAGACTAAAGAAACCTAATAATTCATTAACCTGACAGATGAAATGTAAGTCCTATTGATCAAGAGTAAAACTTCTTGCTTATAAAGGAAGCATATATTATTCTGACAGTATTTTCACAAGACAAACTGAAGTTACAAAGGCAACCAATTTGATTCAAATCACTGTCTCTCCTCAGAAACATTCATGACTACAGTCATCATGCACAAATCAGTGGGGTAGAGTCTCTACCCCCATTTTTACAGATTTGCATGTCTATGTAACATCAGGAAAATTGGACTGCATCACCCTTACAGCAGCAGCTTTCCTGACTGCTACTGCTCTGGAAAATGCTAAGCAAGACCAAGCCCTGAATCTTGACACTGCCAAATGTCAACATGAAAAAACACTGCAACGATATGCAAAATAAAAGACCATCTCTATCCCCCTTTTCCATCACTCACCCTGAAAAGCTAAGGACTCATTATACCTTTAACGAGACCAAACACAGGCGCAGCTGGCCTTCTACCACCTGTACAAGGCAAAAGGCAGCCAACAGCCCCTAAGTCTCTCCGGTCACGATGAACGGATGGAAACCAAGAGCGTGGCTCGGATTCAAGTACTCGGCTGGTTACTAGTTCCACTAGTGCCAACAGGCCCACTTCAGAGCGGGGAGTCCGGCGGGAGGGGTAGTCCTCTGGCAATCCACGACGGTAAAACACATTAGGCCAGGCATCAATTTAGCTCGGTTAGTTATGTTTCTAGTTATGTTTCTAGTTATGTTCCATTTTGCTGCCCAGAGGCCTAATTTATAATTCTCGTAATAAAATGTATTATAAAGTATAAGCCAAGCACATGCAGGTTCTAATTCTATTTCCTTTCAAAGGAAACAGCTAAGCTGTTAAGCTCCAGGTTCTTTCAATGTTTCCTATTTGTGACAAAATACAAAAATCTGACATCAGTGATGTGCCCCTGGAATGCCTTAACTCAGTCTCTCCAAACTATGTAAAATATCCTATTCCCTAAAAAAGCCAAAAAAAAAAAAAAAAGAAGAAGAAGAAAAAAAGCATTTTTAAGACATTTCTAGTACCTCAGCATCACAAAGCCTGGTATTATGGCTTATAATGCCATCTCCAAAGACTGCCCTGCTTTTCTCACAGGGAAGAATTCCAGACACTCTAGCTGTTTATTCCAGACCTATTTTTATGGTGAATGCTATGCAATTGCAAGTTATTTTTGCCCTTTTCATAAATTCAATAATGAATATCCACCGTGGGCCTCTTTTAGCCCAGGCAAGATGCAGCTTGTGTAGCGTGCATTATGCTGCCCCAGCATCTTTTGTTTTCTGGCCTTCACATTCTTTATTCATTTTAATTGGAAAAATACAGAGCTTTCTCAAAGACACTGGAAGTTGGCTGTGGTTTATGTCTTGCCAACTTGCCCATCTGCTCTTTGGAAGGTCCTGGAGGCTGGTGACAGGACTAATAAAGTCTGTGTGCAGGAAGGTCTTGGAGATGGGAGAAAGGAGAGCTAGAGAGAGAGGACCATGAGGTCAGACCAGCCATAATAAAAGCAGAGAAGAGGTTGGCATGCTCTCACTACCGTGTTGGTCTATTTATTTTTGTTTTATATGAATACTTACCTGGGACACTTTTAGCAATAATACTGGAACCTACTTTACACAGATTGACATACGAAATTCAAACTGAGGTTCAAAATAAAGTTAAAGCCAAAATTTCACCACTAGACATCCAGCGTTACACCTGTAAGTACTTACAGAAGTACTTAAACCAGCACATCAGGAATTTAAGTTGGCCTGTTTTACCTTGGGTAGAGTAAGCTAAACGTAGCTAAACATGTTTAAGGAAATCTTTGTAATTAAGTCAAAAGTCAAATTAAAACCCTAATGTCAGTTAAGTAATGTTGAAGTTTTCTTATATATATTATGTATCTATAAGAAGAATTTCATCCGTCCTATTATATAAAGAAAGTTTAGTTTAGTCTTGATCCACAAGCAATTGAATAATAATAATATATATATGCTGGAGCATTTGAGAGGAACTGATACAGCTACTTAATCTAGTTTGATTGCAAAAGTCAACCGAACAGCACAGCTGTTAATGCTATTTTATATTTGCCCTTGTTTGCACATAAACATTGGGGGTTCTATTATTTCCTTCCCTTCCAGCTCCAGGGACACTGCACCCCATGCCAGGACTCTGGAAAGTCTGGTATTCCAAGGTCTGCGCTGCCCCTTGTTGAACACAGTTACCAGGACACATATAACACAACAGAAAAGCAGTTTGTACGTGTGAGATACCAAGTTCACTTCAAGAGAAAACTACGCTCCACAATTTGAATGATTATATTGCTGGAATAAGTAATTGACACCGGACAGTAATGCTAATAACTCTATTATCAAATAGTTTTACAATACATGATATTAGTTTCCACTGTCGTTTCCACTTGATTAATACCGATACTGACAACAAGCTAATACTGTTCACCTTTCTCAGACTTAATAAAAGGCTGAAGAATAGTTGCTCGAGATACAGAGCCTAATAACGGTCCATAACCTGCACGAACCGCTGTTCGCTCCCAGGAGCGGCTGTCGCTACTGCCCGTGCTGAATGACCTGCCGCCACCTCCGCTACGGGCTGCCCCCGGCCCAGGATCAGAGAGGGACTTTGCTGGGGCTGCACTTCCAGGGGAGGATTGGGCCCCACTTTTAATAAGGGCCTTGGTAGCTTGCACAGAGGCGGTTAAGATCTTCCTTTGGAAAACACCAAGTGTAGAGTTCTTCTTTGGGGTTATGACAGCACAGATAGCCATGGCTGGTGGATTTACTGCCAGTATTTACTGCTAATCCACCAGGCAACTGAAAGAGTTTTGTTTGTTTGTTTTGTTATTACAGGATTTAGTTAAACTGGTCAACCTTTGGTTCTCATATTTAAATTTCTTGGCAAAATATTTAAGGAACCCAAACTTTGTCCACGTTCCTGTTCTTTTTCATATATGTTTCTCCATTGCCCTGAACATCTCTATGAGTGAGACCAAAAAATTGAGAGATCTCTTGGTTATATGCAAAATCCAGGGTGGGGTTTTATTTGCTTGTTTTTATTTAATGAAAAGATTGTACTTACTCCTACATGGCACAAACCATGAAGCCTTGGAAACTAATCCACAGTATAAAAGTTGCTATTTTCCTTAAGTGATGTTCAAGGGTTGCTGTTTGTTAGTGACAAACAAAAAGTACTTAGTATAATTATTATAGCACCTCAGTAAAAATCAGATTCTAGCCGTAGGTGATTGCAGCTATAAAGTTTCCAGAATGGGAACAATGAGCCCTATGAAACTAATGAAAAAAATCGCCAACTTCCTCACTCCAAAGTCTGATTTTTACAAGGACTCCATTTCTTCCTGGTTGCCAAAAAGGAACAGTTTATTTGAATCCAACTTAGGTCTCTAGGAAAACAATTTTAATGTAAAATTGAATAATGTTGCACCAATGACAGGATAATAAAGCAGTTTCAAAATCCAGCAATATTTAGGTGCTTTTACAGTAGTATGCTTCAATAATGAAAATAAAGAAATCATATTTTAATAATAGCATAGCAAAAGATAATAAATAACCAGACGTACTCTTGCTGTATCACTGTACTGTAATCAAATGAATTAGAAATCTAATGACTACTTTGACACAAACTGGTATTTAATATGCTGAAAATGTACCAGATTTTCCCCCTCAAGCATTAGTAAAATCCCCAAGAAAATTAAAATCCAGGTCATAGCTAAATTCCTTTGAAACTGGGATTTAAATTAAAAAAAAAAAGTTTACTCACTGTAAGAATTCTTTGTGCTGTTACATTTTTATAAGGTTAAAGCTAAAAATAAGATCAAAATCTCTGTGGAGGTTACATTGAAAAAACAGACCAAGTGTGTTCAGAAATCCATCACACATATCCCTGTCAAACAGATGCTGACCAATAAATTAATTTAAGCTACTCTTCTTTCCAATCAGAGAAGAAAAAAGAGCTGTTAGGTATGTTTATGGGGTGACTTTCTTTTGAATGACAAGCTTTTCCTCACTTGCCTTGTACTGTACAGAAGTCCCTGATACTTCTCAAGCATTTACTGAAAGTGAAATGAAACTGAATGTCCATCAGAAAAGCAGGAAATTTGTATCCTGTTGCTAGACAGGCTTGAACTACAGAGAGATGTAACTTCTGCTTAGCAGCGATGAGCAGCGAATAGGGAAACAAGGTCTGGAAATCAAAACTGTTTTTAGTAATTGCAGCCAACACAACTCAGGAAAGAATCAGGAACTACAGGTCCATATGAAGTATCTCAGTCTGTATTTTTCATTGTGACAATCAGCCTTTGAAATGATTGACTGAAAAAGTGCCCCGTACAAATTCTAAATCCTACTCTACTTATAGAACTTTGAAAAACAAAAAAGAATTTAAAGAACAGTAAGTAGTCCTGAAACGGCTAGGCAACTCCCTGAAATATAAGCTTTTCTAGCACTTCAAGGACAAACAACATTCATTTCTGCAGTTCTTCTTTCAATTATACAAATTTAATTTGCCCTTTTTTTTTTTTTTTAAGGGGAATGGGAGGGTGAGGGAAACACACAACTGCTGGAAAAAGGAATTAGTGGATGTAAGGGGTTATTAAACATGGCATTCACCCATTGCTCTTGTACAAAAAAGGCAGCACTGGAAAAAAAAAATAAAGCTGATTAATATGAAAGGCAGCTAACCTAAAAACTAAAACTTGAACCGAGTGGTGTGCGCTAATCTTTCTCAAACACACTTATGAAAGCTACATTTGCTGGTATTTGTCATTGCTATGAAGACCAAGGGTTTATGTGAATGACATTTCCTTGGTACAGAGCAAAACAAAAAGAAACAAAGAATTTTGTCCTCACTGTCAATTTTCTGGTTCTCCTGTCCCCCCATGCCTGCTCAAATCACATGCACTTACAGCATGGGGTCATTTGTGATAAAGTTACTTAAAAAGCAGCCATTCATAACTAGCAATTTCACTAAAACTCGAGTTGCTTGTAAGGAAGAGATGGAAATTCCCTGTTATTTATTTGCACTATTGGGTCTACAATCAAAATAACTCAACCTGTTAGCCACATTAATAAAATACTTGCTGGATCAAAATCTTAATAGCCAATCTTGGTCTTGCAATTGTTTATTGATGATTGTTTGCCAGGCATAAGGAAAAACTTCACAGTTCTGGCCACTCATTAGCAAAGCACTGTGGAGTCCTAATCCCATCAAGATATTAAACTATTTTTTCCTTACAACAGCAACAAATGGAGGGAATTCTCATTACTTATTGAGATGTAGTACATTCTTTGCATATTGAGTTTCTTCCTATACTTTGAACTCTTATCCTTCATCATCCTATTTCTGAGACTAAGATCAAAGTAGATTGGCCTTGCAGAGCTGCAGATGAGTGGCTGCCTCTCAGAGAATATTAATGCCCTCTCGAAGAGCGGAGCGGGGAGGAGGTGTAATCCTGCGGCGTGAGCCCTGGGAGCACCGCAGCGCTCCACAACGGGAGCGCGCGCCGCGGATCCGCTTTGGAGATGCAGCCTCGGGGCGCTGGAGATGCTTCTCCCGGATTAGCAACGGGGCCCGTATTGCAAAGCAACAGGGACACCAAGCTTTTTGCAACTAGAAAATCTCCTAAATGTGGATTCTGGCAGACAAGCACAGAGCAGCGAGTTTTATAGCAAGAGAATACGTGACTGATTTTGCATTTTGCATTGCAAAATTTTCAATACTTTTCTGCTTTTCAGCTTCTCCAGCTTTACTTTTTAGCCCTTGCTACATCACCTACTCAAGCACGGTGTTCCTGACGAGCCTGTGGGCACAGGGCAGGACAGTGCTCCCCCTTGATCTTCCACTTCCAGCAGTGGTGCTGCCATACACGGTTGCTTTCTCGACTTCAGCTTGCTTGCAAGCCTTTTAAAGAGGAATTACTTTAGACCCTTGTTAAAGCTCAGAGTAAACATGCTAAGTACTAAGATGTACAGTCAGTATCATTATATGAAAAGAAGAAATGTTATATTCATTACAGAGGAAAGTCTAGTAATAAAAAGCATTACCTGCATTTACAGCCCTTGTAACCTAATTTTTGTGACAAAGCAAAGAAGTAAAAACATTCCTTTCTGCCTTTCAGTGACCCCTATAAGAAACCCCCCTTGGAGTCATTTAGGATAGTAATTTGAGTTTAAATATATGCAGTCTTTGCTTTGCTTGCTCTTCTTAAATTAATAACCCTTTTCAATGATAAATCTGAAAGCTTTTGAAGACATTTACAAAAATGCTTTCAAATTAGTAAGCAATTAAAAGAAATAATAACTTAAAAGACATTTTCCACAATATAAAAAGTGACAGAACACGGAGCTGTGTTGTTCAAATGTTAAAACTGTACATAAAATACCCCTTCAATATAGGCTGCCAGTAAAAAACAAGGCAAAGCAGGTCATTAAAATGTCAGACTTGGGACAGAGTGGAAAATATGCTGTGTTTAAAAGTAAACATGTAGCCCTTTTATGATTATTTCCCCTTAAAGTTAACTGTTCAAGGAGAAAAAAAAAAAGTTAAGAAAAAGTAAAGTGCAAAAAAAAAAAAAAAAGCACACTGTCTCCCAGACACACACCTCGGCACCAACAGCACAGAGAGTCAAACTCTGGTCCTAACCCTGTTCCCAACATGAAACTAGGGAGGGTTTAGGAGCCTTTCTGTTGATGGATAAAATGTTTTCCTTTATCTAGTTTCTCTAAAGAAGAGTGTTTTTTACATTCATGCCACTAATACCGTAGATTTATGCTAGGGTTGAATAACAGCATCATTAGAAAAGCGGAGAGGCCAATACTCGAGGAACCCTTGGAGGACACTGCAGTGCCGGGCCCACGCGGTGACCAACCGCCAGCGTCCGCATTCGCTCTCGCGCTGGTGGCAGGGCCCTAATGCAGAGCTAGAAACCTGCGTCCAGGCCCCTCTCCCACGGACAGACCTGCCCGCTGAGGCTGGCACGAGGGTCAGCGCGAAGCGGAGAGACCCTGCGCTATCCCCGGGCAGCCGGAACCCACTCTGGCCCCACTCAGCCGAACTACTTGTTTCACAGTCCAGTGCAGGCAAATCGAGAGAGAAAGAAGGACCAGCGTGTTTTAGTACCATTTGTAAAAGGAAAATTAAAGCCTGTATCTTTAGACACAAAGTATGTTGTTGTACCAAAAATAAAGAAGCTGTATTCTACTGTAATTTCTCCTATTTCCAGAGCTTTTTGAGCCAGTAACAGAGACTGATGAGTCAGAGTGCTATCAGTCACATTCTAGTTTTTTTTTCCCTCCTATTGGAAAAATTGGCATCATGGCCCTGCCAAAAATTTTTTCCAACTCATTAATTTTGTATATTTTAAGCAAAGTGCCGACAGTATAATATTTGCACTGTCTTCTACTGAGCTGAATTCCCTGGAATTGTTGGAGCATAGGTCCAGCAGGCACAATTCAGCATTAGACTAGTGAATATTTGAACACCATGGAGGCAAATAGAGTTATTTCAGATTGGCTCTGGTTTAAGCAAAAGAAGCAGAGAACTCATAAGACTCAGATAAATGCATTGAGTAGGAAGTAAAAAACATTCATGCAGGAATACAGGTATCTGCTTACGTCCTTTTTCATCTCCATATTTCCATTCCCTAAAATGAACAAATATCACTGCTGAAAGTAGAGGCTGTCAGATTTACAATCAGTGATTAAAACCAACATCCTTCTGGTTTCCATCTGATAAACGCAGAGCTCAAATCAGAGAGACAATGAGGAAACAAAATAGCATCAACAGCATTAACACCTGCAGAACTATTCACTTCTTTTTTAATCTAGCTTCTTCGGTGCAATTTCTATTTTAATTGGAGAAAGCTTTTCATTATCCCGTAAAAAAATATGCATGTATTTTAACACAGAGTGAGATGCATCATACTCAAAATGCATGAATATGAAAAAATATTCTTTACACTTTCACTTTCTTTTTCTAATTTCCAGTACCTTATGCAGGATATCCGTACTGCAACAAAGATGACAGATAATCAAATACATCAGAACCAAGTGTGGCAGTGAACCAAGCTGCAGTCCTTCTGCATTAGCAGAAAAACAAATTTCTTACACAGCTGGTTGCATAACCATTAATATCAGATCTATCTGGAACAATACATTCCTAGTACATATTATCAATATTTCTTAAGCATCAGTCTACAATTGTAACTCTGTTAAAACAGTCAGTGCATACAATATACTGCTTTTCTTCCAAAACTACCATAAAAAGGACAAGTAATACTTAGGAGGAAGAAAATTAGATGTTTGGAAAGATGATACCTGATCAGGTGCTACGTCAGCCAGTAATACCAGCCTGATACAACTATTTTGAACCAACAAGCTAACTTCAGCCCACTTCAGTGCTTTTCATCATTTGGTTTTACTACTTTGATACAGCACTAGCACCTAAAGCCAGGCTTGATGTGTTACCAAAGCACAGCTTGTGCCATGACTTTAATGAAGTGAGCATGTCAGGAACTTGCTGTAAGTGAAACGTTGGTATAAACCCTATGAATTTTATTGCTACCTGCGAGTACCCAAGGTGACAGTTCTAGTTCAACAAGATTTACTAGCCCTGGGTCAGAAAGCCCCTGCCCGAGTTCTCTCATCCACCTGCTTTCCTGTAACGGTTCGACCCTGTTCTGCCACGTCTAACGTCTAGCTGCCCCGTGTTTTCTCAAAGGAATTTCATTCCCTCTTCCTCCTTGCCATCCTGTGCTTCCAGAAAAGACCACTGGAACTGCTCAGGGAAGGGAGCAGCTCTTCTTGTTTGTGCCCAAAGGACCCAGCTTCCCTTCGGTGCTGGAGAGGTCTGGAGGGGAGCAGGGCACAGCACAGCTGGAGAAGGTGCCCATACAGGCCCAAGAGCCCACACCTGCATAGGAAGGGAGGTGGGGAACAGGCAATGCTTTATGTATTTATTTATTTTTGGATTCCTTTCATCTGGCCATCTCATTTCTAAGTGTTCCCGCTCTTTCTTTTTGTCTTTAGTTTTAATTATTAGCTCTAGCTCAGAATTTTGTGTTCTTTGCCCCTCTGGCATCTTCATAACCATCTCCTTTTGTTTCTTTGCAACATTGTAGTTTCAGTGACATTGTCAAGGGTTATAGATGAGTGCAAAACAGTTGCTCTACCTTTATATTACAGAACAATTTGGATATTAGCTCCAAATCACTGTGCAAACAAATCTATTGCAGCGTCAAAGCAGGGTGCAGACAAATGCTTTTCTCTGTGCTTTTGGGCATAATTCCAAAGTGAAAAGTCAACTGAAACAGAAATGAGCCAACTACTCTAGAGTCCTAAGGTCTCCATATACCTGATTTTCTGACATCCAGCAATATAAATATACCTCTCTGAACACATATTTTGGGATTAAAGGGGTGTCTTATCAAGGTGATATCTCTTTATGTGATAAATATAGCATAAAATACTCCCCTCATCTTTGGGTTTTCAAACTACTCTCACTTAACAATGTAACTAGCACATAGCCTGGGGACTATCTCTAGTAAACCAAAGACATCAGTGCACTTTATTGTTCTAACCACTCCAGCTCTCGTGGAGGACTAACTAGGTGTCTAGGAGCCTTCCCCTGTAGCTCACATTTCCTGGAACTTCTTTTCCACCCTCTCAGTCCTGGCTAACCCTGAAGACTGTGGGACTATTTGTTTAATTGCTGGTTTGGCTTGAATTCCAACTGGCACTGCCACTGGAAGAAAAATCCCACCTAGCTTGCCAGGAGGTATTTGCTTTCCTAGTGTCATCATCTCTGCTGTAGAAGCACAGACATTCCTATAGCAACACAGCAAGTTCAGGCAGCGAGTAAAATAAAAAATAATAATAATAAAAAAAACCCTGGCTGTTTGACCACATGAAGGAGAGCGAGCAGAATCTCTTGGTAAGGCGCACTGCAGAATGGGAAGATGGTGACAGACACTTGTCCTCACTATCCATTTGATCCAACCCAGCAACACCAGAGCAGCTTCTCCGGCCACAAGTAATCTGCTAATCTGGCTGTTTTTCACCATCTACAAAAAGGGAGAAATTAGGGATAATTCAAATGAAATGGTCTGCTAACAGACTGAGAGGAGCTGTGAGTTTCTATCAACGAATGTCAATGAAACATTTTTGATCAGAACAGCTGCTTAGAGATGCAGCCTTTGGCTAGAGCATTAGAAAAAGATTATTTGAACAAAGCGAGATGGCCTGAAGAATGCTAGCAAACATGCGTGTGGTCACTTACAGCAGAGGACACATACTACTACATTTCTACTACCAGTGATAGGAACTCATCCTAGAATCCCTTTTAACTGGTACAGGTACGTGCACAAAATGGGCTATCGACACCTTTCCTTTCCGTTCCATGTTAACTCGGGCATTCTGTTTCTGTGCTGAAATCACATTACAAAACTTCATATTTCAACTTCGAATCACTTTACAACTTTAATGCTAAGCTGATGTTCAGATCTATATATGCTTCCCATTTGTTTCTTGTCTTAACATTGAGGGACCACATTATAAGAAATAGACTGATCTGATTTACCTTAATTTATGTGGTTATTACAGCACTCACATTTGAAATCGGTACTTTGAGGCCATGGTTAGAAATTTAGTATAATTCCTGCATGAGCTGTCAGCATCATCTCCACTGCTGTTGACTCTTCCTTAACTGATCCATCTGAAAAAAAAAACAACAGAAAAAGAAAAAAATGTTTTCCCATTAGATTAGTTTGGGTCCAGGTCACTGTGTCTGTGCAAACACTTCTGCTGGAATGAGGCAAGACGAAGCAGCAGGGGCTGAAGCTGCTGAAGAAATGCAAGTGTAGCCACATTCCTTGATATTTGAGTAGGCAGACAAACGGACTTAGGGTGAAATGTTTTTAGGTGAATTCTTATCTTTTTCTTGTGCATCATTTTTTTCACATTCAGAATAGAGGCAATCTGCAGAAGTGGTGTTTTCCGGTGTATCTGTTCACACAATACTTCATGTTAGCAGATCATTTCTCTCTTAGTCGTGTTTTCAGTTTTACTTTAACAGATGTTTACAATTACTCCTCAAAATGTTTCCATTTTCTGTGATCACTGAATGTGAATGAGGTGACATTTTTAAAAATAATTGTAGCTTTTTTTTCTGGCCAGAAACCATGTCGTTATTCAAATAGTCTTTGTCTTTTAAACTGTGGTAAAGGTCTTATATCTTCGTAACAGCAGCATCTGCACTAGTTTGCCTAGTCCTTTTTGCCCAAATCAAAGTGTTATTTGTCATTATCTGAATGTATCTTGTATCTGGTAATCAGATGTGTATGTGTCTATTTAAACTTAAAAACATGAGGTCTAATCTCCTGATTTTGTGCTTGAGGATTTCTTGGAGGACTGCAGAACAAATGGCCTTACAGCAGCCCAAGGACCTGAAATATGCAGGAAGGTTTCTTTGCTTCTTTCATTTTTTTTTTTCATTTGTTTTTATTGACCTCAATTTTAGATCAAAGTTCTCACAAATAATTGCCATGTTGCCAACACCTGCAATTACGTTACAATGTTTGCAGTGCTTCAATTTTTCTTCCAACATAGTTCTGGGAGTCTAACAAATATTTGAGAAGTCTCATCTGTTTCTTCTTTTTTCTTCTTTTGTTTTGAAAAATAAATTTCCAGTTGTAGAAAAAATAAGAAAATGTACCATGTATGTGTCTCAAAAAAGAATGCCACATATATATTTTAAAAGATCATGTTTTTAATATGGTCTCGTGATTTTTGGAGTGCTGACTCACGTTTTTTGCATGCTTGACATCAGCAATACCACAACTGAGAGAAAATCTTTGTGAAAGATTCCTTTCTAGTCCTCTTGAGACAAACGGATCCTCCAGGAAAAAAAAAAAAAAAAAAAAAAGAGAAAAAACTGTTTCTGATTCATGATAGTTCTAAGTTAAAAACAAGCAGAAAAATAACAACTTTAAAGCAAACAATCTAAAATATCTGCCAAGCCATTCAAGGCTTTCTCTTTGTATGAGAAAGACTCAAAAAAAAAGGTATAAACACATTTTTCCTCTTCCTTAGTAGGATGCTATTAAATCATACAGTGTTTGAATATTAGACTTCTAGTCTAATTCAGTATTTTTCAACAAACAGCTTTTTTAAAAAACAAAACATAAGAAAACAACGGAGAAGTCTGGCAATGGAAAGAGAGACAATGCCTTTTACATTACCGTTTCTATGCTATTTTTAATAATTATGTTTATTTATTTTTAACCTCTATAGGAGAAAAGTAACTTTACAATGATACTCCTTCTGCTTAATTAAAAATTACTTCTCTGTGAAAGCAAGAAAATTTCCCTGAAAAAAAAAAGTATTTTTGACATTATTTTAGACCCTAAAATAATGCACTTATTTAAAAGTACACCAGTTGAGTCCTAGCTTCAAGACACTACCTGTTGAAAGCAATTACAAATACTCCTTATTGCTGATAATACAGAATATAATCAATAGATATCCTTAGTACTGTTCATTGTAGTAGAGGGCTCCTATAAAAAGAGTAGAAAACTGATTCTGAAACAGTCTGGTTAGCAAATCAAGACTAGAGTCTTTTACCAGTCTTTATTATTATTATTATTTACATAAAGACTCCAGGATAAATTACTTGTTGGTGGCATAAAAATGGTTGGTATGTGCCTGCATTAGAATGAACATTTTTGGCAGAAACTCATTCAGAGGCAAATCAGGTCAAAAGATGATTTACAAAACTGTCACTGTCATATGGCGTTAACTCGATAGCTCATTTCAACTGACATCTGTGAGGAACAGTTGGACCCGCTGCTCTTCTTGCATTACCCAGAGTTTTTAATTAATTATGACAAGATGAAAACAAACAAACAAAACAAGACTGAAAAGTAAAGAGCTAGACTCAAGTGCACCTTACCCAGAAAAACTTGCGCTAGAACTAAGTCTAAATGTTTATTTATTTATTTATTTATTTACAACTTATCTTTGAAAAAGTGATTAATATGGGAGGAATGATGCAATGAGCATGAGCAGGGTCTTTCACAGAGTGCTGACATGCACATGAAGTGGAAGCTGCTCCAGCCCCACACCTCCTCCGTTCGCCCATTTGTTCTACAGATGAACAAATTCACCACAGAGTCACAGACAAAAGTAGTTACTATTTCTAGTTACTTTTAGCACTTTTCACACTAATACTTCTGCACCACTATACATGCAACAAAACAACCCTGGAAATTAAAAAAAAAATGTAGTATGAGTTCTTGACCATCTAGATTATTGTTGTAGATGGTGATGTGGAATAAAAGGACTGATGACTATTTCTTTGTGACATTAATCCCATTCTCAGGTGCTAACCTGGGTAACTTTTTGATGCATATTGGCTGCTATTTTTTGTTTTGCTTTCCTCAGAGCATTGAAGACTGACCATGAGCGGAGCTGACAGAGGATGTCAACCCGATATGCTGATACTCTTCCCCTATCGGAGTGCATCAGGTGTCTAGTTAGGGTCTCTTGCTCATAATAAATCGACCTCAGATGTGAGGTCACTGAAGCATCTCCCCCAGACCAGACTGACTTGAACTATTAGGAGTTTTTATTTTCTTTCCTCAGGATTTTGAAGGGTAGGACATTATCAGAAATAATTTGAGAGATTTTGCCCCTGCCCCCCAACTTGATGGATCTCAACTTGTAATTTAAAACCAAGCCTGTTCATCCCTTGCCTTGCATAAAAGAGTAAGATAATGGTGGTGGTTTTGTACATTAGAAATGGAGCTTCAGGAGCACCAAAAGAAGTCAGGGAAATGGCAGGCAATGAAATTAGCCTGGTCCTGGCTGTCCTGTGTCAGGGCAAGGGGTTTCTGCACTGCAAAACGACAACAATTTGATCAGTAGACAATGACTTCTGCAGCCCCTATATTAGAACCTGGAGAATAGAAATGTGTTTGGTTGTATTTGAACATATTCTGCATTCATCCTGCTCTTCAATTCATATTGACACGTCGCATTATGTCCTTGGACAGCTATCCTGAGGATCAAGCTTTTGGATCCTCATTCGCACCACGTATTACCTTAAGCTGTGTAGAATACCATTTAAATTAAATAACTCACCGGACCACATTATAAACTTCTTACTACTCACTGGCTATCAATTATTTGCATGAATACTCCCAATTATGTTATTGGAACTGTTTCACAGGTGAATAAAGACTCCTCAATCTTGCCAAAAGATGTCCAAACTTTGCTATTTTTGATCACAAAAGCTATTTTAAATGGATATACTGATGCAGACATAATTTTTTGACAAGCAGAAGAATAGCCAGAAAATAAAAAAGACCTGAACAAATTATCCATAGATATCAACAATGTAAAGATAACACAGTAACGGTACAAAGAGAAGGTATTCTTTCACAGACGGGTTTTATATCAAGTCATGCTTGATTCCGTTATGGTTCCATGGGGACTTTCAAGAATGAAATTTCAGCAAGTGAAATACGGACCCTCAAAACGAGAAAGAAAATATTCCAAATGGGTATGTTTTTGTTATGTTTTAGTGTACACATATTTGTGTTACCAGCAGGAAACACAAATAGGCAGGATTTTCTTGGCACGTATTGTACCACACTGCAGCAATTTAATATTGTTATCTGGCAATTAACGTAAGCACATTCATCCTCTAATTATCATATAACTTACAGTACCATCTAGTCTGAGGAACAGAATTACACGTGTTTGTCCTATAGCTATACAGTGGTTTGTTCTCTGTGATGCAATAAGCAGCTGTTTAGAGGTAGAGCTAATAATCTGTGCCCAACCTCTGGCTTTGAGTCTATCCACATCACGCATCACTGAAATCAGTGGGCCTACCTGTAAGATCAAACTGATACATGTTGCTCCATCTACCTTATTCATATATTTTTCCTAGGCACTTGGTAAACACCCACTGTATAGAAACTCATGCAATAAACTCCGCTACAAACATTTTGGTATTTCAGTATGAACAAACAGCTCACCACCAAACTGGCATTTCATAGATAATGCTCTCATATTCTCAAGAAAGGGCTAAAATGGTTCTGATGAAAGAGAACATTGGGAGATCAGAGTTGAATGAGTCAATAGGGAGAAATTATTTTCTTGTTAACCAGTAATAACGATTGAGAAATCCAGATATTCCTTTCATTTACCACCAGAAGGGGTGGTAAAAAGATTTTATTAATCAATTAGTAAAATGTTGTATGATCTGAGAGACTAATTAAGAAAATATTTTATTTTTATATAACTAAAAATGAATACTCACTGAAAAGCGTGGACAAAGAAGCATCTACATAGGGATGACGCAAGTTGGTGTCTAAACTTCACTTTCTGCAAAATATCCTTACCTTTGCCAGATTAGGAAAGAAAAAAAAAAAGTCAGGATAAGATATAAATACATTTGACATCTCTGAGATAGGGTAGCTTGACTTCTATCAGAAAGTGTGGGCTGCACTATCTGAAATTATTGTGCCTATCTCCGGCTTCTTTTTGTATTTCAGGTCATTATAACAGTAACAAAATGGTTGAATTGCAATGGCTGAACAAATCAGTGTGAGTTTGGGGTGTTTTTCTTTTTTTTTTTTTTAAGAACAAACGTCCTGACTACCAACCACGTTTTATGAATATGCCTTGGAGAGCCCCTTGGAGAGTCAGGACATCTGCTTGGTGCCCCTCTTTGAAAGAGGGGATGCTTTAACAGGCTAGAGAGGAGTGAAAAATCCCTTAAAATTAGTTCAACTTCTTGAGGGAAGTTGAGCTGGGAGTTTGATTTGGTCAGGCACTTTTGCTCCCCTATCATAAGACTATTAATTAGTATCAAATAAACTAAATCTACAGCTGCTGTAGCTCAGGTGGCAAAGAGCTGCATGAAGAACGGTGTTGGCAAGGCGCAGGCACACACTCCTTCATGCAATTTTCATGACTGCATTTACTTCTAATTGATCCTGCAGTACTGTGCCCCTTATGGAGTCTTTTAAATCAATGTCAACCATAAAGCGGTACTAAACTGTACAACATGCTTTTTGGTTGCCGTTAAAGATAACTTATTTATAAGCAAACGAGTAAAACTAAGTATATGAATGCAAATGCGGGTAAAAATCTTCCAGAACTCCATTCCTGCAGTCTGTAGATAGGAGAATGGCAGACATGAACAAGCATGGATATTTTCCATCTATCATCATGAAAGATTCAGCAGATCTTCCGTTCACCTTGCCGTTTTCTCCCCATTCTTTTATTAGCTGGATATTACATTGCTTTCTCATTACACAAAAGAACTTTCAAAGAATGGAAAAGATTTCTCAACAAGGATTTAAACATCTATATTTATTCATGTTATGATTTACACAGAGCATCATCTTGGAGCTCGTAAAGTGGCAATAACATTTATCCCAACGTTTATTGGGATTTTTCCTCTCTGGATGTTTTTCCTACAGAAATAGAATATTACTGTTAACTCTGAACTTCTTTGAAATACGTCCATTTCATGAGAAAGGTCTTACAGAAATTCCCCTCTACTGTAGGAGCCAACACTGAGAAGCAGCCAGCTTAAATCTATGTGCAAGTGAACAAGAACAAAAAAAATGCATTATGTGGAAGCTACTTGGCACACTGCACTGCAGTGTGGCAGTGGGAGACCTTACCTTCACGTGACCACAAGGGAGAAGGGACAACTTGTCCAGGCTCTGCTTTAAGGCTTTTATATCTACTGCACATCACTCGCCATGTGACCTCCCTGGTTTTCTGGCAAATGCCATAACCACCCCCTAAAAAGAAGGAATAAAAAAAAAAATGTATCTTTGGTGTCCCAGGTGAGTTCAACCAGTAAAAAATATGAGCTTCAGTAAGTAAACTAAGAATCTTATACTGCCCAAGTTTTGCTAATGTGTAATTGATGACCGCTTAGAAGTGAAGTACAGAAAAGAGGTGCCAGCACTTTATGTTTTTTGTTTCAGATTCTCATAAAAGCTACAAGAGAATCAGTCAGAATGGTAGTAGAAAATATGAAGTCTCATCAAGGTCAATATGAAAGAAATGAAAGATGACTATAAGAATACTAGTTTTCATGCTTTACAAATCATTGTAAAAGATTATTAAAGGGATTAGGAATTAAAGGGATATGCAAAGACAGTCCATTAGCAAATTTGATTTTTCTATAGGTTAGGTTTTACAATTTTTAAAGTTCATATTTTTTCTTAATTAAAAAATTATAATTTATCTTAATTCCTTTTTTTTTCCTCTTACAGAAATCTTCAGTTTCACATATTAAGTATGACATTATTCTGCTGTCACAGAACAGTTTGCCTTTAAAGCCGTGAATGAAGAGCTCCTAACCAATACATTCCTCAAACCCGAGTTTAACATGAGTCTTATGGAGGATGCTGAGTCTCACCAGCTCAGAATTCAAGGTCAGTTGTAAAGTCTTTAAAATCTCCACCCTGCATTTGACAATACAGCTCTGAGGGCTTCTACTTGCTCTGCAGCTCTTCCTTGAAGGGTGAATTCCATTGACTAGGCAACCTGCAAAGGAAAGTTAATACAGCCACAGAATTTGTCTGGCCTCACGAGGGATGATGCACAGGGGCCCTGCTGTGCACAGAGTAGTGCCAAAGTCAAAAAATCCTACTGTGTTTGCAAAAATAACTAGCTTATTTTTGAAGCCGAGCTGAAGCGGACTTCTTTTATGCATTTTGACTTAAAATATATCAGTGGGACTTTTTTTTAATAAGTTTTTGTAAACTATTCAGAAGAATGATACCAGTTTTGGCCCCAGCCCAGCAAAGCACATGTTTAACCTTCTGCATGTCACTAGTTTCTGAAATCAATGGGACTGCTTGCAGCCTCGGAGTAAATCATGTGCTTCAGTGCTCTACCACAATAGGACCTTTACAATTGTTTTCTTCTGTACAGATAATTCTAGGAACCCTCACAGAGCCTCAAAGACTTTCACATCTGATGAGGAATCTCTGCTATAGGTAGAGGAAACCTTACTAACTACCTCTCTACAGCTTTACAGCCTTGTGTCCTTGCCTCGTTGGATACATAGATTAGCTATGAGCAGAGGCAAATCAATGCATGTACAAAAGGGAAGCTTTTTCTGGCAAGCAGAGAAAACAGGATGGACATATAGATGGGTGTAGATGTACAAATTATATGTGCAAAAAAATAAAGTGTCTCACAGCTCTGATACTGAAAAAAAAAATTCTTTTCCTCAAGGAGTGAGAGACTTGCAACTTTGCACGACTTCTTTGCAGAGACTCTCGGGTACAGAAATCCATTCACAAAAAAACATGTATTTACCAGGGACTTACCTGCTACAGACTGTGAGCAGCCACGTCAGAGACCCAGTGCCACTGAGAGCTCTGGCACAAGGGAAGGTTCGCCCAGACTGTCTGCAGGAGGACTGGCTGTTACCATTTCAACTTGGAATAGTGCAAGTGCCCTTGAAATACCGCAAACATTTTCCAAATACCAGGAACTATGCTACCAAAGCTGATAGCTTTGCAAAATAAGCACATATTGTCTCTGGGAGAATAATATTAGTGAATAGTGGTTAGGTTCAGTTTGAAAAGGACAAGCAAGAAAAGAGAACAAGAAGCAAAACCAGAATTGGTATTTTTTTCCTCCTTAATTTTTTTTTCTGACTTGCCCAGGTACCACCTAATAAATGATACCCATCTGGCTTGAGCCTTCTGAACGTCAATCCATTTTCTTTCCTTCAGTGTAAGAACAAAATTCTGCTCCCTCCTTACTTCCTGATAACTGAAAAAGCCTCTCTTACAAACAACTAGTGTTTGTGATTAAATCTGCGTATTTAAGGTGGGAAAACAGTGCTTAGACATGGATAAGAAATGCTCCCACCATTGCCTCAATATGCTAAGGCAGTTTAAAAAATAAAGCGTGTGCTCTCATCCTGAAAATAAAACTAAAAGTGCTAAGCATACAGCATAATTTCATGGAGCTTTGCAGTAAGGAAATGTGAGCAGACTTCTAAAAACGTTGGCTGAATTTATACCTCAGGTCTAATTTTTCAAGACACACCTGCACCCAAGCACCAGTTCCTGCACACCTCCCATCACGCCGTGCCTGATACATGCCCCAGATGGAAGCTCTGACTCCTCATCTCTTACGGTATCATTATACAGCTGGCAAATGTACATTACTGTACTTAATTAATTTACCAGAATCTGGTGGGCAGGGCAGCTGCTTCTTCAGCATAGCGTGAATACCTCTGTACCCTTGCGCCTGCAGTGGGGAAACACACTGCTCTGCTGTCAGCAGTGGGAAATATTCATGAACTGAGTATTGCCTGAGCGTGCTGATGAAATCAAAAACCTGCTCGGGCTATTTTGGCTAGCAAACATTTGATTTGTCACCTTTGCTTTGCATCTTTTCTTGGACAGCACCACTGGAGGTGTGTGTGTACACTAACTTCTGCAGCCACCTTGCTGTTAAAAAAACAACAAGCAACAAAATAAACACAATGGATGCTTCGAATTCACTGCAAAAGGTAAAAACTAACTGCTAGCACCCAAACCTACCTCTGAGTTCAGTGCTATACTTCAGCCCTGTGGACTGGCACAAAGTAAAAAGTCAGCATCTTACAGTACCAGCTACTAATTAGAAGAAGAAATGTGCTGGATGTCAGGCCTGCAGAAAGCAAACTTCACACTGACAGCAGCTGGAGAGCGATAGCCATAATCAAGCCTTGTCCCTGCTCAGACGTGTGCCAACCCACCTCCCTCACTCCCAGCTAATTCTCCATCAGAGACGATCTTTCTCTACGACTCCAAAGAAACATGTTGTCAGTTCCCACCTGCTGGCATTGCTAGAAATAAAACCACAGTTGATCGGATGCAATAGGTCAGCGGAACAGCGCATTGAGCTGTTGTTTGTGCTTCCAAGCTGCGTTACAGGGATTCACTAACGTTTATTAACCCTTCTTCAAACCATGGGGTTTGCTATGCTTTAGAAAACAGAAAGATTTTACAGATGAAAACACGTCCTTATAGGAATTTCAAAGGAAGCAAAATTTCAGCTTCCTGTCAGGCTAAAAGTTCGATATCATTTGAAAAACAAAATATATTAGAGAAGAAAGAAAAAGCAGATGTCAGCCTAGTGACACAGAGTAATCTATTTGCTCAGTGCTTGTATTTTCCTACCAATTTTGTATTTTTCAAAAAGGACAATAAAAGAATTGTGCTCACTGCTAATTAATGACAAGCTGGTAAAAGCATCTATCCATTGTTCCATTTATTTCTTCATTTCCAGCAGTTAACAGCCCTGTTCTGAAATGAATCAATGTCGTTTACACAATGCTGTCACCCCTATTGTTTCTTTATCATCCTTGCATTTTCATAAATCGGAGGTGTTAATCCCTTAATGGCTTCTCTCAGTGGTCTAAAATGTATGCAGAATGGTAATCCATTCCCTAAACAATTCACATTTACACAAGCACCCTGTTAAATATGTTTACTATCAAAGGAATCCTTTGTTTGGATCTAACCCTATCTGTTTGTTTTCCAAACACCGAAACATGGCAGGTACATAGAGCCTAATTTTAATTGGTGACTATCAAGTAACCCTATCCTTTTGGAAGCAGTTATTTGTCTTCAGAGGTGAAATAATCTATGTTTTTCCATTAGAATTATGTTATGTATATATGAAAATGAGTACTTGCTGGTCAACTTTTCAAAGAAAACCAAGGGCTTGATTCACAGAGTCCCAGTGTAAGGGGAAGACACGTTCTGCTCTTTGGGCAGTGGGCTTTGGGCCTAAGAAAGCTGCATTATACGCTCTCTCCCAGAGGAAGGAAAGGAAAGGAAAACAGTGACATTTATCCGAACTATCTTAAAACTGGTGGACTGTGTTCACCGACACATTGGATAAATTGGAGTTCAGAAGTACAGTTAAAGCTATGGTTAAATCTTTGCTGATTTGGGAAATTACACAAAATCTGCAGAGCTCAACAGCTTCATCCCACCAAAGTTATATACCTTTGCCGTTACGGATTTTAAGAGGTCATTATCAGTGCTAATATTGCACATCTACTTCCCAGGGCCCGAATCAAAGTCATTTAAAGCACCTAGCTTCGTTTCATTGACTTTACATGGCTTTGGGCCAACACCAAAAAGAATTGCATTGAAACAACGAATTATATGCAGAAAAAAATATAGGATAATTTTGGTGTTCTAGAATCACATTGCAAATCTTTTAAAGTGAGATTTCAAACAATTTCTGATCTAAGAAAAGTGCAGCTTGATGAGATATTATGCTAGCATTACAATCAATATAAAAATAAGAAAAAAAAGGCACAACTGAAATGTCTGACAAATAGGCAGACAGGCATTTCAATAACTTGGGGGAAAAAAAGAGCATTGGTAGCAATAAAAGCAGGAGTATGAATACAAAACCCAAACCAAAACAATACTTAAATGTCGCTGGTGTAGTTCTGTTTAATTCACTTTTGTTCCTTGCTGCAGCACACGTACTGCTCAGCAGTGACGCTGGAGCATCCCAGCACCGTGCGACTGCGGGAGCTGTGCCGCGCCAAGGAGCGCTGCCACGGAGAGGGGCTCAGGGCTCGCAGGGCTCCGCGCAGCCGCAGCTCCTCCGCTTGCGCCGCCGGCCCCACGCCCTCCTGTCCTGCCCCGCGCTGATCACCAAGGTCTAGTGGCAGAGCCAGGTTGAAACACAGGGCGAGGGACGGCAGGGGCCGTGGAGCTAGGGAGAGCAGGTGACTTGCAGTTCCACTGCACAAGAAGCAATTCAAAAACTGCCACACCGCGTGATCAGGAATTGGAAGCGTCCCTGGAGAGGGACATTGCCAGACGCAGGCACAAGAGTTGCTCGTCAAAGTGAACTAAGGCTACACAAAAACACTCAGTAGCCTTCCCAAAGTTCAAATACCTGCCAGTACTACACAGTGGAGACGCTACAATTTTTGTGTTGCCATCAACTTATGATGTCAACTTTTAGGGGCTGAAATTGGGTAGCACAATGGGAGGAATAAAGGAGACCCATGGGGAATTTAAAAAAAATCATTGTCAATATTTTTGTGCTCAGCTTTTGGGAAACTCTTCAGCATGTTCCTGAATACACTTCTGAATAAACTTCACATAGCAATCCAGAAGCAACACGTACTACGAGCCTCAAAGCTCTTGAAAATTTGCCAGTCATATCTCACTGTGCATTAACTTATCCCAAACGCGGTGGGATCTGGGAGCAGACAACATCCCCGTATCCCAGACGGACAACGAGGGAGGACGCGCTTTGCCTACCTTAGCAGTTACCTGAGCCCCTGGGAAGGCTGCTGCTTGTATTTTGATGTGAACTTACGGACCACCAAGCTACGTCAATACATCCTGTGCACTTCTCTCAAACTTTTTATTTGATGTAGGTACTAAGATCCTTCTACTGCCTGTGCAGTACGCTTCCTTGATAGAAGAACAATACAGGTTGAAAGAATAAAGGGTTGATATCATATCTATGTCTGCTTTAATTTCTCTTGATGTGATGATATCAAAGGACATCACTAGGACATTCAGCAAGATGTGATTTGAGAACAGAAATCAGTGGTTCTCCAAAGACCGATAACGCAAACGATTCAGGGATAAAAGGGTTGCCGATAAATTGGAGCTCTCACTGTCCAACTGCAAGTAAAAATGACAGTTATTTGGGCATAGGTCTGCTCTCTTCTTGTGGCACACTGCAGTCCTTGAGGCTTTCAGGCTCCTATACCGACATGTGATCCATTTGTAATACACCCTCCTTGGAGGGCTGGCATTTGCAGGGTGCAGGGAGGGTGGGGAGAAGAGACAGAGCTGGCATTTTCGATCAAAGTAAGTACTGACAGATGGTAAATGTATTAGTAAATAAGGATAAAAGAATCTGAGAGCAGATTTCTACTGTTTTCAGTTGAAGTATTTCCATTTTATAGCATGGATAATATGCTTTTACCTGCATTCCTTTTTTTATTCCATAGAGCATAACCATCCACATCACCTAAAAAAAAAAAAAAAACAGAATTTACTATTACCTGACTGAAAGATGGAGTTCTTTATAGCAAAGCAAACAACAATATTGGGGTGGTTGTTTGACTATCCTACGTCACGTAGAGGAAGCAAAATAACTGAACATACATCGTCCTTTGCAAAAGGAGTCCTCAAGTATCCTGCAACACATATTTTTTAAAGCATCACCCCCCAAAATTATGCATGAATAAGACTGAACTGTGAGGTCTGGCACATCATTCTGTGTCTGAAGTTTTAAAATTTAATTCCGTTGCAAATGCAACTACTCTGATTGTTTTGATCTAATCAAAACTGACTGTTAAATCTCTAATTCTAACGTCTTTTCAATCTTTGCTCAAAGTGACACATAGGTACTCTGTGACTGTGCATTATGAAGTTAACAACTTGTTATTTAGCCTATCAGTTGTTGAATATTCAGCCCCTTATTGGAATTGTTCAAAATGTAAAACTACTTTTGCCTTTATCACTCCTGTCTCTCAATTCATTCTTAGAGATCATAGTTTTTCCAAAAATCAATTAAGAAAAATAGAGAGATGTTGTATTTTTAACTTCTGGTGCTGAAGGTTTCCAGACTGTCTTTATAGCTGAGAGAAGAAAAGAATTAGGAGGAGGAAGAACAAAATATATGTTTCATCTTCAACTGATAATCCAATACAGAAATACAGTCATTTATTATTTAGTCAACAATTTAATATAGAATTAAAATGGTCCATTGATTATTTTTAAGATGACTACAGCAACTACCAATCAAATCTTTATGTCATCAGATTTTTACGAATTCTTTTCAGATTAATTGAAATCCACACATTTCTTGGCAGATTTTTTTTTCAATAGTTATTCAAGTTCATGCATCTTTAGGCCTCAGCTAAACCAGAAGAAATAATTTTAATTAGCTGTTGAACATTGTGTAACCCACTGAGATAAAAGTATTTACAAAGCAAGCCACTTTAGGCTTATTGAAAGAATCTTCAAGAAATTAACATTAATATTTGAGAATCAGCATTAAAAATTTCAAGTAGAGCTATCAAATGTGAACCAGATCACTGTCATTAATGTCTTCTTAATAGTTTTGCAGAAATAATTATCAAACCTCATATATGTCACATACAGCTATCTACATCTTAGCAGCTTGGGACTCTGCTGGCTGATTGCTTCTGTAATCAAACATCCCTTTGATTTAATGAAGAATTGCTTGAATATTATTGAACAGAATTAAACTAATAGTGCTTAATAATTTTTTTCTAGCTAGCATTGCTAGGTAGGTAGATATTTTAAATAATTCTTGTTCATATTTGTATTTCTTTTTGTTTATCACTTAGAGCTGCTGTTACATACAGAAAAAGGCAGCATTTCTGTATCTCCTATGTAATGAAAAATGCCCGTGCTTTCTGTTCAGCAAATTCTTAGCCTCCCAAGAGTAAATGAATTCACGGGAACTAAAGCCAGTTTTCTCAGGATAAGCTGCACACACTATCAAGAAAACTGAAAAAAATCATTCCTAGCCAAGTGATCTAGAATCGTATGAGGCTGCTCTGAATCTTACTTAAACCACAAGAGACTCCTACAGACTTCAGTGGGCTTTGGATTAGGGTCTAAATGTACATTAGCTTTAGTGATGCAGTATTTTGATGATAGTTTTGTGATCTCATGCTAACTCTCTGGCTGGTGTGTCCATCCATGCTCGCAATTTCTGGCCTTGGCCGCTCTTTCGAATGAAAATGCATCGTATCTACTCTTATTTAGCTTTGATTAACATAATTAACCTATCATACACTGAAGCGACTTGCAGAGCAAATTGGTAAGCCTATTTCAGAAAGCAACATAAAGCACAGAACAGCTTGGATTGTCAGATAAACATACCCAGAGGTGCAGTTAGGATGCTGAAATTATTAGGTGAATGATAGGAAGCCAAAAAATCAGTGAGCCACTTGAGCAGAGAGTATAAACATAAATATCCAAAAGCATGCCACAGTGCATGCGTATTTTATGTTGATGTGCTAATACATTATCTGCTAAGGGTTTATTTAACCATTTTTGTATTCCCTGCAATTCATTTATCTGCATATGGAAGAGCCACTAACAGGACAGTCCCTTATGAACAAGGAACCCTGTATGTTTTCCACTGCTGTTTATAATTCTTCATGCTCATATCTATAATTCATGAGCAAACTGGTTTGTGAATGTTTCCATAAAGGTTGAGCAAAGTATGGTGCTGTTAACACTCGCACTGTCATGCACAGAATCGAAATGTGCCCTCTCTCATTCTATTTATCACAGCTCAAAGACATTTTGGCAATGATATTATCCAAATATTATTAAAACTTTGAACCCTGTCCCCATAAATTATAGCAAAATGGCTTCAGAGCCATTAGGCAAGGAGGATGTATGGGCTCCAGTTGCTTTGGAGTAATTATGTGCTTAAAAGGAAGCGTGGCTAAGCATTCTACCAGTAAAAAGAGAAAAGCTATGATCATTTGTTACTGCTTCAGTGCTGTACACAGTATTGCTCGCACAGGTCAAGCCAACCTTACAGCAGGACAATTATCTGCCTAGAGAGACCAAACATCTGTTATTAAGTACGCAGAGGCACCACTGCAACATGCTAGAAATCTTGTCCACTTCATTGGTTTGGCTTACGGTAATGTACTTCAAACACTTGGCTAACTCTGCACAACATCCCCCTTTCTTAGTGTTACTGCAACAGTTCAGCTTTGAAATATGCAGTACCTTCACTCCCCCATTAGTTCTTTTAATATGTGCACAGCTGTTAAAGATGCTGGTGTAACTTTAGATGAGTCCCTCTCTTTCTTTTTCCCTTGCTTTATTTTTTTTTAAATTCAAAATGCATTATGAGATATTCTTGTACATTTACCACTTACCAACTGAGAGTCACCGTGGAGATAAGGATGATGCAATACACAGGGATGCTCAATTTTATATAATAAAACAAACATTTCTTGATCCCAAATATTTTTAAGCTACCCAAAGAGTTAAGGAGGCCTTTTACTCTATAGTTATGAAATATGTGCTTAAAATAAACAAAAGTAATGGAACAGATAATTCTTTTCTGCCTCATTCTTTCTTTTTTTTAATTAACTTTTCAGTAGAAAGTTGATGAAAGAGAAAAACAAACAGGAAAAGAGAGATGTCATGATCAGTTCATAAGGAGATGGCTAAGTGGAGACGTGCCTGTAGCTGAGACACCATGAACAGATACAGCCAAAATCTATTCCAAGTGGATATTGTAAATCCATTCTGCGACTTATCGATCCGAGGCTGATTGTTTTTCTGGGGTGAAAAATGTTACTTAACAAAGCCTGCACTCCCTGACAGCCAGGTAGAATGACGCTCTGCTGTCAGACTGATCATTCACCCCAAGTGAGGAGATTCCGGACTGTACACAATTTGCTCCACTTTTAATAGCTCTGCTGTTAAAGACAACAGTTTTTCTCCTTCTGATAGAAATTGCAGATGTAACTGACACATTTGCTTTCACAGGGCATAGCAAGAACTCTAAAGAAGAGTAATGAATGGGTGGCAGAGATGTCAGGGTTAGAAATTAGACCCATCTTATCTGTCTCAGGTTTTTCTATGGTGTCTATCACAATGCTCTAATCAAACCTCTGAAGGAGATGCTAGCTGGGAGAGCTACAGAAATTAAAGATTCTAAAAATATATTTTTTTACATGGGCTTTCATGGAAAAATGTACAACTTCTGTACTTGCTTTTTACGCACTGTCTGTGCGTATTGTAAGAGGAGCTGATACAACCAGCTGATTTCACAAACTATTCCTCAAAGAAATCCAGATTTCTTTTGCTGAAGAGCAAGTGAGAATGATACTCTGGGCTGAAAAGCAGAGAACCACAGTGCTGCAAGCACAGGCAGAAAGCAGAACCAGAACAGGAGAAATGGATCCTGTGTTACAGAAAACAGTAGTGCGCAGTCTCCAGATTCTTTTGCCCCTTGGCAGATATAGGGCTTTGGAGGAAAAAGCATATCCTATGGCTACAACTTATAGCTCTGCAGCTGTTCTCATCTACATCATGTTCTCTTTTTAATATACAGGACTGTGAATAAGAGATCAGTTTGATGAAGAGTTTGAAACTGGATCAGAGGAGTGTGTCTGGTGTCCGAACTTGTGTGCAAGTATTTACTCATGCCCAGCCTTAAAGAAATTACAAAATTTGCTCACAACATACCTATAAAGGAAGGATTTTTGTTAGCTTTTCTTAATTTCAAATTTGTTCATTCTGAAGCCAAGCTCATAAACTCAGATATGCTCTTCCTCCCACAGTTACACCAGATGGCGAATCTGCAAGGTTCAACAGTCAAAGAAATCAACACCTAACTCTAGAGAAGGTATGTGGGGTAAATCCGAATGGGGGTGCAGCAGCAAGGAGATTTGTTTTACTGTTCTAGGATGACACTCCTGGAAGGAATTGCAATTAACTGTGCACCTTCCTTTGACTCGCTGTAGATTCTTGGCAGCGATAAGCCCTGTAAAATGTTCAGCACTCTCCCAGCAGCGGTGGGCACCGAGGAAAGGGAAAGGCTCATTCTAAGCAAGCCCTGCAAGAGGAGACATTCTGAAAAGTTCAGACACACTGTCTCTAGAATTCCTTCTGTAAAGAAATATACTACTTGAAGCAGCCAGAATGGGAATAGTTAAGCCATATATTTGATTTAAGTGAGGCATACTTCCCAAGTATTTGTGCTTCCTGAAAGTTATCACCTCAAAAGAAACTGAGAATATTCTAGGGGACCCTGCCTCCATAAAAATATAAAACTTTCATCACACTCAGAGGACACAGGAACTTACCTGCTGCTGTTCAAAGCCTGTAAGACTTGTGTGCATGATGACTGTTGCCACCATAGGGAAATGAAGAGAATACAGTGCAATCTCCAAGACAGCCCCAGCTGCTGCATGTTACGAGACAAGGGCTGAAGTTTTGGGTTACAGACACAGATGCCAGGACATACAGACAGACAAAATCATTTCATAATTAACTCAGGAAAAGTTGAATTGATGTTGGAAAGCTGAATTCATTATACTATTGTAATTAAGAGGTAAAGTCAATGGTAGTGCAGGGTGGAATAAAATGGTATCCCTCTGGAATGCAGAAATTGAGTAGAGAAAATTCACTAATTGGAATGAGATTTGTATGGGTAAAAAATGATCCTAAATCATTCTTGAGAATGAGGATATGATTTATAATCCTGAGGACAATAAATAATCATGATGGACTATAAAATGATATTTTTTAAATGTAGAAGTCTCCACAGAAATAAATGGAAGTTCTATCATAGCATTTGTTAAAAAACAAATAATTTTCTGTCTGAAATAACTAGAGCTTTTAAGAAGTACTTATGATAAACCAGGTGTTTATCTTCAAAATGAGGCCATGACTTCACGGATAAGACTCTTCCACAATAACACGTGTATACATACACCATATGTATTTACATCTTTAGCAAACAGACAATGTTTACATAGAGCAGATGCATAAATTAAAGCTGCACTATGGTCAGTTTTATGGAATATATCAAATCCAATTACAGCACATAACATCAGTGCTTTCTAATTCTTTTAGATATCATTATCAACAAAGCAGGACAAATAAAACTCTTCTGGCACATGACCCTGTTTGTCGATACGTTTACAACAAACGGTGCACCGCTTTCTGTGCAGCACAGGGGAAAGGATGGGGGTAACACGGAGCTCGAGGCTGGAATGGGAAGATGCAAGTGTGGAGTATTATCCTCCCACCCACAAGATTTCTTGGAAGATGCCACTTGTGGCAATGAACTAGTCAATCAACTGTACCGCAGTTTCCTCATCAGTGAAACTGGACTGACTATACTTATATTCTAGTTTCTTTTTTACAAATGTAACCATGTAGGTAACAGTACTCACACCTAGCTATGCCTCACCTATTAACTCCAGACATATCAATTACAAAGTAAGAATCTACTCAGCACGTGTAAAGGCATCAAAATAATTTCTTTGAGATCACTGCATAAAAGAAAATCCACAAAAGCAAAGATGGATTAAACAAAAACTCCATGCAAATAAAATTTAACAAAGAGAGATTCATTCCTGATTGACAGCTGATGCACACAGTGCATGTTAATTCATGCAGCTTTGCAGCTATGTGCACTAGTATGTACTCTGTTTACGTACATATGCTTATATAAGAAAAAACAGGTATTTGTAAATATATCTGACAGTTAATATCTGACAGTTGTGTAAGTAGAGAATTTTTTATGCATTGACGAAAAATGGGAAGCTTTAAAAACACCTTCAGTAATGCCAAAATTAAGATCATAGAGAAGTTCAGTAGGAAAAAAAGGACAAGATATTCTCTGATAGATGAAATTTTGAAGGGCATGAATGGAGGTTGTGTGGACACAGCTAAAATTTAGAGAGGACAAATGTTCCCCGTTGTGGAAAAGTAACTAACACATAAAATTTACCACATTTAAATTGTTAAAAGAAGTTATTTCTTGTGCAAGTCTAAAGAAGAAAATTACAGGAGTGTGCACGTGTGAGAAGAAAGACTTAGAGAACATACAAACAAACAACACACATGTCTTGGATGCCATTGCTTATACTCAGTAGTCCTCTGCTCCATGAATAAACTGGCAGTGCAACCCCTACTGACCATCAAGATGCATAAATTAGCATTAGTTGCAAGGAGGAAATTTTGCTGAAAAAGAAGAATAAATTAGAGTGACAGTCCTCCAACCCTTGGAGTTTAAACTATGGTCTTTTACATTTGCAAGCATTTTTGTTATACGCACTTCGCATTTCTCGATTCAGCGCTGTATTGATTCAGGCCTTCATATCTCCTCTTTCTCTCCAAAACAAGTCTTGGGATATATAGCACTCCTGGGATAAGCAGGAGTAATAATACTTTCTATTAAATTTAATATCCAGTTTGCTTCATTGTGAACATTGTGAAAATACTCTACTTTCTTTCTCATTATTATATTCCAAACACTCTGCTGTCTTAGATGTGATCACAGGGTTTTCCACAGAGCATCCTAGGCATGACGTTATCCCTAAGCTGGATCTCGAACCACGTTCTACTAGTGGCTCTTTCTAGGGTAATGGAAAAATGTGTCAGAAGAGAGTGTGTTTCCACAGAATAACATTTATGGCAGTAAAACATCATGAAGATTAGATTCTAAGGAAAAAATTCTTACTCTAGACAAAACAGATATATCATTGTGATAGTGAGCTCACACTTCAGCGAAAAAGCCTATTCACTGAAATCTTAAGGCTTGATCATACTATTTTTTCTCACTTTCTTGTGGGAAGAATCCAGACATTACATTTTTTGTAGAGTGATGGAGGAACTTTTCCAAAAGATGCCACATTCTTTGCACATTAAAAAAGGTCCCGGAGTGGAGATCCTTGCCGTCGACATTACAAAGCTCAGTTCTGCCTTCTACAGAACCTCAGTTCCTCCCCCAGCCCCTCTCCCGTGCCAGCCTCACCCAAAGCCACAGGTCGGGAGAAGCAGCGGCTCTCACCGCTTTCCTGCCTGGCCAAGGTGCCACTCCACAGCCTCACTGCACCAGCAGAAAGCTTCTACCCACCAAGAGCAACGCTGTTCAGACACCACCGCCTTAACCAAACCCAGAGCCACTTTTAACGGTCTATTTCATGTATCTGACCAACCACAGGCAACACTCAAATTTAAATTATAAATGAAATGCAAACAAGAATTACCAAGGCTTGTAATTGAATTAGTTTTAGAAATACACAGAGTGTCAGGCCAGAGCAGTAAATATCTTCAAGGACTAGGAACCATCTCCACACCCTCAACACTCTCCGCACATTCCCAAATCTATTTGTCAGACAGGGGAAACTTGCCTTATTCCATCCGTTAATTTTTAAATGTGTACATCCCTGATTTCAGTTAAATACTGATTTCCAAAGAGGCATCTAGCCACTGAAATAGATTTTAAGCATATCTTCCTTCATCTGAGGAAACACTCAGGAAAAGGGGAGAAACCCAATAAAAAAAGCAGGTTAAAAAGGAGAAGCGTGGGAAGGAGCTTGTCATGGAGGGTTTTTGATCTGTCTCACAAAGTATTTGACTGTGTGAGGAGACAAGTACAAGGAGATGAAATTTTCCATATAAGAAAACTCCTCCACAGTCTAGTTTCAAAACAAAGAAGTACAAACATTAATGTCAACTATTCTGTGCCATCTGAATAATTTTTGTAATCGTGTTTCAGGTTTTCTCTTCAATTGTCAGTTGTAGTTTTGTAAGAAATCTGCACGCAGCTACATTTTTAAGTGCTTGCTGTCTCTCATCAGACAGACTAATCTGTGTTTGTTAAAAAAACTTGTGATATTCCTTTCCCTCAGAAAGGCATAATTTATGGCAAAGAACAGCTTCTCAAGACCTTCCCTGACTGACACCTGTGCAACTTCGAGTACCATTTGGGACTGCTTTTTGCCTGCTGGATAACTGATAATCTAATCTATATTTCCATACCACTTCCTCTTTATGAAGGTGACAGTCACACTATCCTTTCGCTGAAAGGAAATATTAGTTTCTGCAGGTATGGTCACACTTCCAAACAGGTGAGAAGGACAGTTAGTTTTACAAACTCATTTTGAATCTTTTTTATGTTGCACTATAAAGTTATTGCCTCCAGAGGACAGATGCCTTATTCTGGTCGTAACACATCCCCTGCTTCAGAACCTGAGTTATAAATAATGCCTCCATGTGAGTATGGGAATAAAATATTTTTAGGGATAAAGGATATTTCCAAACTTCTCTACAAATTGTGTATTCTTTTTTTTTTGTAATAGGTACTTTTTCTCAGTACTGGATTGTGGTGGAGTGGAAAAATAACTTAAATGGTTAACATGCAATGAAAATTCAGTAGCCTATAGGGAAAAATGTTTCAGTCCATTTTCGAGAAGACAAACATCCAACCAAAACATTAACAGCTTCAGTCAGCAATAATCACCCTGGTTAGCAATCTAAGCAGGGACTGTACAGACACAGAGTCTAAGCTAAAATTGAGTATTAGCATGGTCTAAGTTTAGTTGCTAGATTTAAAAAAGGAAAATGCCTTGTCTGATAGGCCTAGCTTGGTAAATAAAGACTAGACCCCTTTCCCTGACTGTGTGTTTTTTATATGTCCACATGGAGGGAGACGCACACACATATTTCATATTCACTCTGAGGGAACAGAATATTCCTTGTAGGAGAAGCACGACACAATTGGATTCATGAAGCTGGAGAGTTTTGCCGGGCTTCTCCGTAATACTTGCAGTGTTTATATGCCAGTGATTCTGCCACTAAATTATTTGCAAATGTTCCCCTTTTGGGGGGGATTTGGAGCCAAATTGTAATAACTAAGAGCAGACTGACCCAGATTAAAAGGTACAATTAGTCTGTCTGAATAGTAAACCTAAAAAGTACTACTTACACCAAGTTATTGTTTTTATGACAAAAGAAGACATCCTGGCAGAACAATAAAGTCAGAGCCATAGCTAACAACCTTACAATTTACTGCAAACACTATGAGAACCTCAGATTAGAGATACAACAACCCAGAAGCAGGAGGATGGAAATACTATCATACCGAAGGTAAGGCTCCCCACATATGTACACACATGTGTAACAGCGTGCGTCTGATTCTATTTCATATCAAAAACAGCTTACATTATAGGATGGGAGAAATTTTAATCCTATTAAAATGAAGAGCAAATTTCCCTTGATTTTCAGTAAGTGTAAACTCTTGCATAAAATGGATCTTTTGCAGTGAGCAGTTAGGCCCAAACTAACTCCACTTTACAGTTCCACTGGGGCCTATCTCAGTATAAATTAAAATGAAAATTAGGTTGCTGTGCATAAATATATACACACCCATATTTTTATTTGCACACAAACTGCTTACTTTAGGGAACACACCTTAAAGGATTTTTTGGTCTCTAAGTTTAGCCTTCAGTACAAACAATGCGTCAGTCACTGCTCACTGCTGGGGGAAGGACAGAATTGAATGCATATGCTATCTTATAAATCTTATTCTCAATAAACAAATAATACTATGAAGTGTTTGTAGAATAGATATTATTCATATCCAACGTTTATTTGAAAAATAAACATACACAGTATGAAACCCTGAAAACATTTTACTGTGGAGATGGTGTACCACTTCCATTCAAGCACTTCTAAGATGATGGTACATTACCATCACTCTCCTTTCTCCTTAAGGCATGAAACAACACACATTTTGTGAAGGCCTGCTCCTTGGATAACATAACGAAACACTGGTGCTCTCCCAGTGAAGCAACTTGAGCTGTGCCTGTGAAGCTTGTGTCCACGGTGGGCAGCAAGAAAACCCCAACACGGCTTCCTCATAGCCTGGAAAAGTGGGTACTCCTTGTGACCCGGAAACATGCTACCCTAATTGCTATCCCTTAATAAGCTAATTCAAAGCTGGGAAATACATCATTTGATACTTGTAAGGGGTTGCCGAGCCACATGTGGGACATGATAATGGGTCTATACCATAGGATTCCTGAGTTGTGTAAGGGTCATGGAGAGGAGACGCGCTGTTTCTCCCAGAGCGGACCTCAGAATTCCTCAAAAAAGAGGATTTTTTTCCAGGGTATAGAAGGGATCTCTGATCCAGTTATCACCTGATTTTGAAAGACTCATGATCTTTTGAGCAGCTCTCTTAAGTGGAAAATGCCAATTTATGAAAGAGATTTTATGGATCTCTTCCATATAGAAACTTGACCATTTTTTCCTCTTTCTGTGAGACACAGCTTCCCATCTGCTGAAGAGTGCTATGACGATGCCTTAAATGTGACCGTACCGTAAGCAGTTTCAGGATGACAATGAAATGTGCATTTTTAAAACTAAAGGGAGAAGGAAAAGCCTGATGGCGAGACAGGAAGCTGATGAGTCTTATAATAGCCGAGTCTGTTGTACACAATCTTTGTGAGAACGGGAGTTGAGTAAAAATTGCCTTGCAAGAGACAGGACAAAGGCCTGGGAAAAGCTTGCTAAATAGTGTGAGCAGCCTAAGAGAAGATTTCTATTAAACAATAACAAAATAAAACAAACAAACAAAAAACCCCAACAAAAACAAAAAACAACACACACAAAAACCCTCCAAATCCAGCTTTCCTTTAGCTATTATATTAATGATCGGAGTATAGATTTTTTTTTGTAAAGAAAATATTTTTGTGTAGGTACATGCTGTTACACCTTTTCATGTGCAAGGAATTAATCCTGCCTCATATGTCCATTTGATCACATTTTATGTGCTTTTTAAGTATAGCGCACATTTAGGTTTATTGCAGTGCTTGTTTGGATTTTATGACAAACGATGTCAGGCATTTCAATGAATTGCACATTACTTAAAACCATGAATGTAAAACTATCTTCAATGATTTTCAAATAAATAACTGTAAATACATTAAACTGAACACTAGGAGCAGTAAAAGTTTTCACTGAATGTACAGAATACTGTACAAAATTAAGAGTTGTTGATAGATAGAAATACAAGCAGTTGCCCACAGAGAAGGTAACTTCTGCAAAGCTCCTCCACCATTCCCAGCAATGTTTATGATGTGCTAGTTGATTCCCTGCCTTTCCCTTTCCTCTTCTTTACAGTATACATGAAACAAAGGATAAATTATTTTCTAAAGTTTTCAAGAATCATCCTTCCCTCAGTTATGCAATTCTGTGCTCTCAGCCTGAAAGTTTTAAGTTTTTTGACCTTGCTTAGAAAGAAGCAAGAAACTCTGGGAGCAAAGCTGCAGCAAGGACAGTGAAGAACAACTTTTGCTGTTGGAGGAAGAGTGCTAGTAAACACTACTTGGGATGCACACACGATATGGGGTCATTGGCAAATGAGAACATTAGGACTTAGCTGCTTGTGTACTTCCGCATGCAACCTTGAATAACCTTAAGACTTGCACAAAAAATAAAAATAGAGCTGCTCAAATGTCCATGCACATACCAAGAAAATGCCACCCTGGGATTTGCCCATTTGTTGCCTTCTGAACTTCCGTAAGAATGGTAAATGTTAAGGGAGTTGCCCTCACAATAACAAACCAGAAGATAGTAGAAGAGTTCAAACTATCTTCTTTTCTTTCTTTAAACTTACCTATCGATCAAGAAAACTCAAAAACACGCAGAAATCCACTAACTCATCCCTCCTGAGCATTAGTGTAGCCACTTACCAAACCTCTCAGTGAGACGATTTAGTTTTCTGCAAGCTATTAATTTCTGCAAATTCTCGAGAAGGCAAAAATGACACCCTCAGACTGGAGCTTGGCTTATTGGACTACAGATCTACCTTCCCTGTCCAGTAAGTCCAAGCAGCCCATGTAGCTACAGACTATGTCCAGGGAGGAACAGGGACCAGACAACTCTCCAAAAGCAAAAGCATCATTTATTAATAGTAGCTAGATGCTTTGCTCTCACCTAGGGCCAGTCACTCCTGGCACCCTGAAGCTACCTCTTCTTCCTACCTACCTCTTCTCTATCTCAGATTCTTCTGAACCACAAGATCCCTTCTCTCAGTACATCATCCTTTGAAAACTAATATTCTTCTTTTTTTAACCTCTATTTTTGAGACTTGTCCTATCCTTGCTTGAATAGCTGAAGAGGAAGCAATACCTTCAAGGTTGGTAACATTTTCCTAAACACTGTTTCCTAAGTGTGCTGAGCGGTTTCTATTCAAGTCATTCTTTCCTCTTTCTTTTTCTTTTTTTTTCCCCCCCCCCAAAAGCCTCCATTAAGTGAAACAAATGAATTTACACAGCAAGCATTCTGCTAAGTGAGTTCATATATAGAATGATTTCATTATTGCAAAGCAGCTCCACTTTTCCAAAGCAACTTCTCTTAATCATAAGCACACATCATAGAAAAAGTAATTGATACAAAATGAAAAAGTAAAACAGAAATTGAAAACATCCTCTTTAATACTCAGAGTGACAGTTCCCTCTTTATCTAGTCTATTATGTCCTAGAAGTTTCCAAAATGCTTTACTAGCTTTATATATTCTTTGAAATCGAATCAAACTGCCTATCACTGCAAGTAGCCAAACAGGGCAGCCACTTCGCTGGACACATTTTTGTGCAATACATTGCACAGGAAGGGAAATATCTCCCACGCACTTAAAGCTGCAAGGCTGCGAAAAAAATGGATTATGCCGAAAACAGAGAGCAAATAACCTTACTAGGAATATATAATTACAAGTTCTTGGAGTGTTTTATCTCATCCTTCTTAAAAGCTGGACTGTGACAGAGGAGTCAATTTTAACTGTGCCACTGGTAAAAATGACAGTTATTATTACTTACTATTCTACACAAATGCTCTATTTGTTCCTGCAGCTAATATGTCCCTTTATCTAGCAAAAACATGGCATAGGTGATTTCTGTCCTTACTGGCAACAGCATATTTCACACTGGGAAAATATGAGTAGTCATGGAAAAGGCTTACTCTTGAAATTCAGTTATTTTTTGTTTCTTGGTGGCCTCTAATTGCAAGCTTGAGGCAGTGCACAATAATTACCAGTCTGCAAGCATAAAAAGGAGCAAATGTCAGTCGGGCTATATGGCTGCTTTGTGCACATACCGGTATCTAAAGAACTCTGCCATGTCAGTATGGGCTGGCAGCTCGCTTCTTCAGTTTAATAGCAGTGATTCAGCTAGTAACTGGATGAAAAATTGCAGCAGGTTTCCCTGTTATGATTCTTTCATGCATCTCTGTCAATGGCAGTTTACATTCTGGGATTGAGATCATTTGTTTCCTGTTTGCTCACAGCTTCAGGCTTTTCTTGTTTGCCACCATGGATTTACAGCCCTCTGCCCCCACCAGCAAACCACATCTAAAGGGTTGAAGAATTATAAGGCTTAATACTTTGCAGCTCGGCGCATGTAGCAGAAAGTTAAAACTACTGTAAAGGGACTGATGACTACATACTCCTGTGAAATACATACATGTGCATGTGCAGATACGAATAAGCCTATGCAGAAAGAAGCCCACAAGGCAATAGTGCTGGGATGCTAGACTAAAAGCCTTATTTGCAGTCTTTCTTCAAAAAAGAGAGAGGCAAACCCAGAAAAAAATAAAAATAAATAAAAATGTCCTTTTTAAGGCTTCCTTTCCAACCCTGCTTTGAAAATGCTAGCAAAGTAACATACATACTTCATAAAGCTTCATTAGACCTTCCTACAGCTGATTAAGAAGGTATTGCTGTATTCATGCTATCATTAAACATAAATGAAAGCATAAAACCATTTATGAATGATGTGATCCAGCACTTATCATTCACGTACAGGAGAGGAGACATCAACACTCCATAACAGCTGCCTATCTAGCTAGACACCTCACATATCTTACCTACATGCTTCACTATCTGCAATGCATGTCCCTTCTCAATGCCCATCTGAAGCAGGGAAGTGCTACTATGCACATTAACAAATGTATACATAAGCAGACACAGGAATGCTAAGGCTCGCATTTGACTCCGGCTAAAATTAAGTGGAGCTGATTTCAACCTTGACAAATGTGACCCTAAGTACCCAGAATAAAACATGTGTAGAGCAGGCAGACTACAACAAAATGGCAAGTGTGTGATTAAATAGAGAACTGAATAAAAGTTGCCCAATCTACAATCTTTCTTACCCAACTGTCCTTTTCCTTTATCTGTTAAAGGAAATAGTGTTTGTCTTTATCACTCCTGTCATGGTCAGCAAAAGAGGGTGAAAAATAATTTATTTGGCAAATGCCACCTGTTTTTTTTTTCCCCTCCATTCACTAACTTCTCAGAAGCACTTTAGCATTTTCTTGGATGTATATTTGTATTCAGGGAATCATGCACGGCTGCCAGTTTATTCACAAGCAGATCATTACAAGCATTCACTCCTTAAGCACTTGGTTAATTTTGATTAGATAAATGGCTACAGGTTGTGATTCTGCCCCTGACTGGCTCTTTTAGTGTTTGGTTTCTTGATTAAGTGCTCACGTTTTCAAATTTCCAACTCTCTAAGAGTGTTCTTCAATATTTATTTAATATACATGATTTCAAACATTTCTGTCATAAGAAAACAAGCATTGTCATGGCAGCTCAAGCAACAGTCTCCAATGACTGAAGTTTTAGAAGGCCGAGGGTTTGCTTGACTGAATATAACTGAATATAATCTTATTTAAAACACCAACGTGATGTTATATCATATTGCTCAGATGCAAAAAACACTATTCCCTAAAGGAGTCGGGATATATTATATGAAATCCTCAGATTGCACTAGGATATTCTGAAATATAGTGGCATACACAGATTGTTAGAAATATTTCTGGATAAACACCATTGAACTGGGCTTACTTATCTGCTCTGGTTGTTTTACATGGCTCCAGTGATAGAAAACAGTTGTAAAGCTGTCTTTAACAGCCAGCTTATTCATTCTTACATCACCAGAATGGTCCAAAAAAGCCTCATAGAGCTGGCTTCAGACATATAAAACCAGGCAAAACACTGCTATAATAGCCCCTTGCTTCTGCTTGTGTTCACTCCCATGTACTGCAGGTTGTACATAAGAAGGGCAGAGGTGCCTTTTTGGGGGAAACGGTATTAAAGGATCTCAGGACCAAGTCTTGAATTAGGTTTGACTTTAAATATCTGTTCATTATGCCAGATGAAGTCGAGGGGAAGGACCAAAGGAAGCAAAGGTCAACCTTGGGGCTAGCAGAGGTGGCCTAGCAGGGGCGGCTAACGAACACAAACGAGAAGGAGAAGCAGCCAACTTCCTCTGTGGCTACTGTTTTAAAGCCACTGTTTAAAACGTGTAAGACCACCAAGAGCAGATTCTCTTGTGAAGGAAGGCAGGAAAAGGATAACCCACTTCTGCCAACTGAGTCAAACCACAGCCTCCATGCAAAACTGACACTAAGTATTTCACTCTTTACAAATAGTCTTTATAATTGGGATTTTTAAATAATCCTTCTTAAAAGGGATTGCAGCTGTAATCAATTTGTGAAGGGCTGTTTTAATAAGAAGCTGCTCGAATAGGATTAACTATGAGACCCCAGACCTCTTTCCTCCAGTCCTTAAATTCCTATTTGAAACATTTAGATACCCCATAAATTATTTATTGGTCTTACAAGGTGTCATCAAGCTAAGAAAATGATGCTTGACAAGTTGAAAACCTTAGCCATTTCCACCAATTTGTTAACAGCCTCTCCCACATGGCACGTAACGTCTCACTTCGGCCTTGTCTTCGGGAACGGTAGCGAGAGGCAGGCACTGCACCAAAAGGAGCCGGTGAGAGCTGGCAGACCTTATGCATTTTGTTTATTTCAAGAATTGTACCAGAAACTGATTTATAGGCAGTGTGAAAATAGAATGTCAGAGGGGATTTTGTTTTCCTTGCAAGGTTCATAAATAACAAGGCAATAGAAAAAAAAAACAGTTTTGCACTGCTGCCTGCCTGTCAAAAAAAAAAAAAAAAAAGAAAAGAAAAGAAAAAAAAAGGACCAAGAGACGCTTTGATTTCTGAGCTGCACAAATTAATACTCAACTATACTTGCTACAAGAGGCAATACAGGGTAATCTATGCAGGTTTCTGCAGGGAAAGACGAATCACCTCTTAATCTGACGCACAAGTCCCAGCAGTTTTGTGGGTCAGTTAGGGCAGCTATCAGGGTATGGGCATATTCTGGAGGGCTTCTCTGGAGGGACACGTTGGTTTGCCCAAGAAGAGTGACAACGGCAGTGGCCTGAACAGGGGACATAAGTTTCTTGAAGGGATCTAGCTAAAGGAGGAAGCACCAAAAATCCGCATGTTGCCATTATCACTGGAGCACTAGCAAATCGGAGTTAGGTTTCTTTTGGCGGTCAGTCTCGCTATCTTTAATCATCTGAGAAGCACGGGAAATCACTGCACCTGAAAACAACCCATGGCTCAACATTATCCCTTATGGAAATGTAACACAGGTCAACATGCCTTCCCCCCTCGCCCCGCTGATGTGTAGAATCTTTATACAGACTCCCATACTGATAATGCTTCTCCATTAATCGTTACATTTTTCTTAGACGTTTCTTGCATAAGATTTTTGCCTAGGTATTTGATTCTTTTTTTACAGGCACCGTGAGGCCGTGGATTTGATCCATGGGGCAAGCCATCTCCCTACCATGAAGCAGTCTGTGTTAGTATCACATAAAGCAATTAAAGAACTGGTTAAACAAAGACTTCAAAGTGTGAAGCCCTAATTTATGGCATGCCATTTGTTGACTGTATTATTCCACCAGTACCAGAGCAGTCAGCCATCAACAGCAATATAATAAAACTGTCCATGGGACCCAAGTGGATGGGGGAGTGAACTCTAATTTTGGATGGGTACTGTTTCCACAGACAGAATACCTGAAACTGAATCCACTTTAAAGCACAAAGCTGGGGAAACTATAGATGCACCCAAGTAAGGTTTGGTCTGATGTACTTCCTGATATCATTTCAAGTTCACTGAACCTCTTTGATGTTTGCACATTTTAAGAAACGACGACTGCTGAAAACTTCTCTTCCATTCAGCTGTATGCACATGACACGAGAGCAACAACTAACCAAACTATCCACAAAATACCATGCACCTCTGAACTTACCAGACATTTTAAACATTGAGGACCAGATGTGGTCATTTAAAAAAATTCCTCTGTATCTTACAAAATGAAAAAAACAGAATAGGAAGAAATAAAAAAAAAAAATTAGGAACATAAATATATGATTATTTTCATAACAGTTCATCTGTCCCTTTCTGTCTCCTTAAAGGCACCGTGAGATTACGGATTCAATCCTCTGTACAACCCGTCTGTTCACTATGAAGCAGTCTGTGTCAGTTTCTCATGTAAAGCAATTAAGAAACTAGTTAAACAGAGACTTCAAAGTGTGAGGATGTTGGTTGTCCTGCCTAAAAATATTTCAAGTACAATACAGCATACTGTGCCTTTCCACACAAAGTACTCTACAAAAGAGATAATTCCCCATAGACTGGAAACATTAGCAGAGATGACACTGAAAGCAAAAGTTGCTGCTCTCATTCATCAGCTTTTTGAATGGTCATATATGATTTATTTTTAAGCCACTTCAGTACTTAAAAAATAAGTGCTTCTGCTTCATAAATTTAAGAATTTAAACAGGTTCATTTACAAAAGATATTGAGTGAAAACAAATAGTACTTTCCCATTTTGCTTTGAAGAACCTCATCTTATGTGTAGGAATGGCCAGTCATATAGTTACTGTAAATCACAAAAGGAAAACGCATCTTTTAGAAAGCCTCCGTTTGTGGGTGAGAAACACGGAATGAGGAATCCCTGAATGCACAGAAACATCTACATGCCGTTTTTCCCTTATGCCACCTAATTCACAGAGGTGAGGTGACAGTACAGCTCTGGTCTTCCATGAAGAAAGCAATTTTATGTTTTTAAGAATACACAGGGAAGCAAATGAGTTTACAAGATGTAGAATGCAATATAATTTAGCAGGGACAAAATGAAGAAATTCTTGCGCTGCTCTTAGGAAAGAAGTACATTGGCCTGGCAAACTCTGTGTGTTTATAATTTCATAAACGAAGTCAGTAGCCTGAGACAAGCTTGTCACATCTTTGGCTTTGAACAAGGGTCAGTGATGGATAACTGACCTCCTTTCTCACTTTTATCAACAAATGTCAAAAAAGGCAAACAACAGCAATGACATCCTGCCCAAACAGCCAAGAGTGTTTCATTTTCTTTGCACTTCTGTTTCCTCTGTGCCTTTAATCAGGGCCGGGGGATGTAATTGCTCTGTCTGGGCACAGCTTAAGGCATGCTGTGCAACTAACAATTAGTTTAGAGACTGAGATCTATAAATTTTGAGAAAAGAGTAAGAGGATTTGGTGTGCTTGAGCTATCCTTTCTAATGAAGAAAAATATCACACCGGAAGGGACCCAGAGTGTTATCAAAGCAACTTAATATCATCTGGTAGTGATTTGTAGGCCCTGATAATCTATTGTGATCATGTTGAAGGGGGAGAAAAAAAGTCCACGTGTTCCACTATTTATGAGATTTCCAAAATGATGGCCGCCATCTGTGCAAACGCCACTAATCGCAGCCACCGTCCTCACGGCAAATGGCTCCATGAGATTGTCCAAGGGAAGGGAAACACTGCAGGAATGTAGGGCTATTTATTGTTTATAAAAATAAACCAACTGGACTAAGACATATGCGAAGAATTTATATCAAACAGCTGCAAAAGCAAGTTGCCTCAATGGGGAGGGTGCCTTGGTGATGCAATCGGACCACACTGAAAGATTCTCCTATTAATCTTAGAATATACACGGCACGCTCGGGATACCATTTTGTCCCTGTCTGCATTCAAACTCACCTTACATAGATACTCTTAAAATCATGTTTGAAAACAGTTTAGATTGGCTGAAATTCATTTACTATGTGAATTAATCAACTACATAAATATAAGCAAAGGCTGAGAACAGGCTGTCCCCACGCTAGCTTACCTCTCTCAAACATTTCCTCCTTGCTGTCTTAGTTAAACAAGCACAATACAGATGCTAATATTCTGTGTCAGCAAACTTTCATCTCACATGTATACATTTCTAACATTTGGAAATTCCCTGCTTTATGGTAGGCAGTGTAATCCCATTAAAGTATTTTCCAGTTTCTTAAAGAAGAACAGCTAATCCATCAGAACAAGAAGCAAAATTCCCCAAGAACAGAGGGTCAAAAAATAACCACACAATAACAGAAATGATAAACAGTGCCAGAGCAAAACCACAAAGTATCATATCTTAGTACTGGACCTCCCCAACATCGTCAGACAAAGGAGAACAGAGAGAAAAGGAAGGAGATGAACAAAAATCCTGCCTTGCAAAGCTGGCTTACTAGACGTGCTTGACACTGAAAGAATCTAACTTATTTAACTGTTAATGGCTTGGCATGTCTATAGCAACCTTTGGGAAATTCTCTTTCCAGGTCTACATGCTTGAGAATAGCTATCCTCACTTTTCATTAAAACTGCATGCACTTTGATACACCTGCCTCCAGGAGAACTCTCAAGCTGATTGACTCCAACATGAGAATTAATTCAGGCTGTGCTGGTGAGTGGGAAGGCTGCGCAGACACGTGTAGGTATTAGGGGTTTCCATAATACAAACTGGCAACAATTGCTCTTTTGGGAATCCTGCTCCGCTGGAATTCAAGCAGTTTTGTTTGACAACTAACTTCCAAGGTGTCTGTCGTTTTCTTCTAAACAAATACGTGATGCTTGAAAGCCAAGGTAAAAGAGTGCATAAAATAGTATCTTCTCTTTTTAAAAAAAGGACAGTTGTCAAAAAAATATTAGCTACAGTTTGTGAATGTTACTTAGAGAGGCTGATCCTAGAACATTGTAGGTGAAAGTGATATAACGTGTCTCACTGTACATTTTTTTTAGAAGAGCAATCATAGAAGCTACTAGTAGGTACCAACCATATTTTCTGATTTCTTCTAGAAGATTCTAGCAGTGGGGTTTTCCTTTGTTTAGGAAAAAAAATGACTGCACAGGCACAAGACATTTTATCCCAGAGGCATTAGCAGCTAGGTGTACTCTTGAACAGGACCTTTTTACTAATGTAAAAAAATCAAGGCAACCCACTCCCTCTCACCCCCAAACAACCCTCCAAAACCACTCGAAGTGGAGCAAGGCTGAGCCTGGGTGTTAAAGTGCACATGGGCATTGGTCATACTGTTCCAGTGACTTAGCGTGGAGGTCTAACACCTGAGTGGGGACAAAGCCAAACATGCCACAGAGGTCCAAGTTCCAGAGGCGCTTCCAAATCTGTGTCTTCCTTAACTCTCACACATAAATATTTTTAATTTCTCTGTTTGCAAAACTGGCATTGCTCAGAGTATAACAACATGATTTCACAGTGAGGCTAGCACAGAAATTCTTTCCTTCTGGACTCGCTGCTGATTTCTATTGCTATGCTACACTCCATCGTCTTTACTGTGCTGAAACCAGCAGAAGTAGCCTCACAAAACCCTGTTTTAGTGCAACAGAAACCAGGTCTGAGATGCAGGAACAAGGGAACCTCCTAAATTGTATCATGGAAGAAAAGAGAACACAGAACTGCATCATAAATAACGGACTCACCCTATCATATAGAATAGTTCAAGTGGTTAAACTGAAAGCTCTTAAGAGCAATAGAATTGGGACATTTTCAATAAACCACAGACTCCTCACTATTAAAATGGTTTGCCAAAGCAAATCTATATGCATACCTATAAGCAAACTGATCCAAATAACACAAAGCAATTTTCAAATAAGGAACAGCCTTAAATTGTGTCCTCCTATCCAAGTAGGTCAGAAAAGTACAGTCATGCTTGAGGACCTGAAATGATGCACTTATTTTGTTCTATAATTTCAAATACAAAAGGATCGTAAAATAATCTTCTCTAGTTGATTTCCTTTCAGTCTTTGTAAAAGAGACCTTTATAACTCCAGTGTATTTCTCACTCCTACATATTCCTGCATCATCACTTATCCACAGCACTGTAAAGCATCACGTTTGTCAGTCCTCTGGAATGTAAAGGTATGTGCTACCTGAGATATGTTGTTTCTGGATTGTTTGGCGACTCACCCTATGATGGCAGACAAAAGGCATTTCAGAGAAAGTCGGTGACTGACTTCATTCCATGAGTTATTTGTTAATCTTTCAACAGATTACTGTTTTTTTTTTCTATTAAACCACTTTGCTATCACCTGGGAGCTAGCAAAACTTGTGGCATTTTGGTCTTCTTCACAAAATACAAACTAAAGTATTGTTTTCCATTGTATTTAGTAAGCGCAGAGGACTGTAGGATGCAAGATGCCCAGGTGCCTGATTAGAAAATGTTTACAAATGTTCCTTTTCTACAAAGCCTGTATACAATTTGCATGCTGTCTAGCGTGAAGAGGTATATACTGAATCTCCTGCTAAACAGCCAGTACATACGCCCAGGACAATTGACAAATAGGACTCAACAAGCCTTAGAAATAACATTTTTTGCAGGACTACTTATCCCACCATTTTTGCACATGGAAAGATAAGAAACACAAAGTCCAACAGGGGCTCTTACCTCTGCTCTGCAAAGATATCAAGTGCTTATAGTAATCTGACAAACAGACAATAATAATTTTAAAATCCTAGATATTCTCTTTTGTGCTCAGGTATCAAAGCACTTTCTGAGCGAGGTAAACATCTCCATCTCACTCTATCAGAGGAACTAGCCCACAACGAGTCTAAGCGGTACATAACTCAGGGCATAGGCAGAGCTAAAATTTTACGTATATCTCTAGTCCACCCTTCTATAAACTGGTCTTCTCTCTGACTACTTATATACGTATATTGGATAAGTTAATATGTTTAAGTGCTAAAATGACTACTACACATTGCATCGATGTTGTGCAAAGAGAAAAGTCAGTCTACCCTTGGCAGAAAAACTCACAAGAAAGGAGCTTGTTTTTATAAATTGCAACACTACATTTAGCATGTTTTTCTAGTTATATGGTATGTTTTTTTAAGCATATGACTTAATACTAGCTAATAAGGGCCGACTACAGTGAAGACTAACCAGATAAGTTTCATGTCTAGTTTGTGTCAAAGCCAACTGAATGCACTGCAAACTTGAGACAGCAATGATAAGTATTAGTCTAAACATCAGAGAGTGAAATTTCAATTTTATGATAAAAAATCATTTTACTTTTAAAAATTTTGCAATGGATAAGAAAATAAGCTAATATTCTCCTCCAATATTCTGCTAGTCTACATAGCTGGAGCTTTCCAAAAGGACAAACTTTGTGCATTCATGTTTAAAACTTTTGCCACAAATCTAAAAATTAAACAAATGAAAAATATTTTAAGATCCCATAAACGTTACATAATATCACCTGAATATGATAGTTTGTATCATTATATTTTGCCACTAGAGCAGAAACAGAGGGTTGATCATATCAAAACCAGGAGGAGGAGGAGAGAAGAGAATGATACAGATTATAACTTTGCTCAAAGAGCCGTCTGCATTAAAATGGAGAAGGAAGGTTAATATCCAGGCAGCTTTACTTGCATTGTGGCTTTCCGAGTGTCCAAAATGCTACTCACATTTATTCTGGACACAAGCAAGTGTTGTTGGAAGCATTAGAAGTGCTGCTGTTTCTTAACTGCAATTGTTTTTCACTTCACTAACACCCTCCCTGTTTTTAACACCTATTTGGAAGGGACTACCTCACAAAAAAATTTTAACAAAAAGAGTGTTTCCTCACATTGCTTCTTGAGTTGCCTGGTCTTCTATAGATGTTGTGGAGTAATAAGGATTATTATTGACTTTACAATCAGCAAGACCTGAGAAAATATTCTGCATGACATTAGGAGCCAGAATGTGAACTTATCTTTTAGATTGTGCAATCAAAGAAAAAGTAATAGATAAGCTTAAGAGTGCCTTTTTTTCAAAAAAAAAGAACTGTTTTTCACATTTCAGAAATGAATGCATAGAAAGTAAGGACTGTTCTCAATATTCTTGGAACAAGTGATTCTTCATATTACTACTTTTTATGGCAGTGACTGTCAATCATCAATCTTCAAAAATGTCATAAACACCCACACATGCTATTTCAAAGATACCTAATGTAGGATATATAATACCATATTTCAAACTGGATTCAAAGCTTTTCATCTATCTAATAGTTAAGAACAGGGAAAAACACCAATATCAAATGAAACGTATTTGTTGATGCTGGTTGCAGTCATTTTATAAAAATTATTAGTCTATTATATATGCATTTTAGTCTCTGAATGATGGTAGAAATCCTGAATTGATGACATCCGAACAGAACCAGTGACGCCAGCAGGTGATGGGCCAAGAAAGGCTAATCTCAAAACACTTACTGATTTTTTTATTTTTAAAACAAACCAACCATCTTCCACAGTTGTTATGCCATTCGGGCCTTATGTCCATTATTCACCAAGAAGTTACGGTTCCCTGGGGGAGAAGGGATATTCCACACACTCGTTTCTGTGGAACACCAGTTTCCACTCTCTTCCTTCACCATCCCAAGTGTGAAATGTCCAACAGCGCACGAAGACCCCAGCACATGCCCAGCTGGGGCACGGCACCACCGCACGTGCCCCTTGTATGTCCTTCTGCAAATCTCCAGCCATCAACCCTGCAGCATTAACGGAACTCCAGGGCCACTAAAAAATACCCAATATACGTCAGGCTCTACACCAGCTTTCAAAAAATTGTATTATTTATTCATTAATAATACACTCAAAGTGCTGTTTCTCTTTTCACTTGGTGAAATAAATGAAAGAATGGCAATACACTTTAAATCCCAATTTACAGCCCGTGGAAGCCCCAGATGACTGCATCAAAAAAATCACTTTTCCCTTCCTCTAAAACTCTATTCTGTCTTACATGAGATTGAGGGAAAAACTGTCTAGTGCCAGGGCAGCCTTACCTAACCCTGGGTCGTCTAGTAGCTCCATCGGCAGTTCTCAAAAGGGAGGAGGGACAGGTCTGCACTTAAGGCGCTGGGCTTGGATCACAGGATTGAGCTCCACCTGTAAGGTGCACCTGGAGATAAATTTGTCCTCTGGAGACAGAGTAGGGTGAGAAAGTAAAGGATAATCATTCAAAATATGCCAGAGGGACATAGTTCACGCATCTAGGGAGCTGTTTGCTTTCTTTACTAGGTTATTCATCATATAGAAAACAGAATATTTTTATGAAAAAAAATCTGAATCTTCAATTTGCTTTACTGCACAGATGAGCTTCCTGTGACTCTAATGCACATTTCAGTCCTTTCTGCTGTGGTATGCTCCCTGGATCAGCTTGCAGCCCTGTGTCTGGATTTGTGCGGTTGCAATGAAAAAACACAGCAAAATGTAGGCAGCTTTAACTGTAGGCAGTTTTCAAATCCCATAGTTTTAGGGCAAGCTTCATAATTTAGGTTTCTGTCATTGTCCTAGCTCCCAGCCTTTTCTAATTATGCAACAATTTCAGCTTTTACTATTCAAAATATTAGATTCAGATTGGACTTGTGGTTTCTACCCCTGCTACTTTCAACACATCATATTTATAAAGAACATCTTAAGCACCTGAGCCCAAATGCTCATCTGTTAGAAAAAATATATTTCAAAAGACTTACGGTTTTAAAAACATTGTGATTTTTAACTCAATTTGAATTTTTTTCACCACCCTATCTTCTGAACACTTGGCCACACTGCAAGCTGGCTGTCCAAACCAACTCATCAGTCAGATGCCAGGGAGAACATCACTTCAGATGTGCTTCTGGTAGCACTCAGAGCTTTCCTTAGCTACCTCCCGCAACACTTAGCACATTCTGCAAAAACCTTGCTCCAGGAGGGGAGAGGTTCGAAGGATTGTAGACCCCCCTCAGTATAATGAAACATGAATTTACCTCCTGCCAAATACCCGAGTTTAATGATACAGAGAAAAGTTTGCAGGAAACAGCAGATGCAAAGATGTATATGTGTGTGGCTACAGGAAAGGAGGAATTCATATATATTCAAGAGGATGATGCTCAACTATGAGATGACAACTGCTGCTCACTTAACTGTTCAAACACACTGTGCTACTTCAAACTGGCCATGACATACAAGGTGGTAGGGAGATGCAGACACATAATCTATGACTTTAGTGGAAGATCTGGTGTGACAAAAGCAGAATTGGTCTTTACTGTTTGAATAGGCAATGCAAAGAGGCTCAAGTAGGCAGAGTTAAATTAAACCAAGGTCAGACTGTAACCATTGCTAAGACAGATTTAGGCAGCACACCCTAAACTGCTCGAGGACATAAAAACTGATAGTTTATCTTGAAATCTAACATGCACTATCAGGCAACAGCATCGTTTCAATTACGAAACAATTCACATCTTGCCTGACACATGTAATGAAGCTTCCTACTTGCCTAGTAACATAATTTAAGGTAAAAGAAAAGAGGGTGTGTTTTATCATGGTCTATCATATCTTTGTCTATTGTTCTGCAGTGCATTTGCATACCTAAAGGGAAATGGCCTTTTTAATTTCTTTCCCCTCTCCTAATCATCTGAGGCCTATTAAGAAGTGTTCTGTATCCTGTAATCAGACAACTTATATAGCGTGCACCCTTAGGCTACAGCCATTACAAACAAGCTGGAACACTCCTTTACAATAAATAATTAGCATGGGAAGACACCATTCATAATTAATTTTTTTTCTGCTTGTGTTGGCAGATGGTCCCAGACAGTGAAGCATGGCCTCCTGCCCACAGCTTTATTCTGAAGAAAGAAGAGCAGCCTTGGAAGAAAAGGAGAAATGTCTACAAGAGTGGTTCTCTCTGAGAACAAACATGCTTGCCAGCTTTTCATGAGCCCGTGCAAAATATGAGCTGGCTTCAAAGATTGCTGAAGTCAAAGGAAAACAAATCTTACTAGCTCCTGACCAGGACCTGGGCTAAAACCACATGAAAAATATTGACTGGGGGGGCAATAGGGCTGTTTGATTTTTTTTTCCCATCACTTTCCATAATGGTTACTCTTGGGGCATATAAAGCAGACATGCTTACATGTTACGCAGGTCGATTTGGAAACAGCATTGCATTTCTGAATGCTGGGTACTCATTGAGGCAGTAAAAAAAAGAGAAATCTCCTTTCAGCTACATTTTACAACACACATTTCCCAGCTACCACAAAAGGACAGCTGATGACAACTTCACTCCCCATTTACTCATGTATTTACTCACTGTTTACATCTTGCTTTTCAGTACTTTGTCTGCAACAACTTCTGATGCACTTCTGAGTTGTTGGCATCACTGCAAACTCCCCCAGACTGAGATGCAGCCAAGCAGACAGTCATTTTAGTGTCCTGTGCCAGCATTTTCTTGATGGTGACAGGATAGTCCTAACTACTACATTGCAAATTCCCTTTGCTGTCATGACTCAGAATACTCTGACCCTCCCTTCTGCTCTGTAAGAAAATAACAGGCAGTGTTTTCTCACATGATCTCCAAAATGTGACCTACTCTGGTCTCACTGAAGTCTACAGTGTGTTACAGTGTGTTTTGAGCGTCAGTGCTGAAATGCAAAATCTGCGATGGTCCATTCAGGATCATCTGTTGGGATTTAAGCACAATTAAAGAGAAAATCCTGGAATGACCTCTGATGTATGACACTGGAAAGAGAAGATATTATCTAAAAACTCAACCCTAAAAACAAGCCAGTAGAAGCCCAGCTGTGGCTAGATCTGTGCATTTAGGTGTACTTGTCAAGAAGACTCATGCACCATGGCCACCCAGGACCAGCATCAGACAATTCCAGACAGATGGAATTTCTCCAAGGAGGAGATGACAGTGTGTACTCCGGATAGCACATTGCCATGGAATAATCCAAGGTAAGAGGCCACATCATGTTCTAGCCTACTTTTGCCTCCAATCAGAAACCAACAATCTCCAGAGACTTTATGAAGTCATTGCTGTTGATTTCAGGGATTTTTTCATCTGAAAATGTAAAAATTGGTTTGTACTAACATTACATTCTATGCTACTTTTTTTTTTTCCAAAAGAAAAGGAAAAAGAAACATAGGGTCTCCAAACATTTTCCTGCCTCCTGAAGGTAATCTTAAGCACAGTCCACTCTCGGATGGCAGGGTTAGGGCTGAGAGCCAGGCATAGAGGATCATCCCAGCAGAACACCTACATACCCCCACTTCCAGGTAGCGCATGGACAGGGTAAAGGAAACTAGGTACAGACTTCAGAGTGTGGTAGATCTTTCTGACATCTGCTTGAAGAGAGTTTTGGGAATCACCAGAATTGCTTAATGTTTTTTTGGTATTCCCCTTTCTCCGTTGTGCCAAAGCCTACTTGCTTGAGCAGATGTTTTGAAATATTAGTGGAAATCTGTTCCCACTATAATTTCAACCTGGCTTAAAGCGTCAGTTTTACACCATCACACATGAATTTCCACATGAATGCCAAGGACTTTAATTTAATTTGGAAAAATAAAGCTTTTGACTTCCCAAGTTTTCTAATTTCTTATGTTTGCCCTGGCCCTATCAGTCATCTATCAACAGAACTGATGAAAAAACTCTGGAAATCTAGAATTCTGAAAAACTAATAAACTATTTTAAAAAGTGACAGTGTTCTCTGCAACTGAGAACCATCTGGACACTAACAAAGAACACGAAGTCAGTAGATAGGTCACTGGTTCAAAGAAATACACTTTAAAAAATTCAGCCTTCTTCCTTCAGGTTAACACTTTATTCTTTTTCTCACCATTTTTAATGCAATACAGGTGATGTGTTCTATGAAGCTTGAGCAATATCTGTAATAATAGGCTGCTACTCATCCTTTCCAGAATGAAAAATAACTTATTTTAGTAATAGAAGCAAATCTTGAGGCTACTAGAAGATTTTCTTAGGCATTCAGCATGTACTCTGTAAAGATGGTGGGCAATATTCCTGTATTTTTCTGTTTCTTTTAAGTCATGGGACAGTAGATTTTTATTCTTCTCTCACAGATAGACACTTAAAATCACATTACGGCTACTACCAGTCATAACAATGTACAGGTAAGGTAGATGTTGGGAGTGAGCTACTTGACAGAGCCTCTCGTTGTGTTTGGATGACTTAATAAACTGCAGAAGCTGAGGTCATCAAAACCTCTCCATCATGTTGCAGCCCAGTGCCAACAGCTGTAACAGAAACTGATGATGTAAAACATGTTGAACATGCCAAGACCAAGTTTTGGACAAGGCAGACTGCTACAAGATTATTTGCTGTGTGAACATTACACAGCAGTGTGCTCAGATTTATTTCTGCTGCTCTTAATAGCAATAACCAGGAACTCTGCTTTACTTTCTCAAGGACGAATGCAGAGACTGTTTTGTCATGAAACCATCTGAGATTGGTACTGCTTGATAGGCAGAAGGCTATTCAAACTGCATTTTAGTTTTATCTTTTGTAGGGGAAGAAAACACTTCCCACAGTATTAAAAATACTTTAGACTCATCAGAGTTATTCAAGAATCCGATAAAAAGAAAGCATAAACAGCATCCAAAGAAAACCACAGAGAAATACTGATTGATCAGATAAAATAAAAGGCCTTCAGCAGGATTTCAGGCCCTGAAAAACAATCTACAGACAGAACATACACAGACTTCTTTATAGGTAAATTATGTTTTAGTATATTAAGGGAAGGAAAGTAAATAGAAAAGAGAGCAGAAGGAACTCTACATGGTTTTCCTGGGACACCACTGTGGCAAAGCCGAAGGGTCAGATTCCAACATCTAACGCACAGCACGCATTGCCACACAAGCCTAAAAAAATCTGCTGACACTCGTAAATTGCCACATGTTTGGACTTCCAACAAGATCTCACAACAAGCTGTGCTAATGCAAGTCATTATTTCCTTCGGGGAAAAAACGTCTCCAGTGATGTTAAAACTCAAGGCAGGATGTACTCCAGTGTCAAGATAGCTCGCCAGGGAGCATTCCTGCCTCAAGGCCAGGAGGTTGTACATAAATTCTGCACCTGGATGGGGGGACAGGGGACAAAGCTTATCCAAAATTACATGGAATCAGTGAAATGGCTGATGCCATACTGACAAATGCTGAGAGGGAAGGTAGGTACGAACCATGCGACTCGCTCATCGCTCCCGCATTGCAGAGCCCTGGTGTAGAAAACAGCTGAAAGATGCTTATGCAGGCACTTGGCTCCACAAAAATGCCCACTAAGCTAAAGGAGGATTTAGAGATTTTTCTGTCAGATAGACCCATTATGATCATCTAGTTTGAATTCTTCTAAAACCACTGACCAAAGAACCTTATCCAGGAGTTTCCTGTACATACATGGCATGTATTTGGTGGATTTTCCTGAGATATGGTATGCTGATTGGCTGTGAGATTCTCAAATTGATCTTCAAGATTCCAGAAGCTCTTAGATGTTTTATATTTTACAGAGTCATGCCAAAAATATATCAGATATAATGATCCAAAATAGCTTAAAATAAGGCATTAATGGCCTATGCAATGCTCGATATCTTGCCTGTTTTATGTACATTCATACTTCAAACGTACCTGGACTTGTGACACACTGTTGCTGCTGGTCTCCAGTTGTATTGCTCCAATACCCTAAACTTAAGAGCAAACATACAAAATTATTACTGAAATTTTGCATGTCTAGATAAATAGAAAAGGGGAGAAGTTTTACTACTAACAAAATAATGTCAATTCACATACTCAAAAAGGAATATTATCCTTGCATCAGCACCAATAGATTTTAGTAAAAGAAAGTCTAAAATTTCTCATGTGTGACCATTAGCATAAATGGTGTACGGCTGGCTGCTTTTGCCAATGAAAGACTTGGCCTGAACTCAGTGGAAACCTTCCTAATCATCTTTGTACCATTGTAATAGCTAATATACCTGCAAGATGTACTCAAAGGTTGAAGAAAACACATTTTGATGCAACGAGCATATGAAAATTCTCATCTTCCTCATGCATGTTATGCTAGACATTCATATTAAGTTGAGGACCTTTTTTTATACTATGCTTGAAAATGACATAATCTTAAAAATCAAAACATTTATTTTATACTATGTTTTGAAATGATAAAAAACATATTCTTACATTTCTCACTTCTGTCTAATTTGGTACATTATACTCTCCCACAAAAAAGCCTTTCTCTTACAGAAAAGAAAATCACAAATTAGCCTGTATGTTGACTTCCAATTCTAAGTAGAGGAAAAGAAATACTATGAATATGAAACTACGCTACTCTAGATGCAATTTAATTTCAGCAATACTGTTGACTTCAACCAAATGAGATTGTTGAAGCATGTTTGAAATTTACCATGAAAGTCATTAAAAAGCAACAATTAATTCCAAACATGAGAAATATAAACTAATATTATAAAGCACATGCTATCTTTTCATAGTTTCTATATTTTATATATATATAGAGAGAGAAATAATACAAAATCAAACCAAAAAAGTGATTTATTCTAGAAGTATAGACTTGACTTCCTTTGTTTCTTAAACAGACATTTTGCTTTGTATACAAAAGTATTTGTAAATGTGCAAACATTTAGGCATTGCAAGAACATAAATTAATTTCTCTCACATGAAGGTGCTGAATCAAACAGGAAGGAGCTATAAAATCATACTCTGCATAAATATTTCCCTTAATTTTTGTGAACACATATTAAAATTTCCATTATAAATATCCCAGCAAAGGATTTTAAACTGAGATACTTTGGAGTTCCCCGTTTGTTTTTAGCAGACTGACCGCTCATTAATAACACAAATAAAGGGTGCTAGGAATGCACTGTCGCTTAAGAAAAACTGTATGATCCTTACCGCATCTCTTCGATCCTTACATCCGTATCTTAGGGATGAAGCTCATTTATTCACCAGTGTTAAAGAGGGTGGGACTCAAAAGTGTAGAGCCAGGCAGGTTCAGAAAGCACATCTAGTCACCTTTCCCAAGTGCGTGAGTCCTGCGACAGTCCTGGCAGATATTAACCTATATCTTCATGTCTTTAAATCTGGATCGCTATTTATATTCATCATCTCAGAGCCAATGCAACCTTGCAATGGGATGTAATTTACCCAAACCATCCTGATGCAGAGAGCTCTCAGGTTGTATGATTTCATCCTGAACAAAATTTTTCTCTAAACAGGTATTTAAAAGCCTGACTCACAGCACAATGAAAATAACCCCAAATATTCTGAATTTACTGGACTATGGAAGAGGAGTGAAGATATCCTGAATCAGAAAAGTCTATGCTTAGCTTGATCTGGACCATGAGATATGTTTAAGCTTCAATCAGGCCTGAGTAAACGCTGCCATCAATAGGGTCTGAAAACACAGGAGGATTTAGGACTCTTGGCACTCCGTAAGTGGTTAGGGTTGCTCCTCATTGCCTTATGCACCACTGTGATCTGATTTAGCAGTATTTTACACACATTTTTCCAGCATATATAAATGACGAGAGGAAAAGGTAAAGGGTACAGCCTAGCATTTTATGAAGTAACCTTATGAAACACTTAAAGAACTTTTTTTGAAAACTAAGTAAATGCTCTTTTTGTTTTCATAAAAGTGTCATGATAACGTGTTTTGCAGTGGGGGAGTTTCTCTGAGAGGAAAGGGGAGGACATGGCAGATTGGCAACATTATGAAATCATCTGTTACATATGTATACTCCTGCTTTTTAATAAAGTCTATCTAATATTGCTCTGCAAGAGTTTTGGCCCTATTTCTTCAGCTACACAGTTGCAGATGAGAACAACAAAACTCTGAGGAAAAGATAAATAAGATCCCTGTAGCTGTTTCCCCATAGCCATATGAACTAGTGACATGAAAGGTTTTTACTACCATTCAAACAGAGACTAATATAGTTTCTCTAAGCTGAATTTCCTCTTCTGTCTTGTTCAATGTGAAGTTGAAAGATAACAGAAATGATGCATTTTAACAGGGTATGTGTACAGACGCTGGTATAACACCGGCATTATTATTAATTCTCAAAATGTACCAGATATACCAACCTAGACCTCAGTCTGGCAAAAGCTTACAGCACGAATTACTTTATGAGTTTGTCTTCTAAGTCAGTGAAACTACGTGTGTGTCTATAGCTAAGCAAATGCATCACCACATGTAAGGACTTACTCATTAAATTCAAGGTGGAAAAAAAGCAAGCCCATTAGCACACATTTGTGATCTTACCTAATAAAAGTCAAAACACAGCGAGGCAAACGCCAGCTTTGGGGGAGACAGCAGAGCTTTCCGACAGGAGCAGAACGATGCTGATTTACACCCAGGGAGACACCAGCCTGACCCGTGGGAATACAAATTCTTAGGACAGACACATTCCAGAAACTTCCATCAAACCAAACACAGCACCTTGTTATCCAGTTATTCTGAAAGATGCAATCAGCTGGAGCAGGGAAGGACCAATGCTGGTTATTCTGTGCTTGTCAGATGACCCAGGTCCGCAATAGTACATGCGATATATGAGACGTACTAATAGTACATGTGATATACGAGACACTTGGGTTGATGGTCCGAGTCCATCTGTGCTGGAACGGAGGAAGCTCTCGGGAGGCAGGAAGCCCGGGATGGGCTTGAACCACGGCCTCTCCCAGCAGTCTAATGGTGAGAGAGGACACGAGCGTCAAGCAGGTCTGTCAACATCAGAACACTCCGATAATTTCAAAAAAAAGCATTTCAACGCTGCGTTGAAACATTTTTTGTCAGTTTTGCTTCTACTCTGACTATATGTTAAATAGTTTCACTTACTCTGAAACTTCTGTGTTCAGAAATACAATTTGCTGACTTTTTTCTTTTTGTTTTTCTTCTGCTCAGCTTTGATCTTGTAGCTTGGCCACAGCTCCATTCATACCCAGTAAAACTTTAGTTCTATTTTATTCCAACTAGCAGTTTTAAGACTAACTGTCTTAAACCAGCAGTTTTATAACTAGGCAGTTTACAGAGGCTTGCTGTAAGCTGTAATGCCACAGAGTGCTTAGTCAACACCAACGCTGTGCATGTTTAGGAGACCCTATGGTGTTCGGAGGGAAACAGGATATGTAACATTCTGCTAATTGATGAAGACAGTTTTTATTACTACGTAGTGTCTTTCCATTTCCCACTATAGTCAAGATATTTACATACATCTAATGCTTCAATTTACAGGCTATAAACAGCCAAGTCATTACCATGCAATTAATAATAGCAAATATTTTTGCATGGAAATTATTCAAATTTTACAAGAAAGAGGAAATGGATATTTTTGCCTTCATGAGGCAACCTGGGCAGCAACATATTTCCCAGATTTAAACAGCAAATGACTTCAAAAAACAAGTGGACATAAGGTGATTATACAACAAAAATGATTCATTTCTATGTGTTTACATGTGTAATTCAGTTAGTATCTTAGCTAAATCACCCATCTAAACATGTAGAAACTAATTTCTGAATCAATGGGAAAAAAGAACAATGCTGAAACGAAATTCAATTAATCTACAATTATCATTATCAACATCACTTCTTCTGAAATGTTAAAGAGAATAAAGCAGAATTTTTTCTACTGAATAAAAGAAAAGAAGTCTTCATTGGGACAAGTTGGGACAAGTATGTCCCAACTTGTGAGATAAGAGCGATATTTTATAGTCTTCAAGGTACTAAGTATTTTAATTCCCAAATTAAACTAATGATAGCAATTTCCCTACAATCCAACTAAGCTCAGGTTCCCCACAAGGCTGAAGTAAACACATTTATTCCCATTTGCCATGTTTTATCAACATTTGGAGGCTAAATCTAACATACAAGGAACCTTTGCAAACACCAGTTGTCCTCTGGAAACTAATAATAGAGAATAGAGCAGAAAGGCCTGGACTCATAAAATATGAGGCCCAAGGTACAACTGACAGGCCTGGACACCTCAGCAGTGACTGCAAGCACAGAGGGAGCCAGATGTATGAGCTTCTCAATACAGTCAGTGCTCAGGACCCCAATCCTTACATCCTTAGCTGTCTGTGGCATCAGGATCCTATTTTGTCACTGATATTTTTCTGAGTCGTATATTTTGTCTTACACAATCAATATTCAGAAGTTACATGCGAGAGCAAGATTACATTTGCCAACACAGCTTCAAAAACCTCTTACAAACACTGTTAAAACTTCCATCTCCAAGGAACAGAGCAAGAAAGTTCAAAGATTGCAAAGAAAGGAAATAAGCTGTGTTTCTAACTGTCTGATATGTGAAAAGGTTTCAAAGCTTGTTATTTTTAAGCTTTCCTTGTCATCATTCATTAATTTATTTGCTCACTCAAATCCTCGAGAGAGTAAAGCCTTATTTTGTCCAAAATCCTGACAAAGTCTCTGCACAGAACATTATTTTTAACTTCGTGTTTGTTGCTCAGAGCTACAAGAATACGTCCAGGCTTGGAGTCAAACACGGTGCAGTTCCTTACTTTGACTGGTAACTGTTAGTGATACGAGCAAAGGACATTGCACGGCTGGTGCCAAAGCTTTGAACAAAATTACTTCCTTTAACACACCGCCACCTTAATTATGTGCTGGGGAACATAAAGCAGGTCAGACAATTTGTACTGGGACATCATAACTCCATCAGTATAATGCTGACATTGCCAAAGATTTATGAATGGAATGTCGTAATTATTTTTTTAGTAAACATATCAAGTTTCACTAATGGGGGGGCTGGAAGTACTAATTAGCTTTTTTTTTTTTTTTTTCCCCTCGTATCATATAAGATGTGGGGAAAAGAGGGTGGAGGGGAAGGATCTGTGACAAAAACAAGCACACACAATTTATGTACGGCCTGTAATTCAAGCAGATGTTCTTGTATAAGGGCTGCAGGAATTAAAGCCTTTCTGCACATAATTCCATTTTGCTAACTACCTTCTGTCTGCACAAACCTCCCAGGCTTTGACAGACTTTTACTTAACTAAGTTTATTAAAAAAAAAAAAAAAAAAAAAAAAAGGGAAAACAAAACAAAAGGAACAGAAGAAAAAGAATGCTAAAAACTTCTGCTGTTAAGTACCAGGGTTTGGCAACTTAACTGGGATTCTTTAACCTTTAACCAGCTGGCTGGTTCCACTGGAAGTTTTGATGGAATTACTGTAACTGTGTCTGACAAGCTAAGACTCTGGCACAGCCTTTTTCAGAAATGCGAAGTTAAAACTGCACTTGACCATCACAGGCATGTATTCCCTGGGTTTGCAAAAATGGGACTGTATGCATGCTAACTCTGAATAATTCACTTTAAAATTATCTGGAGACTTCCCCTAAGATGTCCTTTCTTAAGAGATTGGCAAAGATAAACAGAGAGCACAGAAAGGAAAGCAGAAAAAAGGAAGACAGAAAGAATAGCTGGTAAGTGATCTAGTTAAGCCCATACTAAAGGTTGGGCAAAACCAAACACCTAACATACTGCTTCTAAGATATATGGACTAATTGCAACAGTGGAGGGTTCTAAAGATTTTGACAAAACTTAAAATCATGCATCAAAGAAAGAAGTTGGCAAAAGAAAGAAGAGGTTGGAAACCTTTCCTCAGACACAGCTGAGTAATCCCACACTGACATCACTGCACAAACTCAGCATTCACACTAAGCAATATCTGAGTATCAGTCTTCAGGCAAACATATTTTCTGTTCTCATGTGCAGTGATATACTGGAAATTCTGTGAAGGAAATAGAGATAAGCAAGGAGAAACTGCTCAACACTTCAGATGTCAATTATTATTCCTCCCTCTTCCTTGAAAGACAGAAAGAAGGGATCAGGATAATCTTTCCAGAACATTCGGACTTTTCTGTTGCATTTCCCTTTTAGGAGTAAGAAGCAGAGATACAGCCATGAACTAACCCTTCTTGTATCATGTCATGCCTTGAAAACTGAAGGCTCAAAACAGTAGCACACGGTCTTCGTACAACCTCCGTCGTCACCCCTGCAGCCCTCCATATAGGGAGAGATATGGGAAGAGAGGTGATCAGGTGAACAGGATTTAATTCTCAAAGTGGTGCTAAAACTGGGTTTTCACAGTCCTCTGTCTTCTACATAGTAAACTAGTTAAATATCTTTTTTTTTTAAATGAATAGACAAGATTACTCAAAATTCATTTCTGATGTAGCTGCTGAAAATTGTATTCTTATGGGATCTAACTGAATAGCTAAATGCTGCCTGACCGCAGCGTTCTATACACAGCTGCTCCTCCAACTAGTAAACCTACAGCCTCAGGGTCATCCTTATCCACAGCTAGTAATGGACTGACAGTGTCTAGTTCAGGAGCATTTCATATTATCTTTTCTTTTTTTTTTCCATGCTTCATGAAAATTCTCCTGAAAATGTTGCACGAACACTGTGGATTCTTAGGAATACACACCTGAGCACATCTCAGCACTTCTCAAAAGATCTCTGAAATGAAGGAGTCCAACGCAAGCCTATAAACATGCCAGCTCACATCCATTCATAGGATAAACCTGATTCTCTATATCTGACATAATTAGTTATACTTGCTGTCATAAGAAAACCTTGCATAGAAACTATATTTTATGGTCTCAAAAGGGAAAGAAAATCATCAAAATAAATTAAGAAGATATGCAATCTATTTTTTTTTCTGCTTATCATATTTATATTTTTGTTTCCAATCCTTGTGTACTTTTGCATCAGACATTAGAAGGTTCTTTTGGTGCAAAAGCTATAATAAAAATGCTATTAGGGTGAAAATATCAGACCATTCAACATCTATTTATGTTAATATAATGATTATATGCAATATTAATATAAAGTTATTTCCTAATTCACTTACAATCTGAAATCTGTACTGAATTCTGTTTCTAGAAAGCGTATTCTAAAAGAATCTCATATGAGATTCTGTATTTTTTTCACAATTAGATTTTTTTTTTAAAATGCTTTCTTTAAAAACACCTCTTAATCGAAAGAAAAGAATGGGGAAAATAATTTTTTCTTTTTATATCACAGACTAATACCCTCATGTTACTTTTAAAGCACTTCAGTCAATGAAGAACATATCATGAGAGATCCAAAACTGGGTAAAAAGAACAAATATATCTGGAGATGCAGGAATGAGAACAGATGGAGAAATGCCGACAGTGCTGGTAGTAACAAGAAATTCAGAAGTGACAGAGGAAGCAATAGTACAGGACACAGCAACAGCACCAAATGAAAATTTTCTTCCGCACAGCTTTAAAGACTATTACTCGCCTGGATCAAGGACTTGTGCCACCAGTGGTCTTGATAAAAAACATATGGATGAGTTTTACATCGGTGTAAGGATGCGATTCTGGTATTATTAGATCAGGCAACAGCATTTCCCCCAAGGCAATGGTCATATTGTGAGCATAATGGTATTAATTCTACTCCATTTGCTACAAGCTTAGTTGTTTCCTTTGCATTGCAACTTGTGTGATGAAAAGTGAGAGGACAAAAAAAATTCCAGGTTGTTTAAGTTTTATTTTAAAGCATTTGGAGGCATATTCTTAAATTGCTCTGCTACAAGTGAAAATATATTCAAATATATGTTATATATACAAATATAAATAGTTTTACTTTACTGTCACAAGGACTTAGTTTTGCATCTCATTGCTGTCACCTTGTGTCACTAACAGTGCTAGGTATCACACAATTTTGTGAATATTTGATTGCACATGAATGGAAGGGTGAGTAGGAAGAATCCACTCACCCATACGGAGTATTGTCAGGAGTTGGTTTGGTAATACAGTGAACTTTCATTCTAGCAGTCACAAAAGTGAAAAACAGATATTTTACCTACGTACCTAGCTCTCCAAGCTTTATTTTTTCAAGCTATGTTGTTTTTTTTTTTTGCTTAACCTGAAGGATTTTTGCACTTAAAAAAAATCTATAATGCCTGCTGTGTACAGAGTTTGCAAAGATTTGTAATGAGAGCAAACTCTTAAAATCCCTTTTCTTTTTTTAGATAAACATATTTGATCTTTCCAGTCATTATCATTTTAACTTACAAAGTGACATTATGCCAAAAAGAAGGAATTCATAAATTAGTTCCAATTTAGAAAGTTTTCTTGTCATTGTATAAATGACAGATCTTTAAAAAGATGAGTTAAAATGAAATGCAATAAAAAAAATTCCACTTTTCGTGTCAGGTTTTTCTTTTCTCTTTTTCTTTTCACCCCCCCCCCCCTTTTTTTTTATTACGATGGAGCATAGAAAAAAGATTTATATCAATAAAAATAGTAGTACAAAAATTACAAGCATGCATGGACAGGAAACCCATTTAAAAGAGAAACTAATAAAGCAAGATTCACATCACGTTCTTTACCTCAAAAGCTCCAAATGGCTAAAGCCCTTCATATTTTGGAAGTCTGCCTGACCAAGTGCCCTACCAACTGGAAATTTGTTGATGATATAACTAAGATGGCACTTCATTCATGCATTTTTATTTCTATTCTTCTTAAGGATTTTAAAATTTGAGTGCAAAGTTAATTTGGCTCTCAAATACCTCTAATCCTTGGAGGGTATTTGGTTTGAAAGAGATGGTACCTAAAAAAGCAGGAGAAAAGATCATGAGCACAAATGATGTCAAGGTGCTGAACAGAAGATGGAGGATGTCCATCAATGAAGGACAAAAAAGCAATTTAGGGTAAAGTGTGAAGATTTTTCACACTAGGAAACCATTCTTAGTTTTGAAGTCTTCAAACGAGGGCTTGCTTTAGGAAGTGACTACAGATAATTCCCGGGATTTCTGCTCCATTCAGTGACTGAAGTGATTCTTCAGTGGATTCACTTCAACTTGATCTCACTTTAAAGTCTTGTGTATCAGCAGTACCACACGATTGTTCTGGGCTCAATATACGTATAACAAATTCAACAAAATACTTAAGAATGCTTTAAAACTGCACAAACTAACTGAAGAGCTACTGACTTCTAATGTATAATTAATTACCTGCCATCTTCTTGTTTCTTGCTAACTTTCCAGGGTTGACTGTACAAAAGATGAGGCCTGTATTAGTTGGGTACAAATAACCTTTACACCCAAGATCTATCCAACATGTTAATCTTTGCTTTCATGTTTGGTAAGTACACATTTGGCTCTGTAATAGTGAAATTTTGAGTCTCTTTCATTTCCGGTTGCCTCTTCTGAAAATTTAATTGCTAACCAACCTTTTAAATCTACGTAAACTGAGGTGCTTGACACTTCAGTTATTGATTTTTTGTTTCTTGATAAGTTTTCTTCATTTTTAATGTGTTTTTATGTAAGAAATTTTAGTTCAAATTTTTATGCAAAAGATTAAGCACAGCTGTAGAAGGAAATTATTCTTTTTCAGGATTTCATAGTATTATATTGTGATTCTTACATCATCACATGCTATGAATTGAAAAAAAAAATCATTTGGGGGACATTATTTATCTTTTGCAGCTCTTTAAAACTTCAATTGAAAAGTAATTCTTCAGGCATCATAATGCTAACAATGTGAAGGTCTGAAAAATAAATCAGTTCCAAGCGAGTAAATGTCAAAGTAGGGTATTTTGGTGTCTTCTGTATTGCAAATTGATAACAAATTTCTATAAAACAGGTTGCTGTATGAAGATAGTGCTACAATCAGATAGGAAGATCTTGTGAGCAGATCTACTGCCATACTACTACAGTGGTTTTAGTGATCTACCATTTCTATGCATTAAAAACAGTGGTTGCAGGATACACATACAAGCTTTATTTCTGAGAGTCTCTTGCAGTTCTGACAAAATTCCTTTCTCTCTCTTTTCTTTTTGTGAAAGGAGGCTGAATGTGCAAATTTTGTAGATGTAATCTGAACATTGAATTCAGACTGCTCATGGATAAATCATGAATTCTTGAGATACATTTCTTTTAGACAGATGGTTTGTGGTTACAATCTGGTTCCAGAGCAAGTATGAATGAAAACAGAGATCCTAAACTGGACTTATGGTCATTACCTGGCTTTCTTTTTATCCGCATGTGTTTGTGCATGTGTGTGTACATGCACACAAACATAAATAATCATGTATCTGAGAAGAACTGCAACTGAAGGCTGAACTGAAAATATTCGACAATATTACCCTAGCAGTTGCTATCGGAAAAAAGCCACACCTGCTGAAATACTTTTGGAAAAATCAATAATAAAAAGAAGAGCACAGGCTACATCAAGCTACATTAGGAAAATCATGTTTAAAGGTTATAAATGTTAGCCAAACTCATTTGCAATCACTTCTGAGGAGAATAACTGTGTGAGAGGATAGCATGAGCTATGATCACAATAAACAACCTATTGATTCATGGAGGGATTCTGAAAAACACTGGCTTCCTAATCTCTAATTTACAGGGAATACAAGTTTTGCTCATTCAGGAAAGGAAAGGATATGTAAAATATATTTCTCAAAAAGAAACAAAGACTTTCCCTACATTTTTGACAATCTTGAAAATAACATTTTAGAGAACACATGGATATTAGGAGGCGACACAGCCTAATCAAATACCGACTAGTCTCTGAAAAGCCTGGGGATAGATCGGAATGAAGTATCGAATTTGAACAGAATATTAATAATAACTTTAAAAACTATGCATTAGAAATATTGAGGTGGGATATCTCTCATATTTTCTGCCCATATTTCTGAAGTATGTAAGATGTCAAAGTAGTTAAGTTAATTGATACCTGATAACACAGCATATTTGTTGAGATACTATTCCAGATCAAGCTTAACACAACCTAGGGCTAAACCAGCTACTGAGTAGAGCGGGTTAGATGCTGAATACATACAGGTTATGAATTCAGCAGGAAATGATTCTGTTAATCCTTTATACCTCTTCTTTTAACTAGAAAAGTAAATTAAGAAATTTAGGATGAAATCTGTCTCAGCCTCCAGTAATACTTTGTTTAGGTTTTTGAATTGCACCAGCTGCCAAAGTATAGAGTTTATTGCCTTTCAAAGGTTATACCTTAATCTCCATTCTTCCAAAGTAGCACATTTGGCAAACCTCTGCCTCTTTAAGCAATCAGCCTTATTTCAATAGGGAATGCTAGAGCTGCGTATATCAGGACAATTTCAAGGCAGAACTGCAAAAGATTATTAGAATGATCTGTTATCCCCATATACAAACTTCCCCCTTTTTTTTTTTTCATTGTGTAGTAGACCTCCTTTTATTACTTTAATGGTTACATTTAAGGAGGGAAGTGAAATGACTTTTAGGATAATGTTTTAGTGTCATTTCACAATGGTTTTTATTGAGCTGTAAAGCACTTGCATGCATAGAGAGAAGAAGGCGCATTTTAGAAATAAAACTATTAAGTAACATTATCTTGCCATGGATCATTCCCACTGGGATAAAGGAAACATTTGAAAGGCAAAACTGAATTCAATTAAAATATGATAAATTTTGATCTCTGCCTTACCCATGTTTTCAGCATTGCATGCTGATCAAGTAACAATAATACAAGTATAACTTTTTATCTTTAGAAGTCTTTGATCATTGGTTGTACAGTGCCTTCATATTTTCCCCCTACTACTTACAGAAGAGAACAACTAGGACACAGCAATCTCCACCTAGAAATGTGGATGGAGAACTATGCCCCTATACATAATTATCAAAAAATTGTCCCCCAGCAATAATCAGTGTTCTGTACGGCATTTCCCAGAAGACACGACCTTGAATAATGTGACAAGAATGACTGGACTCCAGACAACAGAACGAAATGACTACCTGTATCTAAAACAAAATCACAGAAATGTGTATACAAGGTAAAATACACATCAACAAATTGATTACAAGGAAGCAACTTCACTGTTTTCTGGATACCAAACCAGAAGTACGGTATTTATCTTCTTTCTTGTAAACAAAGCATAGATCTTGAATATATGCCTGTTAATTGTCTTCATAACAACACTCACTATAGATGATAGAAAACATCTCCTTTACTTAACTGAGAGTTACTAAAACTAAGCAGGTATTTCTAAAACATAGGCCCAATATCCAGTTTGCAAGTCACTGGGTGCTATGAGATGTGCACACAGGCATTTAACACCCCCTTTGACGTATATTGGCTCTCCTCTCATACTCATGAGTACTGCCTAATATAGAAAAGTAATATTACAACCCAAGTACGCAGTAGGGAAATATCATTTCTGCTTTGCAGATGGCCAGCTGAGACATGAAAAAATTAAGTGACTCTCCCAATGTCAAACAAGGAACCTGTGTCAGAATGGAGAAAATCTAGGCCTTCTGAGCCCTGGCTGTTTGCCTGAACAACCAATCTATTCTCTTGTTCTGGCAGGAATAAACTTCTTGCAGATTGGATTGGTCAGAGTATCAACCAGGGGATGAAAAAAGAAAGAGAAGAACCATCTAACACAGATATAACCTGTATAGCAGCTTTCTTTGTCAAAATTGTATCTCAAAATCTCATGTGAAGTTAAAAGCGCGGTAATTAAAAAAAAGGAGCAAAAGAGAAATTAAGACAAAGTAGAAAAGATGTTTCAACTGAGGCATGAAAATAAATGTAGATAATAATTACCACTTATGCAATGCTTTTCATCTTCAAAATGCTGTATAAATATTACTTTAAAAATCCTCACAACACCTCATAAAGAGGATAAATATTAAGCAGAATGTATTAAGTTATATCCACATATGATTCAACTCAATTTTCACATTAAAAAAAAAAAGGAAAAAAGGTTCAAAAGTTTATTTTAAGCACCTGAGCTGGCCACTATCTACAGAAAAATCTACTGTAATTCTCACAGACACAGCTGAGTGGGCTTTAATTAATCTAGTATGGACTCATACAACGCTGGCAATTACGGTTCCACATAGTTTACAAAGGCTGTCCCACACTGCAGGCAGATACAGTTAGACTCAGCCTAAGTAGCATGGAGTTCTCCATGGCTACACCCAGGCTGTAAGTTAGCTAAACCAGAGCTGACCTGAGCAGGTTGTACCAAGAGCTGCCATGCGCTGAGAGCGCAGCACGGATGGACACAAGACTGGAGCTGCCGTCCCAGGGTGCTGGCCTCGTCTGCAAACCAGGGACAACCGGGCAGGCGCACGCAGCAAGGCTGCCGCGCTCGTGATGGAGCAGCAGCGGAGATGGAGCTTTTACACCTGCAGAGCCTGCCAAAGTCATGTAGCAGGGCAAAAGGGAAGGTGGTAAGTCTAATCAAAGACAACGTTTTGAGCTGAATAAAACACTTAACTGCATGGAAAATTCCATTAGGTTGATTAGATGGTTGCCTTAGGGCTCTCTTAAAACAACTGTTAAAAAAAAAAAAGATAGCTATTGCAATGCGGCTTAAAAATATTAGAAAAGCAGGAAATGGAGCTTATTAGAGCTCAAATTAGATCCAAAATTTATGTGAAGAACATTTGGCCTCTTTAAAAGGCCTGCTTAATCCCAAAATGGCTTTTATTGTTTCTATTATTATTATTTATTTATACAGTGCCATAGGTATACACGGCACTTTACAGACAAATAAAAAAAAAAAAACTCGGGTCCTCCCCCAGAGAGTTTACAGTACCTGATCTGGCAAATAGTTAAGTACATGGTAACCCCACTTGCAGGACTAAGTCCCCTGGTACTGAGGAGATTTTTAAAAAGTCAAGTTATTTGCATGATTATCTTTTCCAAAGCAGGCCCTCTGGTCTGAAATACTCAGTCTCAAGTCAAAGGTGTAAACTAATTCATAGCAATAACTGCACGCCTTTGGATTACCTCTGTCAAACAAACCTTACAACAGTAATACAGGATAAAGACAAACCGGAACAGCGAAAGGGAGAAGCTGAGCTGCTTTTGTGCTGCTGAGGCTGCGTCAGCTAAAGCGTTTTGCAGGTATTGGTAGTTATTTTCTCAGTAACTGTAACGGCCAAGATAGGCAGCAACTTAGAAGCAGCTGAGAGAGCTACAAGGGTAGGCAGGACCTCAGCCTTTTGCCTGTGTCCCTTTTCACAGCACTGGAGCACTGACTGATGAGTTGCTTCTTGTCTTCTCTATCTTCATCCTAAAAGTACTAAACTTTATTTGGTTATATGCATGCTTATATCTTGAAGTCCTTTTACACTGAAAAGTTGTTACTTTATTTATTTTGCAAAAGAATTTCTTTTTTTCACCTGAATACAAAAAAATGAAATACTGTAGGTTTTTGTTTAGGAGGTCAGGGAGCTTATTTTCTGCCTAACTGTCCCAATTTCCCTATTCCTGCGAATGGAAAATTGGAGCTACCTCAGACTACTTCTCTTTTGGAGGGCAATAACGATTACTCCAAATGTGCAACCCTATTTGCCTGCATATAAAATTGTTAATAATGTTCATTAAACTTTATTAGTATTGTACGTGCAGCCAGATCTGGGGTACAAATTAAAACCTCCGTCCTGCAAACACTTGAGAAGCTTTACTCGTGTGAGATGTGAGCAACTCCATTAAAGAAAATTTTCTCGTTCAATACTTGCACTTAATCTGTACCCTAAATACCATGTTTGCTTTTTGTCTAGGATTAAAGTTAAACCAATATAAGGTAGGGATGAAATTCTATATCACTATTGTAAAAAAAAGAAAAGAGAAAATGCAAAAAAACCACCCTGCAGTTTTTATGAAATTATACCTAATATATTTATTTTGGGGGATGATTTTTTAAATCATTACACGGAAAAAAAAAATCCAGTGCAACAGACTAGGAAACGTTAGCAAATTAAGTGCGACTGCATGCAACTAGAACTAAAAGTGCAGGTCAGAAAACACGTTGAAGTCTGGGCAAGTTTTGCAACAGAACTTCATTGGCAAAAAGGATCAAACCTCCAGGGCCTGGCACAAAAGCCCAGTGAAGTTAGTAAGAATTTCCCCATTGATAAGCGCAGGATCAGGCGCAGTGATCAGCAGTCAGCGAGGACGGACTGCAGGCAATGCAGCAGCCGTAAAAGCCACAAAGAGTTTTTAAGAAAAACAGACATGAGTGTCATAAAGCCAAGGTCAAACTCCATCACCAGGACAACTACATGAGAAAGAGTTATATCTCTTTTAGAGCTAAGTGCAGTATTTATGATTATTTTTCTTGAAACAAAAGGTAAATTAGTCCATTTATTTTAAAAAGCATGTTTTTATTACACTGAGTAATTTTCTTCGAAAAAGAAAAATGTTTCCTAAAACCATTAGCAGTAAAACTTGATTTTTTTTTGTTTATATCTAAGATGAGCCTGCATATCATTCTTCACGCATAATCTGATTCCGAACGATCCCCTGTTTACAACTGTTCTGCATATTTTCTTATGTAAGCAAGAATTAATATACTCAGGCATGGAAGAAATATGCTATATTATCTTTTATTGCATTTCTTTAAAACATGTTATAGATCTTCTTTACCTCTCTAGTGACATTCAAAATAGCCTCAGGAAAACACAAATAAATACACATATAAACAAGCACAAATGTACTAATAGAAAATGATTGTAAGATACAGTCTTGCATATACCTACATTAAGCATGCGTAATGTAAGCAATTGAAATCATCATCTGACTTCAATTTTTTGATTAAATAACAAAATTTACTTAATGTTTGCCTAGCTGGAGTGATAAGCAAAGTCAAAGTGCAGACAGCGTCACTGCTTGCTCTCCTGCAGCAACTAGGAACCGAGCGCTCCCATTTCTTCGTGCGAGAAGCCCCCTCGCTCTTGTTGCGCTCTTTTCTAAATACTAGCACCCTCCAGCGTGCACACCCAGTAACAGGCACTCGAGCACTTGCTGTTCGGCGCGTTCCCACCGCAGGGCTGGAGCCCCTCGGCGGGGATGCGCACGCCGGCCACGAAGCCAGGACCGCAGCGCTCCCCAAGGTGGCATTCAAGGAGACCTGGAAGCATCTAAAAACCCATCCGTTCAGAGAGCCAGGAAGACCTCCTTGAGCAATCACTGCGAAAATCTGCAGATTTATCTTCAGATCCTCCCTTTCTAACCCCTACCTGATTGCCACACTTCCACCTACTCTGTTACACATCTTCAAATGCCTTTCCACAAGTGAAGGTCCCAGACCACCTTTTTTCTACACAACCCATTTGATTCTTTTCACTTTGACTTTGTTGTGCATTTTTACATACCCTAAAGGTGTTCATCATATGAGGGCATCTCCCTAAATTCCTTATTATTAAATGTGAGGGAGAAAAAAGGACAAAAATGCATTTTTTTTTTGGCATATGAAAGAATGCATCAATTATGATAGGTGAATCTGGAGCATTTTAAGATCCTGCACTTCCTACAGCAATAAAGTTTTCATATTTGTTTTTAGTTTGAATTTTGAGTAAATGAAATGATGGAAGAAAAATCTTAATTTTCAGAATGCAAATACCTCTCATTGAGTAGTTTATAATCCAGGAGGTTCTGCTCCCCGCCCTGTCCCCTTATCATCGATGGTCATAGTTAACTTTCTTTATCATTGGTGAGCTTGCTTTTTCTTTATTTTTATAGTCTTCTTTTGGAATTATTTATTGTTCCTTAAAAATCTTTTAGATTGTGTTTTCTGAAGCCTATGAGCAGCTATTTCCGTATAAAAATTATACTACCAATTAAATATACATTTGAATTCCTCTTGCACTTCCTTAAGTTTTAGAACATTGTGCAGTTGCTTGTGACAGACGATACATTCACAACAAAGGAAAGGGCCACAAAATCCAGTTACAAAAGCTTCACAGAGCTTTCCAGTTTCCATGCAGCACAACTTTGCTTCTTTTGGAACTCAATTTCTTTCATTAGTGAATTTAAACTAAAGAATAGATTTGCAGTCTTGTTTATAGTCAAAGTCACATATATGCTTTCAGCTGCAAATTCAAGATGCAAGGATATGAAACATCTGCCATTATCATTGATTTCTACCTACATATAACAACATATTTTTCTGGTATTTTCAGAAACTAAGCTGTGTATGGTCTATCTTTTCAAACAGTAATTCTGCAAGTTCAAATACAGGAAAGATGAAATACCATATCCCTGGAAGAATTATTATCTATGGTAGTAACTGGGTTGTAAAGTTTGACCTTATGAATCAAGTAATGTGATGGCCATTGGAAACCATTTCAGGGTCTGCCACAGTGTCCTGCTGAATGCTCCTCCAAGATGTAAAACTGTTTAACCTGTCTTGCAACTAAAATTAAAGTTTATCCCTATTAATCTATTCACAGGATCAGATTCTGAGGTCAGCTGGGACTTAAAATCCAGGCCACATTCCTCTTTGTGGAAGAGACTTAACTATCTCTTTCCATTTCAGAATTTCTCTATTGATTCAAGATTTTACAACAAAGCAAATACTTTATTATAAACTTGTTTATAAACAGGAAAACCTAATTGTCACCAGATTGCCTGATTTATATCACTACAGCGTTTGTGAGTAACTTTTGTTCAAGTGTTAAAATGACTCAGATCCTTAAGTAAATACCTTTGAGGGTCTGTAGTCCTGAAGCGCCCAAACGCCAATGATTTCCTGGCAGTTAGCCACTGAATGCCTTTTTATATGTGAATTGAAATCCCATATGATTTTTACTGATAGACCAGTTTTAATATAGAGAGTTTTAAGTTATATACCCATTTTTGGAATTTGCATCTTTGTATGCCATGTACTTACTTAAGAACAAATCTAAAATCTAGATGATGATGTAATATGTTGTCCAGACATAAACAGTTAGGGCCTTTAAAGTGAAGCTGTGATTTACACATGCGTCTTTGAGGACAAGTCAGCTATGTATAAATCACTAAAATAATGCAAAAATATAACAGAAAAGCACTCCCAGAGAATTGACTAATCACTTTTGCAAACTCTTTTATATTTAGCTCTACACATACAGCAATAAGCATCATTATTATCAGTATATAAGTCTTGAGGATATATTTTTGGTACAAACAGTTTGCACGAGTATCATCTCTTAATCAGGTTTTCCTCTCTGCTTATTCTCTTCCTGGTGCATTTTAGAAGGAGCTGGAATCCTTATCTGTTTTAGAATATAATCTAAACTTTTGAATTACCAGATTTTTATAAAGTGGAAAACTCATCTCACTAACTCTAGAATTGCAATCTGTTTCCCATATGCTAAAATCTCAATCAACTTTCTCTGACAAGCAAGGCTGACATCATTTTATTCCCTTTTTAGGATCATGAGATAACTCAGGTTAGTAAGGACCTTCTGAAGCCCCTATTCCAACATCCTGCTCAAACTAAAGTCAGCTGCGGGCTTAGACCAGATTGCTCAGGGCTTATCCAGCTGAAGCTGCAGAAGCACCAGCGATGGAGACTGCACATTTCTGGGCAACCTGGTCCACTACGAGGCTGTCTTCAGTGAAAAAACCTTCTTATTGCAGTTTGAACCTTTCTTGTTTCAGCTTGTGCCCACTGTCATTCGCCTCCCACCAGGACCACCATGAAGAGCTTGACTCTGCTTCCCCATAACCTGGCCACAAAAGCTGGGACTGCTGTCAGCTGCTTCAAGATCTCCTCTCCTCTCCCTGCAGAAGTGCTCAAGTCCCAACCATCTGGGTGGCCCTACAATGAACTTGCTTCAGCTTGTCAATGTCTTATTCTTTTCTTTGACATTTACTAAAAAGCAATAGTAGCAATCACAAAATGATGGACCAAGTAGAATCTCGGAAAGCAATATTGTCTTCTGATTCAAAAATGTTTCTAACAGGGCCATGCTATCACTGGTACTTTCTAGCATTTTCACGTCATATTCATGAATTTACTTATTCTTACTTTGACATTAATAGCATCTTTCATTTTTACTGATATTTAGACTTATTTGTTTACAAGTGGTTAGAGGAAAAAAGTTCACACAGTAACTTTTTTGCACTTCAAAATATTGGAAATAATGGAAAGATGGCATTTATTAAAACATGATCACTCAATAGAACTAGCGAACATGTTCATACTGGGAAGAGAAAATAATTTCCATTCCTGTCCTCCCATGGACAGAGATGTATATTTGCCCCCCCTTTTTTTTTGTTGTTCTCCCATTCCAAATCACAGTAATGTTCAACTAGAAAACACACCTATTTTCAATTACTGCGCCCTTCTATGTTCTCAACTGCTCTTTTTCAGTGATTTAACTTAACTGCAGGCTCTCTGGATGAGAGCAGTACGAGATGACAACACATCTGTCTGAGTTAACCAGGTGATAAATAAGTACAGTAAACCTAGCTGAACGGGTTGACAAATAAACAGAACTATGTTTTCTCATAGCTGCCTAACATAAATCATGAGAAGTCCAGTCTTTGGAAAACTCTCCTTCAAAGCAAGACTAATTAATTTCACATTCTTATTTCTGTAAATGTTAATACCTTTTAAAGGACCTTAATCTGAGCAGTCTTTTGACTTTTGAAGATCTGTGTCAGATGTCTAACAATAACTGTTAGGGTTTAACCCCATATATATACATATATATCATATCTGCACATATTACAAATGCCTTTCCTTTCCTCCACTATGTCTATTTATTCATATATTAAACAACATGAGAATGTTTTATTTTTTTAAGTTTTTATAAAACTTTCTTTACCAATTATATATACTTGTAACTACATTTTTTTTTTCAGACCAATGGAAATATTCTGACAACTAAACAATAAACTTTCCCTATGTTTTAACAATGAAGACAGAGGATTTGTTGGTAGGCCCCATACCTAGACCTCAGGAAGAGATGACTGGAAAAATAACTCCTTTCTTTTACTTGCTACCAACTTCCTTCTGCTTTCTATGAAGGAAAAAAAAAAAAAAAAAAAAAAAGTTTAAACTTCTTCTTTTTGAGGTTTCTCATTAACTGATTGTGATATGCTGTACAAGAGAGAAAATGAAGCTGCTCCTTACCATTCAGAGATCCTTAGCAAAGTGATGCTACAATGGTAGCTTAGCTTGTCTCCTGCCACCCCAGAGGAACTAGAAATGAAACACTGAGAATGGCTAGGGAGCATGTTTTCTGAGTGTTTTGCTAAAGAGAGAGCTTGACGAGCACGAGGATTAAAAGAACTGCCATGACTCAGGGCTTCAGACCTCAGCTGTGTGCCCATGGGTTTGGTGGCATCCCAAACCACTCTGATTTTTGGTTAGACCTGGGTTCTGTCTGCGTATTTTAACTTCATTATTAATTCCAAAGACAGGATTCTTTGAGAAACACCACCCCAGAAGCATGCACACATAAAAAAAGACAGATGAGCTTCATGATCAGACACATGCAAGTAATACTGAGCAGCTTTACAACAGCTTATGTGAACTGGACTGACAAAACTCAGCTTCACTGCTGTGTCGAAGGGAGGAAGCTTGAGAAAACCTCATATTTAAAGAGATTTATGTTATTGAGCTAGGCAATCTGAAACTAGAACAAAATTTTCATGCAAGTCATCATTGCCAGTCCCCCCCCCCGCGCCCTTCCCTAACACTACTCCCATTTCCTACTTCATTTATTTTCACTTCACAGGTTTGGGCACCTCTCTCTGGATAAATCATACTGACAACATACAAGGTCAGTATAACATTGAGATGCGCACTAGTGTTCAAATTTTGCCAGGAAGGGCAACCACCCAACCAACCTCACTGTTAACTGGAAACGTCTTCACATTGGACATTTTGTCTCTTTGCAAGTCCTGCTGAGGCTGAAAGACCGGAGAGAGCAGATTTAGGCTTAGTATTTATTGGCAGATATTGAGCAATCTTTCTTTTGCAAAATGGGTGCTACTGGTTGGCCTTTTCTTTCTTGACAAGACTGCTGAGCCCTTCAGACCATGCCTTACACTACACTGGTTACTAAGATCTGGAAACTGCCCCAGATTCTTAGCTGATGTAAGCTGGAATAATACTCATTACTTCAGTACTTCAGAGAAACCTTACAAATTCTGAAATTCTGGAGTAACTTGTTAACAGTACTGTGATGGGCCATAAACAATTCTTACAAAAGAAATGAGCTGAGCTGCAAGCATTTTTGTTTGTTTCTTCATTTTAACTAATACCATTCACATCCATTCCTTCCAGGCTCCTATCCACTTCCGAGGATTGCAGCAGATTAAAGCTATAAAGGAAATCTCCAATATTTACTCAGTGATTACACCATGATACCATGGTGTCACCACTAAATGGTGGCATCAGGAAATGATGTAACTGAAGGAAATTTTCAGTGTTAGTCAAAATAGTCCTCAAATCATATTTTCTATAGCTAATACTCACATTTTCACATAGCAGAATGTAGATAATAGGGATTCTTATAATAACACTTCAATGCCATCTGGTCTGTAATTCCTGACAGCATTTTCTGAACACTAGATTAACTAGGAAAATAGAGACAGGTTTTTCATACTTAACCGAAACCACATAAGACAGAACAACCAAGAGTCACAGGATCAAGATCAGGGTTTCTCATATCTCCTTCAGCTCAGAACACTGAGACTTCTTTTCTGAAGCCACTCAGAATTGAGAAGCACTACACATTGTTTACTATTTTTTTCTTTGCAACACTGAGAATTCTACACATAATGGTAAAATTTAAGGGTAAGCTTTCCCCAGGTACTTTCCCCAATGTACTGCTTTCCATATAGTGCTCTTTCAAGTCTTTAGTTCTGTATTTGTAGTTTTGTTCTCGTAAGGTCTCTGCAGACATTGTTTATAAATAAAGTCAGTAATGCCATGTAAAATCTCCCTCTTTCAACACAAGACCTCTTCCAATAAAAGATGCTAAAGAACTCCTAATTCTGCCATCTCGTTAAGGAGCCCTCTCAATTTTTGATACTCTAGATGGCCGTGCAGCAACTCACCTCCAAGGAATGAGAATGTGGACAGATCTGTAAAGCACCCCCCCACCTCCCATTTCTATTTAAGAGAATGGTGGCTGTTGCCCCGACTGCTCCTACATAATTTGGAGGATAATCTCAGCCAAACCAAAGAGATGCGTTCTGCAAATGCCTGGCTATAATCTCAACAAGGGATTAAGATGATTGAGCATATCATCTCTCTTTCATCTTTCACCAGAGGCAACTGTGATTATATTCAACAGGAATATTCCCATTAAGCTGTTCTACTGTTCTACCACATGTAGTAGATTATACAAAGTAGTTTCTCAAAAAAAAAAAAAAAAAAAAGTTGAATTAAGATGGAGTTTTTTTTTTTTTTTTTTTAAAAAAAAAAACCTCTCCAGTCAAAAATAATGGGGAAGATTGGCTACGAATCTCTTGATTCTGCATAAATTTTTCTTCTCCTCAGCTTGTATTGCACTGGTATTCACAAGCCAAGTTAACAGGTAGTTAAAAATACATATTTTAAAATTAAAATACCATCACTTAGGGTACCAGGAACATCAATACCATGAGAAAATATTCCTCATCTGAACACACAGCTAAGACATGAAGGAACAGAAATGACAGACAAAATGGTACTCACTGGTCTGCTCCTTATACATAAAGCAAAAAAATCATCATCTTCCTCTCAACCTGATGATTAAGTGATATCAGCCATACACCAATTGTTGCCCTTGTCTATTTTTTTGCACTGTTAAAGATGGAAGCTGCCTTTCAATGCACAAAACATAAAAATCACTGCAATTAAAGGAAATGCTACAAAATTCATTTCCGTGAAGCTAAAAAAAATATAAAAAGAGGAAAAAACAGCAAGGAAGGAAGGAAGGAGTTTAAAACCTAGATGTTTAGACAGCCCTACAAGCCCCCTTGTGACCTTACTCTGATATTTAACAAAACATTAATCTTCTTGCCAGCAATTATAAAGAATACAGTGATGTAGCTGGGACTCAGTGAGTGAGTAATAGTAATTCCATTGTTCTCTTTTATTTATGCCTTGGCTGTACCAGGCAGATGAGGTAAGTTGGGGCTTTTTATATGTTATTATTCTGAACTGGCAATACATAAAGGCTGATTACACAAATATCTGTCTGTTTCTGAAGCACTGTTTCACACCTCCTTCCAGCTCATGATCAAAGCGTTTCAACATTTTATTATGAAATCATGAATCCCCCCTAGTTTGCATATGAATTATAGTCTTTTTTTTTTAAAAGAAAAAAAAAAAAAAAAGAAACACTGGTGTACAATAGTGACAGTGCCTTTTGAACCAAAGAACAAAACAAGGTGTTAAACATTACATCTTGAAGGCAAAGACTGGCTTAATAATTCTGTTTGTTGGAGCACAGTCCAACCTCCCTACTGAATGAAAAAGCCTTAAAAGCATGAAGAACAGGCTGGCGATTTTTGTTTTATTTCAAGGAGAGAAAAGACAAAAAAAAAAAAAACTCCCAAAAAAAACAGCAGAGCCCTATTGAGAAAATGCTGCCATGTAGCCATAATTATAATAAATCTAAAAGAGCTTTATTCAGTTTCTCTGAAATGCAATGCTAAAAACTGATAATAATTCAACTATTCATTTTATTAACATCCCACTGTCCGATTCACATCTGCGCCATTAAAGCACATTAAAAGAAGGCAAAGCACAGCCCAACAAGTTACAAACAGGTATCCCGCACCTACTCAGAGGAGGGGTGTCACAGTACCTTTACAATCCACACTACTCTGAGTTTTAAGGACTAATTTCAAGGGGCAGCTTCATAGCCAAAGTCATGATGCTTAATTTTTTTTTTTTTTTCTTCAGAAGAGGGAGAGGTTAGGCCATTCGCACTGAATTTTGAACCTCTGGTACCAGGAAACCCTTACTTTCGTCCTAAATGGCGAGTTGCTGCCTAAGTCGGAGATAAGACTTCCACCTGACCTGAGGAATATCATCTAGCTGTTGGTGCTTATGCTGAGATACAGGTTCTTGTGAGGTATGTGTAACTAAACAATTCACCACCAAAGTTCTTGTATGTTGTCTTGAACATGTAACACCTTTTCCTTCACAGGAGTCTGAAATGTAGTCATAAAAACACATTTGTACTTTAAAGAATTAAAAAAATGTTTTATAGAATATAAGTATGAACTAGGAACAGTTCGGAACTACGAACCCTCCTGAATAGAAAGGACATTTCACTTAGTTTTAATATCACTGGTTCATGACTACTAATTTTGTTGAAAGTTATGCCAGTTGTGCTGCATTAGTCAGATTAACAGGATTTGGTCCACAATTAAGCCATCTTCTCCCTCTGTTCAGTTCTTTGCATTGGCAAAGACAGATCAGTTCACCTCTATAAACCTGATAACATCACCAAGTCAAAATTTAAGGTGCAAGGGTACAGGGGAATCGCCTGCGCGCTTCATTACCTGGCTAAAAGATGAAACAACACTGACCTCAACACGTCTCTGACTACTGGGGGAAAGAGTAAATGGTCAAGGCAAGAGCCGAGCTTGGTTTGTTAAAGATTTTCTTAGGTCATAAGTAGATGGCTAAAGTCACTTTACTTGCTCTGGCAATTGTTTGGTCAGCAGCTCAAAAAGTTAGCTACTTACTTGAGGAGTATGTTCCTCCTGGGGCAAACCCAGGTAGGTGGTTCAAAAGCAAATTCAACTGGACAGCAGGTAGCGTGATCTGGCTCTGGATTATTCCTGGGCTGCAGTTCGGTTATGTGCTGAGGCTGCAAAACCCCTTAAATCTTTGGCCACATGGTATAACTTCTTTTACCAGACAGTTCAGCACACAATTTGAAATATTTTGCAAAACTGGTTACCATTTTGGAGTTTTCTTTCTAAAACAACTTGGAACCTGCATCTTTAACCTTACATCAGTTTCTTCAGCATAAAACTAAGGAGGATGTAGCTTCTCCCCATTAATACAGCCACTGCATTATTACTTCAAGAGTATTTTAAAGCAGAAGAGTTACATTTTGTCAGATTAAAAGTTATGTTGCTCGCAATGCATACATATTATTACTGAAAAATGTAGCTCATATAAAAAAAGCCTTCTAATATCATCCTCTAATTCTTTGTGAAGACTTAATGGCAGTATAAGACCAAAAAGGAGATATACCCCGTATTAACGTCAATTTTTAGAAAGTAATCCATGTGGTACTACTCATAGAAAGGTAGGCCACAGCATCCCCGTGTTACTCATAAAACCAGTGCTCTCCATGCGAGAGACACAAACTCACAAAAGCAAGAACTCGCAGTTGAGGTTTAAGCACCACTTGCAATTTGTTGCACTGCTGCAGCACGCAGGGGGTGTGTAGGACCCCCAGCTGCTTTGAAGCTCCTGTTATGTGTCAGCACAATGGGGGTGTGTTAAGGATTGCACTGCATCTATATCTCCCCAGTTCCGCAGCCTTTGTAAGCTTTAAATAAGATATTCAAATGTTATCTGAATGGGGTTTTATGATAATGTGGAAGAAACAAAGTAATATTTGAGAAAAGTAACATAATTCCCTTTCAGACTAAGACATAAGATCACAGCTGCTTCAATATATCATTCCAATATATAAATATTTAATTTAACAACTCATTATATGAGACTACATCATTCCTCTGAGCTATGAATTTACATAGTGCTGGAAACCATAGGAGATAAGGAAAGGCACTTATGACCAGTTCAGTAAGAAAGATATTTTTTAAATTTAAGAAAGTATACTTTTTACAAAACAGATATTTGTTTGGCCAGCCTTGTAAATGTTTACTTCAAAAGTTAATTTTGTGGAACGAAATTTGCGAAAGCTAGTGTTATATAGTGTGCTTTTGCCGTTTTCTGTTTTGAGGTCTGATGAATCCTAGAATTTACAGGCTTGGTGAGCTGCACTTTAATGGATCACAGAAGCACTGTAGTATCACAGGCAGGGTCTGTCACCTTTGAGTATTCAAATAATATGAAATCCAGATAGAACAATGCCACAACTAGGTGCATTTATTGAGACAGTTGTATTGGAAAGGCTTAGAAATAGTCATTTTTTATCCCCTTTCTATTTCCTGAACACACAACTAAGCTGAAGACAGCTTAAACAGTTGGAGTACATCTTAAGACCCTCTGAATGAAGAGAGGCTACCTAAGAACAAAATATTATGTTATGCTGATGTGATTATCATACTATGCCATTTATGGAGCCATTGGTCCACATAGTCTTGTATTCTATTCTGTGCCTAGAAATGCTTTTGCAGGTTAATTAGAGATTTGCAGTTCTAGAGCTCTGGGCCAAGGACTCCCAAAACTGGAACATGGCAATGCATTAATTAGGTATTACTGACATGCATTGCTGAGGACGTTTTGAAGAATGAAGAAGGAACCTCAAGCTCAGCACAGCTAATACAGGTCTAGGAAGAGCCTAAATTATCTCAGGTTTCTAAACCATCAGAACAACTGTACTGTAATGAGCTTTCATAGGTAGGAGCAAAGCTGCAGGTGCTTACAGTTTAAGAGAAAGACTGAAGGAGTAGAAATTGGAACAAAGTGGAAGTGAAACTACTGTTGACTTCCTTAGGAGAGGCAGCTGCTGCTGTGGTTCTGGTTGTGGCTCCCACTGCAGCTGTTCGCTTAACTTCCAAAGAGCGCAGTGATACCTCCCTCCTTTGAACTTCGCTGCTGCCAGAATCCTGCAGCAAAATTAGAAGAGCGCTAGGAATCCTGTCTTGGAGCTCTGATCTAGGAAACTGGCTATGGCAGGATAACAGAGAATAAAATCATTGGTCTATTAGCACACATTTTTGTTTAAATTTCCTCAGAAGCTTTCCTCTTTCTCACCCTGTGTTCTTTCCAGCTGTATGGCTACTAGATGTTGTTTTCTGGCTTCAACTTGGCTTCCTACACTGGAAACCTGTACAAAGCTCAGCTTGCCTTACACTTGTTGCTGCCATCCGCAATCTGGTGCAACCATTGACTGGTTTCGTGTTTCTGTCACATCCTGATCCTACCAATTCCATTTGTCAGCTGTGTTTAATGAACACAGCCCAACTCTACGCTTACTGTTGAAACTAGCTCAGAGGATTTTCTTTTTTCCTACAAGCTTTTCATTACTTACATGCTTGTTATGTTTCTTGAATTCACTGGTGGATCTCACACAGAAGTTCAGTTTACCAAATCATTTTGAAATGTCATCTTAAAACAGGACTACAGTTTTAGAAGCACTGAGCATTTTTTGTAAGTTCTAAACAAGCTCTTATGGTAAAACCTATATGTGATCCCTGGTCAAAAAGTACAAAACTGAAAAGCTTGAAGCCTTCTTTCTTGGTCAAGAACCTCAGAGGTACGTAAAAGAACAAAACCATACATGTTCTTAGCAAAATATATTTTCACCTTTCCACCTTCTTTGCAGATGCCTACCTGCCAGGCAGACTAAAAGGATTCCTGACAGGTCTAAGCAAGTAAACAGGCGCTACTACGAAGGCTGGCCAGCTCCCAAATCAGCCAAATGTTGTGGTGTTGAGCACGACAATTCTTAATTACTTAAAAAACCCTCTGAATATATACAGAAAATGGCTATGAAACAAAGCTATAAAAATTTTTTTGAAGATAATCCATTGTCTCTGTAGCATCTGTTCTCATTATGAACTTTTTAAATCTATACCTAACAGATAAGAAAATATCCACTTTACATGGATGGAAAGAGACAGTAGGGTGCATCTGAATATTAGACAAATATTTCCTTTGGTCTACATAGGTAACCAAAGTCCAAAAGCAATACTTTCAAAATGGTAGATTCACCAAGAAAGCAATAAATTCATTTACATAACATTAGTACTTCTGCTTTCAAAGTCAATTTCTGTTAATTTGTAAATTATGTCAATACTTATCTCTGCAAGCCAGCATCTTTAACAAATTAACACTAAGGAGCATCAGCAAAAAAACAAGGTATATCCACTTGAAAAATATAAGAGACTATTTGAGTATCAGGTACTCAGTTATGATGGGACTGATGTAAGACCATAACTTCAGATATTCCTCTCTCTGACATTTCCTTGCTCCTTAGGGCCAAAGCCTGTTGTTAACTGTTCATAAAAGGTTTTCCTAGTGACTCTAACACATCACACGGGGCCTCTCTATTCCTGCTGAGATCATATCTACTGATTTGCTAGCTCTTCTCCTCCAGGTTCTGCACTGCAGTCTCTTCCTTTTTGAAGTTTCTATTTTCATAGATGACCATTATTTCTTATATTTAATTCCTCCTAAGTGCTGTAATTTCCCAAATGTTTTTAATTCCATAAGCTGTTTCCTGTGATCTTCTCCAGACTACTTCTCAGCATGGTTTTCAGTTTTCTCTGGGGCTATATTTTTTTTTTATCCACCTCTTCCTCTCCTCTCTCTTCTCTCAGCATACAACAGCACTGGCCTCCTTCAGCCATAGCTCATTTGTCTGTTTAGCATCTGTTTGTCATTCATACCCCTTGATGTTATAACACTCATCTTTTTCATATTCTCATCTATAGCCCACTGTGAATACTTGCACAGGGCTTTAGAGTCACTATAAAGCATTTAGTTTATTTCGTCTAATAGGATATTTGCCTCCTTATCTTCAATAGTCTCCTTCTTCCTCAGGAAGTTTTAATATTGTCATCACTATTTCAAATTTACTGTTTCCTGCAGCTGATATTTAATTAGAAAACTGTAATGGGGCAGTGTATTTGCTGAAGCCCCTGTTGTCCAATCTACAGATGTGAGTCCACTCCTGAACACCAAGTTTGTCACACGGCACGAGGCCGGCTGTCCACTGCTCTCACTGCGAATCAGAGGCCCTCTGAAAATCTCAGAGTTTGTCCAAATATTCAGAATTCAGGAATACTAAAAGACAAAATGGGACAGCGTCCATGGGAAGAGAAGCAAAGAAAAATAGCATTGCAGAATTAATTTGGGGTAGAAAAATTCATCAAAATGGTACACAGTAGACACAGGTTTATTTCAGTTTTACCTCCTCTGTTCTATACAGATTTAGGTACCAACACAGACTAACCAAGCAAAATTTTTATACCACATTCTGTCTTGAAGATAAATTAGTTTTATCTGTTGCCTTGAAATTATTATAATTAGTATTTATATTTTGGCAAAGCTCAAAGGCCAGAATTGCATATAAAGGCCCATCAGTGATGGGTAAAACACACCTACTTTTTATTTAAAATGAAAAGTCTAACAACCTTCCAACCTATCTGAGAGATAAGGAGGATAAAAAACGGACAAGAGAAACCTAAAGTAACAGTGAGATGATAAAGCTACTGTAATAAACAGCCCTTCTGCACCTCGGCCATGCATGGCCTGCACCTCGGCCATGATTAAACTAATTTAATAACTGCTACCATGCTAAGAATACAAACTAATAGCAGAATGATAATTTATTGGTGTGTCTCTTCTGTAATTTACTGTAATTTACTCAGCACTGAAGCATTTATTGGAAACATATTTATTGTGTACTCAATTCTGGACATGCCACATGTTCTTCTACTTATGACGCAATAATTTGCTCTTGGATTTTTTTTAGTGCTGTATAAAAAGACTAAAGCTGAAACCGGAAAAAGTCACTAGATATCAGTGCTGAATGTGAGATCAATTTCATAGGCAGAAATTCATGCCTCTAATGAGACGTCTGCTCTAATGAAATGAAGGAGATCAAAGCTGACACAGAGCAAAGCTATGTAATGAAACAGTGATTTAAGAAGCCTGGGACATTCCCCCCCTTTTTTTTTTTTTCCCCTCCTTCTTCATTTTAAGATAGGTTCCTTGCCTTACTGTTTGGTATTGTTTATCTGTTGTCTGTATATGGATTTAATTATATTAATTAGATTATTGGTCAAGTTCTAAACTGTTGCAAATCAGAATTGCTCTTCTGACTCCAGCAAGTGACAGTGATTTACACCAGTTGATGATCTAGCTCTCTATGCCTTACAAATAGTAGGTAAAGATTTTACAAAACAACTAAAAATTCACTTGCTTGTGAAATGTTCCTATTTATTGCAGTTTTGTAAATGGATAGAATTTCTTGCTGTAAATACTTTAATTAGCATTATAAAATGAATTGAAACTTAATTAAAAGATGAAAAAAGCACTATGGAAATTTTTTAAAAGGATAAAACCAGCAAGAAACACTCCCAGATTTGAATGCAATTTTAACAGTAATCCGAAACAACATCTGAAATGTGTTGTATAATTTTAAACATATAGTAAAAATTATTTTCTTCCAGCTTAGAGCAAGTGCAGACTCAACAGTTGTTCCAGCGCTTTTAGTTATTTTTTTCTCTATATCTAGATGTAAACAAATATGAATGCTATTTAAAAATGTTACATCAGGCAAGAATTTTGTTGGTGTATTTAAATAGCCTTAGATGATCCACAGACGGTAGGGGAACCTAGAGAAAGCAAATGTACTATGAAATCACTATATTTTTTCAAACAGCGATGCTCTCTCAGATATTTTTTAAACTAATGCTTCAGTAGAATACTAAAAAATATTACTTTGGCCCTTAATAAGACAATCACATGTGCGTTCACCACTTTTGATCTACGTAATGAACATAATCTGACACTCCTTCTAAAAGCATTAATGATCCCAAGTAACCGTCCAGGTTTTATTGGGGATTGTTGCATCCTGCATTCCTTAAATTCTCCTGTTTCTCAGAGATAAACTATTCACATCCTGACTTGAATGGCTGTCAGTGGCACTGCACGCTGTTTCTCCACCACGACGACTACAAACTTAGTAAGGCTTACGAAATGCTCAGTAAAAAAATGAAAAGGTAAACTTTTTAAAATTGAGACCATTATAAATTGTCCCAAACTGCAAGAAAAGAAGCTTCTTGAAAGCAGAAAACTCTCTGAAGAAGGAATCTCTCCATTCAACCAAATCACTGGGATGCGTTGCAGCCTCCATGAACACCAGCAGATCTCCAGGGAAGCCAATCCCTTTAGAGCTACCCTGGTCCAGATGCACTCACTAGTCCCGAAACACCTTCACGCACTCAAAGTTGACACGTTATGAAGGCAGGTGAGAAAAATTGGTTCTGTTGGCACCAGACTAAAACCAACAGGAACACAGGACTCGTTCACTAGAGTGTAAATATGCCTATATATTGATATAAAAACATGATATTACAAAAAGCCAAACCTGACTTCACAATAGGATAAAGATGTCCATATCCTCATCGAAAATGAAGCCACATTTAGTTATGTCTTTTTATACATATCTACCTTTAATAACAAACTTAACTGTTACATTCAACAATATAATGAGGATTTCTACAATCGCTGAGGCTCAAGTTAAAAGCTATACAAGTTCTCCTCTAATTCATGCATTTCTTTTTAAGATGTTATGTTCTTATTTTTTCCAAGAATGGATGTGTAACTTAAGTCTTTTGGGCAATGATCCATTTACAAATTTCCTGATCACTTCTCTGATCTTCCCTTGTGTAAGGGAAAAATTACTCCAGTTTGGCTCAGGGAAAAAAAAACAATTTAATTTAACATAGACAGCTATTGTTTCCCGTATATCATACACAAACACAGCATGCAGACACTTACAAGTATAATTTAGAAACAACCAAATAATTTTCATTCTAGTGACCCATTTTTAATGGATGTATTTATGGAACATTCACACTGAACTTAAAACAGCCTGTGCTCTGTATAATGTTTCAAATAGGAGTGCTAAAATAGTGCATCTCTCCCATTGAACTAAGATTTTATGTTTCTGGCAGCAGTTTTGGAAGATAATGTACTTTTCAGCCAAAATCTCCATTCAGAACATAACCTTAGTCCTACTTTGATGTACAAATATAAAAACAGAGTTCTTTAGAAAGGGATATAATCCATCTTATTTTCACATATTATATTCTTTTCTTCATAATGTCAAAGATGCTTATCTTAGTGAAAGGTTTCTCTATGGATTATATTTTCCTTTTCTTTCTAGGCTACCCTCAAGATGCATGAACATTATCTTTTCAGGAAGTTTAAAATTTTATTTAAAATGTGAAATCTTGTGGAGTCCCAGGGTTAAGTGCATGGTTTCAAAGCTGATATGTTTTGAACATATGGCTTGCTTATTTCTAGCTATATTTAACATTCTTTTATCTTGAAACATTTTCCTCAATTTCTCAGAAATCCCATTTGTTTTTAAAAAAACTTTGAGAATCACATTTCCAGCAGGACTATCTCTTTCCTCTATTTATATATAGGACACAATCCTGGCAACATTTTAACTACAGCAATTTGGAGAAATTCCACCTGGACTAAGTGTCCCACAATCAAATTTGCTTGCGTTCAAAGATGATGGTTCATTATCAGATGGTAATTGAGACTATGTTGCCTTTTTCTTTGCATCAAGGGAAATAATATCAGTTATCAAAAAGTTTACCTCAGAGGAGTGGGCCTACATTAATTCACCACGAGCGTGGCCTTGTTCTCAGAGTTTTCTACATTGCAACTTTCTAAAAGCACTCAAGCTCAGGATGGGATTCCTACTGCATCTGTCAATAACACACTTCATTCTACAGCATACAGGCTTCCTTAATACTCCATGAGGAGAAAAAAAAAAAAAACAGCACTCCCAGATATTTGCCTAGTTGAGGGACCAAGACCTACGAGATACAAAATCTAAATCAGCTCAACAGGAATTATGTTTCATGGTTACTCAGAAGAACAACGCTAAACAAATTCTTGGGAACCACACTACTTAATACAATCAAGAAGGAACGGATCTCGAATAAACACGGTGCATTTTGACATCTACAATAAAGCAAATATATACGATCTTGCCTTCCAGCATGAGTAGCAGCATGAGTAGCAACATTTCAATCAATGAAAACGTTCAGTTAAGCAATTTCAATTGGATCCAGAGTGCTTATCCACAGAAAAACAGTATCTCTTGACATGTATCGTATTTGTAGAGTATTGGTATTACATAGCAAGGTAAGCATTTCTGGTCAAATCACAAATTTGATTACAAATTATAAGAGAGTACCAAATACTGAAGATGCTTACCGTTAAGATATCTTTGAAAGACTTGTGCATCACCTGTTCTTCTCTCCCTAGAGGTCCAAAATCCAACCCATTCTCCAGCTGTGCTTATTGCTTTACCTCCTTATTGCTGCAGAAGAGAGGGGAGATCTGCAAAGTTTTGATGAAAAAGGAGACACTCATCCTGGACTAACAAGATACCTGGTTGCTACAGCATTCTCCCGGCTTGTGGATCCCAGGTGAATATTCTCAGCAGCTCCTGACAACTTCTCTCACCTATCAATTCTCTCACTTTCTCATATTATTTTTTAATAATTTCTTCAATTATTTTGAAAAAAAAAAGGATAAGCCTGCAGGAATTCCCCCTAAAGTCAGCTGAACATTATAGGAGGTAACTGGAATAATGTATCACATAAGTACTGCTGAGCACAGATAATAGCAGGACTGCTATATATCTCACAATTATCAAAGATACTGATCTTAATGACAGTGTATTCCCTTATGGTCTCTTTACGGACTGTGCAAATTGTGGAAACACCAGAAAACTTCACAAGGACTCAATGGCTACAGAAGACAAACAAACAAACATAGTACACTATTGTGATGACAGTTCAAAATAGGTATAACTCATCTCAGAGATTTAAGCATGTGCTGCTATTGCTTTTATACTATAATCTATACTTTGGAGATTTCTGATTGTGAAAAAATATTGGACTTTACATTAAGGAGGGATGGCTACTCATAGAAATTACTATTTCATAATTATATCTCATGTTATATACACACTACCAGAATTATTTAAAGGATTGTTGATACTGAGAAAAGAATATTGATTAGAAGACAAAAAAAAATAAAAAGCCATGAAACATTAGTCATATTCCATGTTTCAGAATGGTGCAAGATTTTGTTGCCTCTGCCAGGAGGAATACCTGAAGCCAACTTCATCACAGCCAGGCAACACAGAGCGACCAACCCTTAACTGTCTAAGGAAAGAACAGAAACTACCACTGGGACTGTAATATTGAGGACAGAGCCATATGAACCAGCGTGACTTCTAGTTCAAGAGCCTACAAGACTTAGAGCACTTAGAGGAACTGGGGTGCTCAGTTTTCATAAACATTCAGCCAGTATATTTAGTACATTACCACAAGAATATCTTTCCATTCATTTTTTTAAGTAATCTCAGCAGAGCACTATTTCCTTATCTTATATAACTGTATTCTTAACTCTTCTAAATAACCTTGATTTCTGCATTTTATTACTTGGTTGTAAAGTGTCATGGCCAATTTCAATATCAATAACAAAACACAAAAGTAAAAAGTAACAATAGGAAACAGCCATCTCAGGATCCAAGCTTTTAAAATGAAAAGAGGGACAAGGAATTGAAGAAAAGGCCCCCACACTTGCACATACAGTATTAACTCTACATGGTTAAATTGCTCTTCAGAAAAGAACAGGCTACAGCTTCAGAGTAAGCATTCTTTAAAAATAAACCAGTTGCAAGTCTTGCACTTTTTTGTAATAATACATCCTAGCTCTGGATAAAAATATATATATATATATCCAGGTATATAGGTTAAGAGATCTTCAACTACTTATCATATTTTATGGGTCTTTTTTGAGAAACTTCCTTAAAGTTTTAGCATTTTCCCTCATTCTTTCTCTGAGTGCTGTCTAACCCCCAAGGCTTTCACCTTCCTAATAAAGCCAGTGAATTATACAGGTGTGACAGCAAAAACGTCACCTCTGGATTTCAGATATTGGCGACACTGGTCACACCATTAAGCCTGACATAAGAACCTTTCAATTTAAATGTAATCTCCAAAAGACCAAATTACCAGCAACATGTTCTCATTAATTCCTGTAAGGGATGCTCAAGCTTTGACCCCTTATTGTTCTCCTTATCGAGAAGAGGCTGAGTCATGGTATTAATAAGCCATCACTCATTTAAGTGGTCATTCATTGCTGGGTGTGTGGGGGGGAAGATAGGCTCATCCTTTTGAAGTGGGACCCGGCAAGCAAGGCTCCTGTAATAGGCTGTGATTATTTTCACTATGAATGCTCCTCCGGCTTTCAAAAATTAAAAGGAGCATTCATTTTCCTGCTTGAGTATTTCTCACACTGGCAAAAAAAAATGAACACTTTGAAATGTAAATGATTTAATCTTTGCAAACCCCGGCTTCAGAGGGAGGTACAGCTTCATTTACAAAATGAAGACATTTTAGGAAATGATTATCATTGTAAAATTGAGGCCAGCAGGGAGCCTGAGTTCAAACTCTTAGAATATCAGCAGTGTAACAAGTTTGATCTTCCCTACTACACTGCCTGCATTTGCTTCTGTGGGTTCCAGCAGAGAGCCTTTGTCCTTAGAAACTTGTTCCCACTCGTTTCCCTCAGTTAAATAAAACAGTTATGCTTATTATTTAAATTTAGTCAGTCCAATAAAATTCAGGGCAAGCTTAAAAATAAAAAAGGAAGTTCAAACTCATTTTGATTAATGTATACTCTATATGCACATTCAGCTTAGACCATGAAAAGGTTGACAGCTCTGAAGGCAAATTTTTTTCAATGCATAGTACAGGCAATAGCTTTGGGTAGTGCTAATATACGGTCCTACCAATGTCCAGAAAAGAGACCACCCATCATGGTGAGAGAATATTTCATTTAGACACTAAGTCCTTAATCTCTCTTCTACAAATTCCAAAGAGAATGGCAATTATTGTTGGTGGCAGTATAAGATTTTATCATATAAGTCAGGCTCATTATGAACTGCTGGAGATGACAAATTTGTATCACAAAGACCAGATGGTAACAGCTACCATATGACCACAGCCACTGACACGAATGGCAGAGTCAGGCCACTCTGCACAGCTTTGCTGCACTGTGAGCATTTCATCTGAGAACAAGGGAAATCCAACAGAAACAGGATCAGACTAAGAAATGGATTTCAGGAGCAAGAAGTTATAAATGTTACAGGTGATCTCAACATACAAGCTCATCGTCTCTCACTTGGTGTTACAGAGTGGTTTCAATAGAGTTACTTCCACTTTACCCTACAGGGACTTGATGGCCCTGCCATTTCTGAAGAGCCTTTTCCACTTTCCAGCTCGTGTCTTCCAGCCATAAAAGCGTGGCTTAACTCTAGAAGGTCAGAATATGATTTTCCTTATAAGTATTCCTTGCTACCCCTTTGAAGTTACTCCAAAAATCCTTTAACCACTAGGGTGAAACTCTACAGTCACTGCATATAGGAAACCTATACACATACTTACAAAATAGGAGAGAAGAATACCAAAGCGTGTAAACATTCAATATCTGACCAATGCTTAGAAAATTTAGAAAAAAGATAGATAAGAAGATATGTTTGTACTCAAATAATGTGCTAGAACTCAAATCAGACCTGAAAGCTAGGCAGCCAAAACTACAGGAGATGTGTTCAAACAGAGTTAGGGAGGTTTAACCTTTACTCTTTGTGAAAAGCAGAATATTGGCAGTGGTCTCTCATGTTCCAAAGAAAGAGAAGGAAAAACACATTTCTGTGAAAAAGAAAACACAATATTTCAAGAGTCAAAAAATGCAGAAAAATACACTAAAAATATTTGAAAAATGATAAGAGAGCTACCATAAACAAAGCCCAACATATAGCAGAGCTTGTTGCTTACTGCTTTTTATGGGTTTGAGCAGGTGTTTTGTTTGAGTGCACTGAAGCAGGAGGCAGCTGTTCTCTCCAAGGTATAAGGCCTCCTTTATGAGCAGCACCAGCACCCATGCCAAGGCAAGCTCCCACAGCAGAGCTAATCTCCCCCTATTTCCTTCTTGGTCAGGACTTCTTTTCCTTAGCAGAGCTACACACCTGACAGGAGTTGCAGACTCCAAGGCGAGGGACTGGAACCAGGAGGAAGTGCCAAAGTCATGCAGAGTAAATTGAGGCTTTAAATCCAAGCGGTCAGGTGTCCCCAATGATTGTGTTACAAGGTCGTTTCTAAATGTCAGTGACCTGAAAGGCATCTGTTCAATAGAGGACTGACCCTTTACTGTTAATATTACTCCTTAAGTTATTTAAAGGTATCTGAGAAGGTTTAGATTTGATGCTTGTAACAGAAGCCAAATGGTGGAATGCTCAAGAGCTGGATGAACACAAAGTCAGAAAAAAAAAAAAGATAAACAAAGAGAAAAACAAAATCTATTCTAGATTCTCACCTTCCCAGGGCAGAGACTGCCTCAACCCTTTATACAAAAAAGGCAGCAAGGTCTTCCTGCCTGCTAGGGAAACTCTACTGCAGACACCAGTACAGGCTGGGGACCAACCTGCTGGAGAGCAGCTCTGCAGAGAAGGACCTGGGCATCATGGTGGACGACAGGTTGACCATGAGGCAGCAGTGT
>JAWLRI010000685.1:129569-143639 GCA_034781795.1 Crypturellus tataupa
TCAAGACCCGCTTGGATGCAGCCCTGTGCCACGTGCTCTAGGTGGCCCTGTGTGTGCAGGGGGGTTGGACTAGGTGATCTAGAGGTCCCTTCCAACCAGCACAAAGATGCTCCCTGCTCCCTGGAGCAGGGAAGGCACAAAGATCTGGTCTTCTAAACACAGACTGTGATTTTCATCATTATTAACTCTATCCTATTGTCAACCATACTTAATATTGTGGTTCTCAATTACTTTTTCAGTTAACAAAGGAAGTCTACCACACTTTAATTAAAGTTTCTCAGAATACTGAAGAGCAAAGTTGGGATCAAATGTATGAGTATAAAAACGAGACAATGGGTAACAAACACACTCTTTAAATTGTACTTCTTTAGCTCCACACTTTGGGCAACAAATGCAATACTTTACCCAACCTTCCCGGGGAAGCTGAAATCAGTTCTGCATTTAAACTTATAAAAGCAGTTAAGGAGGGCGCTTAGTTAGTCGCCTAAAACAGCGGTCTGCTTTGAACTAGCCAACAAAAACTGTGCTTTGTGAATAATTCACTATCTTCAAAGTTCCCACAAACTCTTTCCCAAGTCACTTTCTTAAAATTCCCTTCAGTGACAGATATTTTACACATTAAATCTATTTTTCATGTTAGCCTAATGAACAAGAAGGCTGATGTAATCCACTGGGAGAACATATATTCTGAGTTTTCATTCATGCTTTAGAGTATTGTCACAGTTCAGCACAAAGGAATAATCTGATTGTTTCTCATAAAGCAAGAACAAATCATGATTGAAGGATTTCTTCTATTTAAAGCTATGCTTTGCAAAGCCTATTGAACTGGTTAGAAGAGTCATCTCTGGTGCGTACACTAACTACACAAAGCTGCTGCACAGTTGCCATTCAAGAGCTAATTTGGCACCAAATGGTCAATATTGCTGACCTGCAGATTACAAATATCATGAGATATTAATTTATTTATATTTAAATCAGGCTAAAGCTGAAAAGAACTTTCAGACGATCCATTTACAACTAAAATGAGTGTAAGTTTGAACTCGTGCTTTATGCTTCGGTGCAGCTGGGATTTGAAAGAGCTGCCGCCAGCCTGGTGCAAGGCATTTGCCTTTGACAAAATAATGCCAAATTTGTATGAGTGGGCGAAAGAGCATCAGATTATATCACCTCGCAGGTCAGCTGGAAAACACAATATGTATCTCGGTGGCAAGAAAACAGAGTGAAAGGCAAAAAACAGGTGCCAGGGACCTCAGTGCGAGGACTGGCCAGTGGGACGAGGGCTGCGCAAGGGCTCGATTCCCTCCTTCTGTGGTCGGACACCAGAGCAAGCAGGGGCGTCTCTCGTAGATTTGACCTCTGGGCAAAGATAACTCTTTCATACCCCCTGTTCCACTTTTCCACTTTGTATCCAAGCCCTCTGCTATAAAATGTAAAACCAGCACATAGAGCACACTGCTTTGGAGGTCTGCCACTTGCATTCAGGCAACCATTTGTACTTTTGCAGGCGTAATCAATCTCCTGTTGCTATCAGCAGGGGAGTGGAGCTTTGCTGCTTTATGGCTTAAAAGTAGTTTTGTGCAAATTCTCCTTCCCTCCCCCCTCCCTTTAGCTCCAGTACTCACAGGATTTCCAGGGACATGGGCTGGAGCTGAGAAAAGAAGCTTGTTTGATTTAAGCACAGAGGGGTTTTTTGTGTGTGTGTTTATATTTTCTCTGCATCTATTAAGGGGTGAGGGGTAGAGACTTCATTTATATGTTAATATTAGCCGGCACCCTGACTAAACTGACAGAACTATTTCATGGGAAGCTGACAAATTTTGTCAGCTAGGCTATCTTTCCACATCTCAATAGTGGCAATAATCTTGATTAGCAAAACAATTGGGGGCCAGAGAAGTCCTGCTGCTCCAAAGACCCTCTTCTCAGGTTACAGTTTGCTAATGTGATGAATCCAGAGAGTCCTTCAAGCTTGAAAAAATTCCCCAAAGCAGCTGAATTTAGGCAAATGAAGGGAACCATTTTGGAGGCTGGACAAAAGGGGTTAATTTGATCGACCATGTCTCCATAGTCTTATAACAATCATTTACTTAACAAGCATATAGAGAGTCATTCCATGGAAACTGGTGGAGTTAACAGAGGAAGTTCGAACAGAATATCTGTTTATCCCAGATGTGTGGGAATTTTAGCCAGAAAAAAACACATAATTGCTGCCTGCAATACTGATTCTTACATAGAAACAAGAGCAGAACTAAAAGGGCTCTAAACACGTCATTGCATCTATGAAGCAATATGAGCTTCCATTTTTATTAGCTAGTTGGATTGCTAATTAAACCATTAGAAATTAACTGTTTCAAGGAAGTGAAATTGCTTAAAAAGGCCTGTGAACTCTTATTTTCAGGGTAGTTTATGGCACCTATTTTTGCTTGCAGACATATGTTATTTAAAATCTTTCTGAGGTGTGTTGATCCATTTGTTATTGATTTATTACATAATGGGCTATATTCTGCTCTCATTATCCAGCTCAAGTCTGGTGGACTGATTTTAGTGGAGTTATCCTGTGTTTGCATTGAACAAACAGAACAAATGGTTATCAGATATGTAAATAGATGGGAATTAATTTGACTCAGTTCAGTACAGGGTATAAAATCACAATGAGATGCAAGCACTTTATGCTGTGCCCTACTCTATAGCTTTTCATGCATACATTTGCCAATCTAGTATAAGTTGATTTAAACCAGCCATTATTTGTGAGACAGATTCTGTTTAGTTCCCTGTTTGGTGGCTAATGTAATTTTTGGACTTGCACTGAAAAGAACTATTTCTATGAGAGCCAGGTTTTTCTCACAGTTATCCCCATTTTGGGGGTAATTTTCTTGTTATGTTAAAGAAATATAAACTACCATTTATATTATGTTTTATAACACTGAGGAATTTGACCTAGTATGTACTAGTATATATTAGCTTAAGTATACTTGGTGCCAGGCGCCACGTTCATGCTTCTCAAACTCTGAGCTGGTTTGGATTCAACAGGTTTCAAAGCTCAATGTTCTTAAATGGTCTGCAAGTGTGAAAGAGGGACTGCTTATCTCATCATGGGAATGAGAGGAGGAAGAGAAATGCTCGCATCTTTGTTTCTTACTCTTTTGTACAATCATATAACTTACTAGTAATCCTTTCTTTTAAAGATGCCAGTTATGATTATATGGATGTTGATATTCTGTTTACATTTTCTTCTTTCTCCATTCTCTTCCCATTATGGTCTTAAAAATCGATTCTTGATAGCTTAGAATTTGATGAAATTTTCTGACTTAAGTAATTGTAAAGTGAACAAGTAAATTTTCTTCAATTTGATTAAAATTTGTGATACGATATGAGTGTGAACGTGTGTGTGAACTGCATTCTCCAGTGCCCTCACTGGAGAATGCAGGAAGAGATGTTGGTAGTATGGATCAGACATCATCTTGGGGCTCATTTCCTTACCAGCTCCTGGAGGAATAGGATATTTTCTTCCCACTTTTTTCTGGGAATGATTAGTTCAGAGAGTGACTGACAACAATTTACACTGGATTGTGATTTTTACCTGAAGATACATAACTTTCTGCTTGATGCATTACTGTCAAATAATGGGAAGCTGACAAAATGCCATTTAAGACTGTGTTCAGGCAGGATATTCAGTGCTTCTGTGTGTTTAGGTACTACTCGTGCTATGCTAATTTCTCTACTGCTAAAACATTTCGAGAAAGATTTTAGAAAATGAGAAGGCAAGAGAGAGAAAACTTGCATCAAGCACTTGGATAAATTCTTTCCACGGATTTGCGGAAAAGAGAGTAGCTTGCTCTTTTTCCAGATATCACCAGCAATATGAATCTCTAGATTCATATTGCAACATTCAGTAATAGATTAAGAAGCAATAGATTACAATAAATCTGAGAAAAAAACCAGAAAAACACAAAATCGTAAAATTTGGCAAACCAGAGGCTGAAGTCAAGTCAAAATTCTCAGAGCTATATTACTTTTCAAGTGGTGACACAAACCAGCCCTAAGTCACTGAACTCTGCAATGCCAGTATCAAGGTGAAGCAGCCTGAATCCTGCCGGCCACACACAGTCCTGAAATGCCAAAGCCAAGTAAACTATGAGCAGTTTCTGCATCAACAGCAGTGAAGTCACTGAAGCAGAGAATGGAAAAAATTTTAAAAGTGCTCAATTAAACTCCCTTAATGCCAAGTTATACATGAAAGAATCAAGCAAATTTCTCAGGAAAATAAATCAACCAAAAAATTCTGTTAGTCTCATGTTGCTGTAATATGTTACACTGCTGGAATTAACTTTAATTCTATTATCCTTTGGTTGTAAGACTTCACCTAAGATAAGTAATTGATTGTTAAAATATCTGAAGAGTAAATGGCAAAAAACAAAAAAGAGAAGCATTTTTTTCCAGCAGAAAAGCAAGAATACATTTCTCTGGAGAGACATATTTTGAACTATCACATAAACCACAAGTCATCTGACAGTCTGAATCTGTCTGGTGTTTTTAAATTGTTCATTCTGTCACTCCAATACTACTGATACATTGCTCGGAGGAAAAAAAAGTGCAGTGCAGACCAAAACATGATGCAAAAACCACTTTCCCTTCTTTTTGAAGAATTAAAGATAGATACATATTTTTGTACACAGAGGTGAAGTTTGTCACCTGACTATTCTTGGACAAGAAATGCTACTGTACCACTAAAAAAAAAACTGCAGTCAGAACTGCCATCTAGTTTGCATCACTGTAAGAAAACTATTTTGCCAAAGTGGTTTTTAGCTTATCACACAGTGAATGTCTAAATCATCAAACTACTTATTTGATACAAATTTACTCTATTGATCACTCCAGATAATCTTCAGACTAAATGTCACTTCTAAAAATAAAAACAGAGAGGAATGCAGATCTCACGTTATTGGAAAATACAGGATTTCCTTTTATATCAATAAGGATTATTTTTAAATAGTATAAATATGTTCCCCCACCCTGCCACACAGACCCAACAGTGACGTTATTCAAAGCAATCCTTACTTCATGATAAGAAAAAAAGAAAAAAAGATATACACATATATAACAAAAGCCAAATCATTTTGTTCTCTGGTATTTTGCACAGATATTTTCATTACTATTTTGTTTTACTTCATACCTTTTCTCAGACCCGTTTCCTTATGATATTTATATTAAGTGTCATAGAAATGGCTAATCTCCTTACAAAATAAAAAATTCTGAACATGCACAATAGTGCATATTTTTAACAAAAGCAACTTAGTCAAATTTCCAGACATTTGTATTGATGAATGTATTAATTTTTGCTTTATAAATAAATGCAAGTCTTGAAAATAAATATAAACTCCACATGCTTACATTTTGAGTTCAGCTGCATAAATTTACATTTATAAATAAAACATCACAGAAAATGAAAGACAGAAAACATATAATTTATACCTGAAGTTTTTCTCAATGATCTGAGGTTGGGTAACACTGTGCCATAGCTGAAACTTTTCCATGTCCTGGCTGCTGCAGTACCCCATGTTATTGCTGCAGGTGTATTGCGTTAAAGTTTTAATACTTTGTAATGTACAAAGCAGGTTTATTTTAGGCTCTAAACTAGTGATTTTTTCTTTTTGAAATTCTCAGTGAACCAAGCTAAATGGTCTTCGAAGTGAATCATTCATTAGTCATGACAAAACATAAACAATGCATTATTAGCTCAAAGATGCATCTGCTACATTGTAAAAACATAAGATTGTATGAGCTTTTCATTTAATATTAACTTCATTATGCTTTTAATTATGAAAAGTTGTTTCTCATGGTTTATTTAGTAGTGTAGTGTTCAATTGGACTGGCTGATCACTATTCTGAGCTTTATTTTCTCTTGAAGTTAATATTTTCTCACCAAAAATGTATCATGTGACTATTCTCCATGAAGTTAGATAGCTTTAACATGTTAATGGTTAAACTCCTGTGTAAAAGACACTAAGAGAGAGGAGTGCTGAAGATTGGTTCTGTGCTGAGAAATTCTCTTGACTACATTACGCCATTTAATTCCGCTGACATATAATATAGACCAAATTTTATAACAGAAAAAAATGAAGGAAATGCATTTAGAGGAGCATATGTTCCTTTTAGAGAAGTTTAGAGAACTGCACTTGATATGGCACTAATTTCAATCATAATACAACATATTTGGTACCATTAGATCTCAGGATTATCTGCAGGCCACTCTAGATCATACCTGCAATGTAGAGCAGTTTCTGTAGACCACTCCTCATTCCTTTTCTACTCCATTTATTTTCTTTTTAATAAATTGACCAATCCATTAAAACTATGTAAGCTTTGCTGTCCATGAGAGAGAAAATAAGGTCATACCTTTGACAGCTTTCATAGTTTTCACTAATAGAGAAATGCTATATATCCCCATATATATATATTTGGATATGAAAGATTTCTTTCTTACCAGAGCAAATATAAGGTCTAGTAAGGGTTATCTCATTTACTAGAAATAGCAGCAGTAGCTTAAATCGGAATGTATGAACAGAGAAATTAGCTGTTGGAAGTCTGCCTCTAACTCTAAGGATTACATCTGCCAACGTAGCAAACTTGCCCTTAGGTAGGAAGATTTTCCGCTTTCTTTCTTGTCTGAAGGAGGCATGGTTTAAAAGGTTGGAAAAAAGATACAGAGAAGCCTATAGCATGATCAAAGTCCCTGTAACCTCTGTCAGCGCGTAGCCTGTAGGGAGTCACTGACCGACAGTCGTGGTTGCTACTGAAATGGATCATTGATTTCTTTTTTTTCTGAGAATGATGTATGATAAATGATGTATATGCTGAGGTCTCGATCCTGGAGGCCATACGTGCAGCTGGGACAGGGACATCATGTTTTTAAAATGCACAGAGGCTGAATGAGTTGGCTTAAAGCTTGAGCGAGATGGAGCCTGAGCCTTAGGATGCACAGAGAGACCCAGCACCATGCACTGCTGCTTGAGGAAAACATAGTGGGGCTTAGAGCAGAATGACAGAAGGTGTAAGAAACTAGTATAATGCAAAGTCTAGTATAATATACTAGGCTAGTATAATGTCCAGGATAAGGTCTCTTTAGCTTATGGTCCACATACTAGGATAGCAAATATCACACAGAACTTTATACGATGAGGCCACATCGAGCACTCTCGAGAACATAAACTGTGAGGAAATACCAAGGCTAACGAACAGGGAGGGACTCAGAGCACCTGAAAATCCAAATTATGAGAGAGACCTGCACTGCAGCCACAAAGACTGCGGTTTCTCAGATAAGCACAAAATAGGAGAGAGAACCATTATCTCACTTTCCAAGAATCTTTAAATTTTCCTCTATGTAAACTAATTAATTAAAAAAAAAAAAAGAAAAAGAAAAGCTCACAAGAGTACCACTTTGTGTCAGGAGACTTGTGTTCACGTTTTCCATAACTTACTTGAAGAAGTGATACGAGTCCTGCAGGGCTGCTGTTGTATCTTCTCCCATATCTTATCCTCTCAACCTCCATCCGTTAATAATTAGCTACGTAATCCACATGTCATGGGATATAGTCATCAAAAAGTGATGTACCTGCACATAACACATACAAAACAATATGAGAAGATACTTCTAAAGAGAAGAGAGAAGCTTAAACATTAATAAGTAGCAAATCTATGAAATCAAAGCATTTTCCTCCTTTTTTTATAATAGCCTTTCATTCTTTTTATGATTTCTCTTTGAAAGCTCTTAAGCTCTTTCTGTGGATGACAGTTGATATTGTTCTTCCATCCTGCTGCAGACAGCCTAAGGGAGGGAGGAAAAAAACCTATTGTACAGCTTCTCGTCTCTGAAACATGATTTTTATAATTAATATATACAACTGAGAAGAGAAAGGTACGTAATAATGAAGTGCAATTAAGAGGTGTTTGTTCCTGTCCCACACATAAGATGACTATAATTTCCTTGGCTCTTTAGAAGTCAACCATTATCATTACATTTCACACATCTTTTCTACCTTTTTTTTCTTTTTTTTTTTACACTTCTGATTTTGTTTATTTTCAATTAAAACTCCAAATAAACATGCATACAGAAAATCTGATATTCAAGTAACATCATCTTTTAATTATACTGCATAGGGATCATTAAATCTAATGCCTTACACAAACCTATTTGGATTTAATTTCATAGACATTTCATGAATGTGTCCATTTTGCATTCGACTGAATTCCATTCAAAGGAGAACAGAACATGTATTTCCCTCGTCTAAACTGCATGCAATTTCTGATGTATTAGCAGGCTAAATTAAATATATTCCCTTAGAATTATTGTTTTAAAATCATCAAAATTCATATGAGAGCATAATACACTCCTAAATTTTTGTTGCTATGATTTGTATTATTACAGTGTCCCCCACCTCTAACCTCATATAAAACCATATAAAGAAATTATTTCTGTCCAGAACACCTTCTAAAGATATTTTAGTGACAGGTTCTGACTGATGTAACACTGACACATTGTGTCTTCTATACAACTCCATTGCAAGGAACTATCCTTAACACTGATATTCCGGTGGAAGTAGGAACTAAACTGCTAAAGTCACTGCAGACCAAGCTGGGGCGACCAAGCTTTTTGGATCCAGTTTCTTGGAAATGCTCCTGCATGACTGGGTAAGCTCAGACCGAAGCTGAACCTTGGTGCCACCTGAACCATCCTTAGTGGAAGATGTAGCCCAAAGACTCTCCTTCCTATTTACATTTGGAAAACCTTGAGAAAACCCAAACTGGCAGGTTCTACAAAGCACTAGTTGCTGACAAAGGGAAGCACAGAGGCAAACCAAAAATCACAGCCTAATTAAAGCCCACTGGCTTCCTGGAAAAAACCTACCACTGAGAAGAGTGGGTTCTGCCTGGAGGCCATTTACCCTGGGGGAAGTGGACATTACTGATTTCCACACAAGCAGTTTCTTCACTTCTGCCAGGTAAGCTAAATAACTCAATTGCTCATTGAAAGCAAAGAATTTGAACAACATAAGTGTATCTTTTTTTCTATTGTTTTTGTATGATCTTATTTCTACAGAATACTTACTGAGAAGTTAGCCATAGCAAACTAATTCCAATCTATGCAAATTATATATAAATTACAAAATTAGCTTCTATACCTTACATTCTTTTGAAAACTCTAACAACATTCATCATTCTTTCAGTTTCCATATTAAATGTGACTTCTGGTTGATATTTTTTCTGACTTCTGCTTTATTCAACTATTAATTTAAGTGGATGGAAAGGAACTCTACTGGTCTGAAATGTTTCCTGTAACTGTGCAATAGAATATGCTATACGGTTACTGCTATTGATATACTATTTTGCATCGTTTCTCCTTTATCTGCTGTTTTATACAAGAAGTCATAAAAACTTGTATTGCAAAAAGCCAACAATTCAGCCAGCTCTATTCCAACACTTAAGGGAAAAAAAAAATGTTTTGCCAAAGCATGAACCTTATTCCAGCTGCTCTTTGGTAAGATGTATGAGAGTGACCATACAGATTTCGTACTTGCATGATGAAAGACAGACTTGGTGGTATTTGTACGTTATTCATTGATTAGAAGCAAGGAGCCAGCCAGAGCCACATCTTTCAACAGTTACAGACAATTAGAAGTTATAATTTATAGGTGAAAATACAGCATCAGTTGAAAAACTTTCCAGTCCAATTTCATCGTTTGGGTTGCATTTTAGAAGTAAAATTAAAGCAATAATCTTCCTATCTTAGGCTTCTTTCTAGCCTTTTCAAACCCCTCATTAATCCTTTCTTCATATGTATTTCCCATTTTATTGTATGGTCTATAAAGCATCCGCCAGTTGTTGAAAGAAAAAAACTGAAACTGCACGGGATAAACAGCAGCTGGCTAGTGAAGCTATACGCAGCCTGTAAACAAAACTTCAATTACTACTTACTAAGTTCAAAGGGGTTATTTCTGTGAGTAAAAGTTCTAGTGCTCTAGTGCTGGCATAATCCTGACCTAAATAGAGCAGTGAAAGGAGCTTTACTCCACCTCTCTCTTGCCCTTTTTGGTAAATTTGTGTTTGAACATTTACGAATTTCTTGCTCAACTTTTTCTCCTACGTGTTACCAGTCACTCGCCCATATAGTGGCATGGAGCTGACCTCTGTTCTAATATTAATTAGACTTATAAACTCTTACTGTTTGTCATATAATGGCAAAAAATACTGATTGAAAACTCAGTGTGCCAGAATGGTAAGTAGTATAAGTCACATTCCTCCAATGAAAGTCATGGCTTGAAGTATTCCCCTATAATAAATTACATTGTTCTAAAGCAAAGGTTTCACAAGGTATTTGCACTTTTTCTCCCTCCAAGACAGTCTTTATATTCAGGCTGTTTCTATGCATTTACATTTTGACAAACATATCTTGTTAAAAAAAGGGGGGGGAAGAAGAAGAAAAGCTCTAAATATTCCCTGTAGCACAGCAGGAGGCTCCTTTAAAACTGCGGAGATTGGTGGGTGGATTGAGAAGGGATGAGATCACAATTATACCCCATTTCAGTGATATGTCTGCAGTTGTAGTGACTCCAGACAAAGAAGCTGAGATGTATGGTTGCTGGATTGGCTTCAAGACAGACCTAAAAATACCTGTCGGATATGCAGGTTTGATGCTATTTCGAAGAGCAGTTCACAGTTTTCCTGCTGGGAACCCAAGACACCACCAAGCCACTTACAACTCACACACTTTTTTGAAAATCCTGACCTGCCACAGTACTCCAGCAGTGTTTGTGCAGCGCCCCGAGGGAACCCAGGGGCACCGAGGGCAGCCCTGCAGCTCCGAGGAGGATTCCGGACCAGATACCTGGTGCAGCAGCACCTAAGCCATGAACAGCACTGCCATGCGAACGCAGAGCACCTTCCATACTCGGCACCTTCCATAACGAGATGCTTCCACAGTGGACATCATCTGTCTGGCACGAGGAATTTTTCCTATTTAACCACCCCATATTCTTTTCTTGATCAGAATTTGAAACACATGAATAACAAGCAGACCATATCATGCTATTACATAAGCTTTACGGTCCTATCTGAATATATAAACAGCAATGCCATGTATAGAAGAAAGGAAGTTACCTAGCTGGCCATGTAAGCCTTCAGCTGAATTTTGATTTGAGCATTTTAACTTAGTAATGGTATAGAACAACTTGACACAGACAGCCCAGATTAGAGCAACAGAAATAATTAGATACTAAAAAAAAAAGAAGAGGAAAAAATGAAGGAGTCGAGAGGCCTTTATTTTACATGACATAAGCAGAGGTAGCATAAGAGCATTCAAAATCATACAAATTTGTTGAAAAGGAGATGGTGGTAATGGAAAAGGATAGTTTGATGGGAAATAAGACAAAAATAAGGAAATTATGCAATAAGGAAGAAAGATTTAGGATAGATATTAGATCAAAAATAAATTGGAAAGAAAGCTACACATATCCTACCAGAGACTGCTGCAGCCCTGAGCACAGTTTGCCATAGCTAGAGTCACTTAGGGAGAGCGGACAGCGGCCCAAACCAGAGCAGCGGGGTAAGTCTCACCTGGAAGTTCCCTCCACACACACGGTTCTGGTACCGCAGAGACTTGGAGCCAGTGTGGATGTCTGAATCCATCATTACAAAACAACTGTGATGTTTTAAGGGAAGCTGCCCGACGGTGTCTGTCTTCTATGCTCTACTCTATCTATAACAGATTTTATTCTTCTTCTCTATACATTTATATTTTAATTTAATTTTGAAATTAAATTTTGTTTGAAAAATTGGTCTTGTTTTGCTGCAGGCAGGAGCTACTGCTGAAGTTAGAGAATGCTGTGCATAAGCTGCAGCTTGGTTGCCACGTCAGGGTAACAAAAATCCTTCCTATTTTGTTTTTGTTTTGAGGAATGATATAGATCTAATTATAGAACAACACAATCCATCTGCCACAGATTTTGCCATACTTTTCTGTAGTATATGCTGCTTATCTAGGAGCTATCTTTAGCACTCAAGCCACAGAATAACTCAGAGACTGATTAATACCTGCAGCGAGACTTGTTCTGCTAAAATATATTTTTTAAGCAGGATACCAACCTCTTCTACAGTAACTGGTAAGCAAGAAAATTTGATATTACCCCTGTATGTCTCTGGTGGGCAATTTCCAGTGAAAGTCACTTGGATATATTTTAAGCAATATTATTCTCATGACTTTGTTTCATGAGTTTACTGATTTTTCCATTGGTGCTTTTTTCTATGAATATGCTCTCCACTTTCATTTTTCACAAGAAATATAACTCTAATGTTAACTGAAATACTAGGAAAATAAAAATATTAATTATGATTATTATTTATAATCTCAGTGAATCAAGAACTTGTTGATGCCACTGAAAACACTACTGAAACCCAAAAGAATTAGACCCCAATGATGGGGACAGAGTGAAATTCAACAACAGTGAATTCTTCTTTTCTATGGCTCCTAAGGACAGGGAAAGTAGAAACTTAATTCTTTGCAACTTTTTTTTTTTTTAGCAGTGAGACAAACATTAAGAAATTCGCAGAGAAAGACAGATACAGACACCAGAAAAGTACAGCTATAGATGTTGATGTCAGCTTTGACAGCTACACTGCTGACTGGCATATGCTTGTTGACAGCTGAAGATGATGGACTAAACTAGGAAGAGAAAAAATATTCCAGTTCAACTTAATTGATGCAAATGACTAAGACTTAAGTAATCTATAACATGAGCTATGAAACAGGAACATCAGATGCCTTCTAATTTATATTTTTGTGGAATTTTATACTAAATAGATACTAGTACGCAATCTAAGTAATCCTCTCTCCTTAAAAAATAAATAAAAATACTGTATTTACAGTGACCAAAGGAAAGTAATGAAAGAAATTTTTTTTCCAGATCCAAGATGATTCCTACATCGCAATGTTTCAATGCATGCAGATATCTGACAACTATCTAAACTAGAAATTGTTTGGCAAACACACGCTGAGTTAGCTGTTTTGCCACATTTCATGGGGCAACATGAATTTCCATGATTTCTCTCTCTGCTCCCCATTATTCCTTGCTTTTACACAAATTTTCCAATTCAATATTTTGTAACAAGGAAAATGAAAGACTTTTTTCTCTCCAAGACAAATTAAACTCTCTCATTTTATTTTGCCCTGTGCTGTTTGATACACTCTTCTGGCCTAAGGAATTTTTGGAGATCCTGCAGAACTTGGGCAAAAATATTAGAGTTTCTGGAAGATTTTTCTCAAAGCTTTGCCAAACTTGTTATCATATTTGTGATGATAAATTAATATCTCATTACTGAACAGACCTACAATGAAGCCTACTCAAAACACTTGACTTATACAGTGCCATCACTAAAGAAAATAAAGATCAAGCTTGTTAAACACTAGTTTTCTTCTGCTTTCCATTTAAGTTACCATTTCAAATTATCAGTTTTGTACTCCTTTGGCTGCAGATGTCCAACTTTAGAAAGTTCCTTTCTAAAAAAACCCAGGATATTTCTTTGGCAAAAAATTACTATCTGGCAGGAAGGACTCCAAAGTAAGTGGCTAGGAGCAGATTGCTACCACTGTGACAATTCAGCTGGACCATAGCTCACTCTTGAGAACATAATGCTCAAGTGAACTATCAAAGGTTCCAACTGGCCAAGAGTGCTCTGTCATACCTAAGTGGCCTATGCAATCCCTGAAAGTTGCAATGTGCTGTTGGAGTAGCAGTCTTGTCATTTATTCTGCACTTGCTCTACCGATAATCAGAGGCCTTTGAACTGAAAGCTGTTAATGTAAAGAACTAGACCACACTTAAATTTGAATCTCATATCCCAAGGCTGTGAATATGGAATGTAGGATCATTACTGTTTTCTAAATATTAAAAGTACTAAACAATAACAACAAAAATCACTCTGGTAAGTAAATGCCCTTAATCAGAAGGAAACTTGTTATGGCTGCTCCTATTTTGAAGGTTCGGTATCCATGAACAGAACATACTATTTCAGTCCACAAAT
>JAWLRI010000685.1:143739-154963 GCA_034781795.1 Crypturellus tataupa
AAGGAAACTTGTTATGGCTGCTCCTATTTTGAAGGTTCGGTATCCATGAACAGAACATACTATTTCAGTCCACAAATCTGTGTATAATTTACTATGAAATGTTGATTCATAATTCTTCTCAAGCTTTTAATGCAAGAATTATATGTATATTTTAAGATAACGATACAGGCCACTTCATAAACACTGTCTTTGATGCAAAAGATCAGACAACTGTTACTGGCTTTTATTAGCGGAGGAGGAAAGCGAGGCTTGGCGTCAGCAGACAGACTATTGTATGTATAATATCTGTGACTTAAGTTTACTCTCAGTTGGCTCCTTTGTAAATTCCCCAAGCTCTATGAAATCCAGAGTTGGGGCTGATAAAAACACTGAAAAATAAAAAGGCATCCAAAAAGCATTTTATAAATGCAACATATTTTATAAAAAGCAATTTCAAATCTGCTCCAGGTAGACACATAAAATCTTATGAATAAGTTCAAAGCATGGCTAGAAAACTTTTATGCACTCCTTTAAAATAAAAAAGAATTCATATGCATGTTTGGGAGAATCTTTGATATAGGTACGTGTGTGCATACAATCGAGTTTGAATTAAGTCGTTTCTGCTGTATGAATATGTAAACGTCAGTTTTTGCTAATAAATAACATCTATTTTTTCTCTGACAAACAGCTGCTCCAGAAACAAAATAGTGACCCTTATTAAGCATTCTGTACTTGATTCATGGTGAAGTTCATTTTCTGGAAAGTTCTGCACACAACAAGACAAAATAGAGATTAGCAACCATGGTCCAACCATCCCAAGCTCCTTCCTACCAAGGGGTCAAACCACCTGCAAGGCTGTGGCCACCCCAGAACTGACCGTGCACCCTTACAATTAATTACCAGGACTCACGTTACCAGGTATAAAGGATAAATGCACAATTGAACCTTTCCCATGAAAATGAGTTAGAGGCTTAATAATAAGACTTCTGGTTAAGATACATGATGGAAAAGGGAGTAAAGCGAGTTCTTTGCTCTGTAACTCCATGATGGTTACAGCTTTTTGCAGGAACTAACTGCCAGACTGAATTTGGGTTAAAAATAATGTGCCAAAGAGCCAAAGATGGATATTTTAAAGTTATCTTTGGTTAAAGTACTATATTCCCTGATTTGCATACTGTAATACAAAACTTTTTATTTTTATCTGAGTTTATCACCTGCTTACATAATTTTTGATATATGATGAAAACCCAGGACTTCCAAAACCTATCACAACCACTACCAAAAAGGTTAAGGATACTTTAAATCCACTTTATTGGAAAATGAAAATTCTACCAAAAATTGATATTATATGCCTGGCTTTTATACATAAGAATATCTAACTAAAACAAACAAACAAAAAAAAGATGCTTTATAAAAGAAAAAGATTAAGAATGTTTCTAGCTGGGATTGGATTGCTGACCTACTGAAATTTCTGATTTCACTATGCCAGAATTTGAGGAAAAAAACAAAAACAAAAACATAATCCTAGAGTTACTTCATTTGCTGCAACTGGTGCCCACATACCACACTCAACTATGTTTCTAAAAGGCATAAAGTAAAACAATCCCTGATAGTAATATACAGAATGTGCAAAAAGGTCAGTGAGCAGATCAAGCGCTATATGACGAGCCAGCATAATTTACTCAATCACGATTGCAATGTGGCACCCTCTGAAACACCGTTTGTACAGGGGAGCCCTCCATAAACAAGGCGAACGGGAAGAAGGGGAATGATTCATCAGCGCTTCTGACCTCTGGAGAGAAGTAAAAATATCAGAGGCTGGGAAGTAGCTGCTTAACATCCCTTTATTTACCCACTTCATTTAGTAAATGTATTAAATTAAACTGCAGATGTTCTGCTGTCAGCACAGCAAGCTTGCTGTTGAGTCTTAGTGGGCTGGTTCCTGATGGAAACATTTTATGTACTGTAAATAAACAAACACTATTTTGCTAATTAGTAAATGAATTATTTTTTTAAATGCTCCATTAGGCTCTTTATAGCCCAAACTACTGTATTTCCTATTCTTAATAGCGACCTAGCTAGTAGAGGAAAAATATTCAAGCTCTTTGAAATTGTAGCTCATGAATGACTAATTATTGCTATTGCAACAGTGGTTTAAGTTATTTTATATTGCCTGCAGTATCTCTAGAATAAAAATCACAGAAACTATGAGACCATATGGAAAAAAAATGCCCATTTTAAAGAGGGATATCAGGAATATCAAGGTTATAAAAGGCCTTAATCATTAATTGCAAGAGGGGGATGTTCAGAATATGAAATGGGAATAATATGTAGGAAGAAAAATTAATATCTAATAATTTTCAATAATCAGTTTCTCAACAAAAAAGCAAGTATTGTCATATAAAATCATAATGCCAGACTTAGGGAAAAACTATGCATTCATAACTGAGCGAAATGAAAACATACAGAAAACCAAAGTCCACCTCTACGTTGATGTTATGTTTCTCTGCGTCATTGGCCTCGTTTGTTTCAGCTTTCTAGCTCAGACAGTGGTAAAGTTTCCAAGGGACAGATGGCTAATTTCATAATTTCAACCCAATTTCTTACTGGACCTACTCCAAGGATCCACTGTTAGCGTAAAGCCATGGATAAGGGTAGCCAGGACGAGAGGAGAACATATGCTAATGTCAGCATTGCACATCGTCTCCTCCAGCAGAAGACAGAGCGCTAAGCTGGGGGATTTGCGGTGGCTCAACACTAACACCATCTGGGTGGCCCGCGGAAAAGTAATGATGGCCTAAGCAGCGAATCTTAATCACGCACTGCTGGCCAATGAATCAAATAGCACCACACAAGTAATCACTAAGTGATTAAAAAAATTACAAAAGATGTATTGCTGAAATTACTCTGCTAACTAGAGAAGTGATTTTGTCTTAGCTAAAGCCTGTCACATCATTACCTCTTAATCTTAACCCCAATCTTCCTCTCCTCCCACAAATCTCTCTCACATAAAAGGAAGGCAGATTTTGGTTGTTAGAAACATTTGTATGAGTAATGAAAATGTACTTGCCATTTGATAACTCTCTCTTTTTTATTCCTAAAATTTCTGGATGGGTCACATGAACGGTTTTAATCCTTTCTGTGGCTGTTAGCGTGCCATATAAGAAGACTTTGCAGATTTTACAGACAAGTCCTGCTTCACTTCTTGTCAGTAATTCTGTTTAAATCCTATGGTTTCACTAGGTGGCCGAGGTTTGGCTCTATAGCACACATGTAATAATTTTATTATACACCGTGGCTGCACTTGGGGTCCAAAAGAGCCCTGGAGGCACGGCAGGCTGCAGGGTCTTGCAGAGGTTGGTGCTGGGCGGAAGGATACAGCCTTGCACAGCCTTTATTCCCTTCTTTTCCATCCATGCCTGCCTGGGAGAGCTTTCACTGTAGTTGGCAGAGCACAGAGGTAAGGTCATAGGATGAGTGGTTAAGCAGAATTTCCCTAAAAAAGTAAAAACTCTTAGCCCAAGAGTTGCAGCCTCAGTTTCCTCAGTCGAGACTGCAGGGATGTGTAAGGGGTTACAGTTTCACAAGCTGTCGTGTGCAACATCCCTGTCAAAGATGACTTGTACTTTCTCAACCGGTCTTTAATGCCACAGTATTTCTCCCTAGGAGCAGTTTCACATCACACTTGGAGCAACCAAACCACGATCTGCTCTCAAAAGCAGCGATTCCTTCCCCTCCCAAATACACACTTCTGTTTTTCCTTCACCAGATATAGGGACAGTAAGCTAATTTAACCAGAGAGATACAGCACAAAATAAGTAATTTTCTGCAGATGGAGAAAAAAATAGTTTTAAATTGAAACATCCTGAAGACACATTTATTTAAATAAAAGTAGAGTGGGAAGGAAGGGGTGTGTAGAACTCCCCCTTTCAAGCTCACTCTCAAACTATCACAAATGCTATACGAAAAAAAACATGACAGCCTAATGTACTTAAATCTGCAGAGAGATGAGATTATTTCAAAGTTTTAAACACAGGTGTTTGGTTTGCATACTGCTGACTTGCATGCATTAAAAAATGTGCAGAATTGGAACGAGAATCCTTTTTCTTCAATAACAGTTTTAACCTTTTACAAACAAACAGTTACACTTAAAAGAAACTGTTTCAAATAATTGACCTTGAGGTTCTTAGCTTATCTAGTAATGAAAACAATACTAATACGAATGCAAGATACTAGAAACTGTGCATATTTTTAAATTAAAGTTTTGCATTAAAACTCTTTTTTTCTAATCCTAGGATACTATCTTTACACTAAGAAACACTTCCCAATGCAGACTGTGAAAAGAGGAAAGAGATTTTATAAGTATTTCAAGGCTTTTTTGAATACTTGATTAATTCTACACCAATGTAGTCCGTGCAAGGAACTTTGCTCCCTACATTTCACTTCCTGAGAATGACTAGGACCACTCCAGGCATGCCCGCAGTAATTTATTCAGAACAAAATGAAAAAGTGGAACAAAGCTTGAGATTCCAGCTATAGAAACGAGACTGCAAATATGCCAGGAAAATAATCTTGAAATGCAAATTTTGTAAATAAATGTTTCCCTTGTAATACTTTGAGCGGCTTATTTAAATGTCTGTAAAATACTGCATTTCCCTTATCACCAACAGGTATTTGCACAAAATATCTGATTTATATTCCAAGTTATTGCAGTAAAATCGGACTTTCACTCTCAAGAATAAAAGTTCTGCCTAAATGCCACGACCAACAAAAAGTAAAAACCTGCTTGCAAGACTGAAAAGTCAGTTACCACAGAGAAAGCTCCAAGTAACTCCATGATTATTCTCAACTACTCAAGGAATGAAAGCCCTAAAAGCATTATTAATATTCCAAACTGAGTAACCATAGGCTTTACTTTTGCTGGTAATATGAAATGTTCTCACTAAATTTAAATATTGTGAAAAAACACCCAGACTAAAAACAAAACACAGCTTAAAGGAACGTCAGACAAGTACAAAATTACTTTGAAAGGAGAGAAAGAAGAAAGAAAACCCCCCAGAAATTAGGCCAGTTTTTAGGCTACAAGCCAACTGTTTGCTCTACTTTGCTTTATTTATTAGTTCTTAAGGTATTTAAAACTTGAGCATTAAAACTGGAGAATGATTTGCAAATGAATGCAGTTGCAGTTGTGAAAATATAACTCACAGCTGAATGTGGGTTATTCAGACAAATGGCTGCTTTGTTAGAGGAGGGGAAGTGAAGTTCTGTGTTAATTTATTACAAACTGCAGCATTTCAACCCTGATGTCCAGGCAACAATGTTTTTTATTTCAAGTAATTTATAAGTACTTCCCATAGCACTTAACAGTGATGTCTTTGGCTGTTTCACCATGGTACCAGAGTGTATATGTATTTACTGTGGGAATTTGTTTTTAATAAAACTGTTGTAAGGCATTTTTATTCCTCTCTTTGTTACATTAAAAACATTCACTGCATAAGTAATGTGTTTTATTCCTAGTTGAAAAGCAGCAGATTATGGCCAGCACTGTATTTGGTGGTGCAAATGATTTCTTGACCAAAGCAAGTAGCTTCTATAAGCTCCCAGCATTTTTGCTACAGTCCTGTCAGACCCCAGACTGGATCTGGTCAACATGAAAATTGGAAACACTACAAGAAATAGAGATTCAACAGCCACGTCTGACTAATCAAAATTAATTATGGTAACGCCCCTTATATGCTCTAATATTAGAGATTTGGGTGTTTTTTCTTTTAGAGAAATGCTTTCAAGACTTTCCCTCCTGCCAAGATACCTAATTTGTCATGTTGATTACTTTCAGGAAAGGATTTTCCTACAAAGGTTCATTAGTACATTGTTAAAGTCAGAAACACACTGTCATGACCAACTACTTTGAAGCAGTCATGGCAAACCTGCCATGGTGCCAGCTAAAATTGCTTTAACAGTTAATCTCGCTGATCAAAATTATGTCTTATTACTAATCTTCATCTAATTTCAGCTTAGATGAAGATCCAACCACTGGATCTTTTTATCCTTTCATAAGGTCTTAAAGAGCTAAACATCAGAAATCTCTTCTTTTATGCAGGTAATACATTGATCAGGGAAGTTCTGCACTATCTTTATGCTCATCCTATTATATAATTTGTTCCAAATGTTATGTGAAGTATTACAGCTGAAGAACGATTATTGCCCCAGAGACATTTATTGAATTACTGTAGCAAAAAAAAAAAAAAAAAAAAAAGTGTGTATGTGCAAATATATCTTCATTTCAATCCTCCGACACTATGTAGTGCAAGGAAATTTGGTCTTTCTAAATATTAGATTAAATCACTTAAGATTACCACATTGGTAAACAATATGGTAGTAAAGATTCTTGTAAGCGTTGCCATGAACTAACTTTAATAGATTTTGCAAATACTTAAATACAAAACCAAGCTGCAGGTAGCTCAGTAAAAGTGTTTCCTTGGATGAAGAGAAAGCAACCAACTGCCTGTGCCTTGGCTCTGAGGTTCAGACTTCTACTTGGACTCAGAGTGAGAGTCCATGGCAACCACTTTTTGTTTTACCTTTTTTTTTTTAATTCATAATTAAAAGGCTGCTAAAGTGCAAGACTCAATTCATCTGTGAGCAGATTCATGCTTGGCATTTTCTTGCCTAAATTCTAACATTCAGTCTCTTGCCAGCTGCTTTATTCACTCCATACCCAGCCCAAGTCACCCTGACCTTCCTAATGGGAATCATCCTGCAGAAAACTGGAGAACCAAACTACCATCTAGTCTTCTTCAAAGCTGAGAAAGGAAAAAGTTGAGTAGAAATTGAAGAGCATGACTCAGAAGCAAAAGCTGTATCTCAATATGGAGAAATACACTGTGATTTTTCTGGTTAAAAGCTATTTCTTATCTTAAAATGTGAATTTCTTAAGAAAGTGATGTTAAAATAGTAGTAAACTAGTAGATTAGTTTAAAGTTTACTTTAAACTAGTTAAAATAGTAGTAAACTAGTAAATTTTTTATATTAATATGTAAGGCTACTTAAAATTGCAAGTTTAGTCCTGTCTAGGGATAGGGATATTCTTCCCACTTGTTTGAGTATTTCCTCATGACAGAATAAAAAGATATTGCACTTATTTATAGTCAAGAACACATTCTGAGCATTTTGACCTAGATAAGCTAACTCCTATAGCTTCTTCTCGCAAGAGATGCCACAATCAGTGCACATCCACAGATGTTCCACTGTAAAGCAAACCAGAAACTAGAAAAAATGTGAAGAACTGGTTTATAGATAATTAATCTATTACCTACAAAGAAGGAGGAGTAAATAGTTTATATAAAACCTAAATTTGCGATTATTCATGTGTGTTCCAACGCACTAGATGAAACTAAAGAGAACAGAGGTCCTTTCAAATCCACTGTTTCCTATGCAAGTTTCCGAGCACCAAAAAGATTGCAAAGGAAATACCCCAGCATCATCTAAAAGATGTTGAAGTCAAACAGTCCACACAAGTAGTATTTTCTCACACCTTACTACACCCCCACAGCTGACATCTGTTAAACCTTTGCATGTTTTTTTTTTTTTTTTTTTTTTCCAGTAAAGGTCAGTAAAGGGAGGTATAAAACTAGGTAATAGAAGAAAAGAACCCACACATTTTTTCAGCACATCAGCGGGCTCACATGAAGCTCTATAATGCTGAACTTAGGCAGCTCCAAGAGAGCCCAGACGTTTGCATAGAAATCCTCCCCACCCAAACCAAACGTGAGACCCGAAGCGTTAAGGTGAGCACACAAAACGTGGGCTAGTCCAGCACTGAAACTGCCTGGGCATCCCTCGGCTGCCTTCCACATATGCGTGAGGACAGAATTTTTAGCGACTACCAGCAATTCATTCTGCTTGTTGCTCAGCGCAGCGTTTATGGCCTCAACCACTGACAGACCCTGGGGAAGGTGCCAGGAACTCTGACACAGGCTGTAACATCAGAAAGTCCTAAACTGCCTTTGGGATCTCTGCTGCTTGGGCAGGTGATGCCATTTCCACAGTTTTCATTCTTTATATAATGTGGACAGGTAGGTTTTTCTTTTCCTTTCCTTTTTTTTTTTTTTTTTTTTTAATTTGCACAAGTGGGTTCTCCGCTAACCCTTTCTACAGAGTGCCAAGAACACGTGCTTGGAGAGAAACATCAAGCACCACAACCGTAGCTGATGGAAGCAACGCAACAGTATTACAGGGCTGAGACAGCTCAAAGATATTTGTCATCCATACTTAAGTGATGAAGCAAATCTGTAAAGCTGCTTAGAAGGTCAGGTTGCCTAAAGTATTAATAGACATTTCACAATCAGAAACATGAGACATTTTGCTACACAGGCACTCCACGAGATACTGGGCAATCTATTATGTCCACTATTATTTCTCTGATGCAGCGTTTAATTTAACAATGAAGAAAAATTAAAATTTACTTTTCAGGACATAAAGAAAAGACAAAAATGGAGATATTGATGGAAATGTGAATGAGTACCCTGAAGAACTTACCTCCTTCAAGTGTTCCTAATGCCAGATTTTTTCCTGGAATTATCAGGAACTGTAGTTCTGAGACATAACTAACAATGAAAACAGGGACAAGACCTACTGATCTTGGTTGAAGCTGAAGGAAATTATACAGCAGATATCAGCACTACTGCCATCAAAGCTGCAAAACTACAGTCTTTGCTTGATCATCTCTAATCTTTTCTCTACTGGTAGTAGTATGAGGTTCATCTCTTGAAATAAAACAATTTATTTCAAAAGTGCAGTGTAAGTAAAATGACAATTTGTAAGGCTCTTCTCCTTCTTAGCACAGCTAACGAGACTAGAGCTAGAGAAATTGAGAACAGCATTTATTGCAAACTGGATTTGTAATTCTGCCCTCCCCCAAATGAAATATTAGGAATATGCAATTTTTATGGAATTTGGACTTTTCAGTTTTGAATCAAAATATTTTTCTGCATATTTTTAAATATGCATGTAAATGCATATTTAAATCAGAGATGAAAAGAGCCCCTTCAGAGACTCCCTGAGCAAAACTGCCGGAATCCCCATTGGAGACCAGTCCTAACAGGCACGGGTGCAGCAGCCGCGTTAAAGCTGCAATGGATAAACCACACGGTGCTCGCTTTGGGCGAACCGGGACAAAAAGGGATGCAAAAAAGGTATCTCCTCTCTTTGAGAGAGAGAACAGAAGATATGTTTGGAAAGGAGAACTGCTCTAATTCCTGGTTTTTAAATGTGTTAATAAAGAAATCTAGATCCTATGACTCTTTGAGGTCCAAAGGTCAAAATTCAAGCGCGAGCTTCCATCCATACCTCACCTACCCAGCCAGAAAGCTCTAGGTGCTCAGCAAAAGCACAGAGATGTCTGTATTTTTTGTTACGGATTGCAGCCAAGGAGCACTAAAAAGTGAGAAGAAAGGTGACAAGGCAATGGGAAAGTTTCTCCTTTCTAACTGTCTGATGGCTTCTCCTTGACTTACCTGCTCGTATCACTAAAAGCTTCACAATGTAAGAACTGTGCAGCCAGACTAAGCCCTACTCAGTCAGAAGGGTTCGAAGTTTCTGCCTTGGCAACCTGTTCTCGGCTGCTTGGTCTGAAGACTCAGCAGCAAGAGCCTCCCACCACCCTTCCTGACGTTTCAGGGGCTTGAGAAATACAACTGCCCCCAAAAGAAATATAAATAAATAAAAAATAAAATTAGAAAACTATTCCCCCCTGCCCCATGGCAGCCATTTTGACATCATCTCTAAGCTACTCGTAAAAAGTAACATCTTTTTAAATGCTTAATCCGAAACGTGCATTTTTGGTTGCTTGGTTTTGATTGCTGCATTTTCACCTGTTTGGTTGCTACCACCTGCCGCTCGGGAAGCGCTGACATAAACCACTTGTTTCACAGGCTCCTAAGCAGCAATTACCCATCCTGGAAACTTTCTGCTCTCTCTGTGTTGCACATCAGTTGCTTTAAAGCCATTTAAAAGGCAGCAAATATACATACACAGATTTCGTTGGCCAGGACATCTGCACTTTCTCAACTGTTTCTAAAGCAGGAAAAAATGCCTATTAGTATAAAATTTGAAGAAAAATTGCCCACAGGAGGAATGGGCATTAGCCATGCTTCACTTCCCTCCTTTTTGTTGACATATGAAGCACTTTTTTTTTTCTCTCTTTCTTTCCAATTCACAGTGGGTCTAAAGAGGTGAATCAGTGCACAGAGAAAAAGAGAGAAAGAGAGGGGAAAAAAGAAAAAAAACCCACAACCCTCTTTTTCCAGAGCGGGTATGAAATATGAAGGCCCAACAATTGTCTGAGCTCAGTGCATTGGAATAACATTGGTTAAATTATGGATAGTTTTGAATAGTGTCACTTTTTTTTTTCTCTGCAGATGGTTGTTCACACAAGGAGTCTGGCCTGCATAATTGTATCACTAATAAGCAGTAAGGCAATTAGTTGTGTAAGTGTGCTATAATCATTCTAACAGAAGAGATGACGAAGAGACAAAAAAAAGGAGGGGGGACAAAAAATGTCTTTTCTCAATTCATCAACTGACAGCCATAATTAGATATATATAATTGAAAATTCCACAGTAGGGGGGCCAGCTTATACAAATGAATTTTCTTTGCTTCTCTTATGCATTTTTTCCTTTTGCCTGAACATTCCCCCCAGAAAAGGCAGAAAATTTGTCATTCCAGGGGAGCTCATACTGTATGAACCGCAGGCTGCTCATTCAGAGCAATGATGTCAGAATAACATCTTTCCCCCCCACTAAGAAATAGAGGCCTTTGAACAGAGCCTTTATTAGCTGTTTTCAGCCAGTAGCAAATTAAGAAAAAAAAATCCCCACAACCTTGGATGATCTATATCAGTTTGCAGAACATGAAATGTAAAACTCCGAGAGGAGAGGTCACCTTTTTTTTCCCCATTGACAGGAAGACAGCTTGTTTTTTGGTGCTGGGGGAAGAGTTCTGAGTTATAATAGAGCATTACATCATCAAGTATTATGGGAAGAAGGGGATTTCTTTTGAGCGAAGCCTGATTATCAAAGGCTATAATTAAATTTGGGCTAAAAATGCCCAAGTGCTTATGAGTTTGTGGAAACTATGCACAGAACAGCTTTCCACTGAATTAATCAGCCTGCAAGTTTTCATTATTCTGGAGCTTCTCTTTTAAAACTGTAAGCTCACAATCACAGTGGGGGGGGGGGCGGGGGGG
>JAWLRI010000685.1:154973-243820 GCA_034781795.1 Crypturellus tataupa
CCCCCCCCCCCCCCCCCCCCTTTTTTTTTTTTTTATCAAACTCTCCTAAAATTTAATTGGACAAACCTTAACTGATTTTTTCCCCTTAAAGAGAGAGAATGTTAAGGCTGGAGCTTGTTAATTAAGTTCTTTAAATGCCCCCAGTTGTGCAATAAATTTTCAAAGCTACACAACTGTATATTTATTTTTTAACATTTACTCCCTTGTTTTTTAGTTAAAATATTTTTTAAAAAATACAACAACAACAACATAAGACTTTAAAGGAAAATTCCTACACAGGAGTGATTGTGTTAGTGAAAGTTGAAAGGGGAAAAAATTACATCAGATTAATATATAACTATATATTATAGGATTTTTGAGGACTACGATTTATTACCTTCTAAAACAATTTATCACTTTTTTAAAAACTAGGTGGGAAGGTCCCACATCAGATCTGAATGAGGTGAATATCCTCTGTGGTTGTTTCACAACAGAAACTTTCTATCTCACATCACTGAGGAATGAGCCAAGGAAATGCTGTGCAGAAGCTTTCACAGATCTAAGGGCCATCTGCTTGGCATAACTCAGCATAGCTCTAGAAGCTCAAAAAAATACCCGTGGTCACGGCTCAAATCTGAAGGTGCCACAATAGCTGTGTAAAGAAGATATGAAAAGACATGAAATGATGCATCTCAACATCAAGTCATCTCAAGATAATTTCCTAACTTATTAGATGCACATGTCTCATTTGGTATGTTAGATATTCCAGAAAAGTCAACATAAAATTCTCTTCTATTTACAGAAATGATTAAATATGCACACAGCAGGTTCACAGGGATCACTATAGTCTATGTTGTCTCTGATGGAAAGAGGTGACGCTGGAGAACCGAGTTCTGACCCGGTCTCCCATGGGCAGTATTGAAGGGCAGCAGCTACTGCAGCTCATGCTCCTTCGCAGTGAGGTCTGCCGCCTCCCCAAAGCTCTCTGCCAGCTTTTATTCATTTTATTCCCAAATTCTCTGTGTCATACAAATATTCCTCCAACGCATGAGGCATCCCAAATGTGCCCTTTAAAATGTTAAAAGGTGCCACTGTAATAAGGAAGCTTAAATAAGACAGGCAAACGTAAGGGAATGCTTTGCCAGCTCTATGAAAGGTAAATATGCACATGTCACCAGGAATACTTTTGCAATAATTTATGTTGTGTGTTAGGTTCTTGACTGTTGAGTTTTACAGAATCTGACATTTCCAGACTGTCTGAACAAAGTGTGACACATTTCAAATTGATCCCCTGCTCCGTAGCCCAAGAGTCTTCAGGACTTTACTCTTGCAGCAGCCCCCCTCGCAGTGGGGAAAGGCAGGCCTTTTCCACAGGAACAATATTCCCTGGGGTGAACTACTCCACTCCAACAGACACATTGTCCTATTCCTACTGCCTGGACAAGGTAACCATTCATGCTTCTGTCTGTTAAGATACACAAGCAAATGATGCACATATCTACATATCTGGGATGTTGCAAGAAAAGCGGGAAAAGGTGAGGACACTATGTATTTCAGGGGAAATACAGGGAAATACTGTTTACAAGAGCATTGGTTTAAAAATCTATAATAAAGTTATAAAACTGTAATGATTTCAAACAGTAAGTAAAACCCAGTATTCAGCCATTTTCAGGCCAGAATTCATTGATTTTTTCATATATCTACTATTTGAAAAGTTACAAATTTCCATGTCTGGGACCGTCCACTACAACATTTCTGAAGAGTTTTATGTATGAGGATCTTGACGTGCAATACTGAGGCAGCAGGGATGCTTCCTACTTCAGGCAAGGAGACTGCAGCACCCATTAACTCGATAAGGTTGCCCGAGTTCCCCTCGCAGCCCCTGCTTGTGCTGTTGATCCATGAGCAGCTCCTGCACTTTCTCTAGGCTAAGCCTCAGCAATAGGCATCACCCCAATAAAATCAGTTTGCAAAGCGATGCACTTCAAATGCAGGAAACCGAGTGGTGCAAGCCCACCTCACAGAGAGATAATTCTTTTTTTTTTTCACAGGAAAACCAAGTAAATTTATACTTGTGCAAACTCTGCCTCTTATTATCTGCACAAAAGAGCATGCAAATGGTGAATGATAACAACTTACTTGTCCTCCTAATACTAAGATCTGTGTAGAACAAAACCGAGAATAGGGTGAGTTTTTACCTTTTCCTTTCTGGCAAATAGTCTCGGGCCCAGTCTAGACCTAATACATATTCAGGAGTTAGCTGCTTTTGTTCTAACATACTTCAGAGCAAAATTTCACCTTACCACTACAGAGCAATGGGTGGCACCAAAAACTCAGAATGAAATTGCTGAGTGTTCGCTACCCCAAGCCATTTCTGCAGCTCTGCCCACAATTATGACCAGGGGCATCGGAAAACACTTCAAACTACCTCAGATTTTACGTCTTATCTCAGGGTACTTTTTTGGATGCTGCTGCCTGTGCAGGGCTACAGGTTTCTCAAGCCACAGTATCGGTCGCATTCCAGAACAGCAAATGAATCCTCAGATATTTCTATGATTCTATATAAGCTCTTTACTTATTTGTTCACTATTTCTGGCTACTCCTTCAGCCCTTGTGTAGCTTATAAGAAGATATCATTTTTCATTAGCAACAATACAATCAGACACACACAAAAGAATGAGACTTATTTTGGAAATGCCTTTTTAAAAAACGAAAAATAACTACCGCATTTTCCCTTTTGTTGTAGCAGCTGTCTCAGGTGTTCCCTTTCTTGCACATAACGTAACTGATCGGATGTTCTGAAAATATATACTTAAGGAGTTAAATGAATACGCATTGTACTATATTATTTTTCTTAAGGAATTAAAGGTTTTATTTTATCTTAAAAGATTCTTGGCTGCATTTCCATGACACACAATGAGACATTTGGTTCTTTGTGTTTCTAACTAAGTAATGACATAGTTCCTCTAAACCATGAAAAATGTTGCGTTTGACCAAACAAGGATGAACTTCTGGGAAATTCTATTCACTGATTCTTGAATCGGGCCCAGAACACTGGGTCGAGTCCATTCTTCCCCGCAGCCCCCTGCCAAACCTGGCTATGACTACACGGGCACCGCATCGTTTCCCCCTTATTCAGCGGGTACACGAGTATCAACACAAACTGTACTCAGCTGCTGAAAGCTCAATTCTCAAACATATGGATATGTTGAAAATTAAATTGCAGGGTTTATTTGAATTTATAGACAGCTCGGTGAATGTATTTTTGAGATACAGGCTCCGTCAAGGAGATAGATGTCACCTGCCACGAGGAACATGATTATATAATGTTAAAATGCCACATTCTCTTTGTAGGTAGTTCTATTCAATCACTTCCTGCAAGGATTTGGGTAATGAACACTTGAACATCTGTTTTTTTTTTGTTTTTTTTTTTTCCCCTTTTCTCAGAATCCTGCTTTGGATTTCTATTTCTCTGGTGAATATAAAACTGCTGGATTCTTTTCCCAAGCCCACTTTTGCACTCCATTGCTGCAGGACTCTTCTTTTATTAAGATCCTACTGCTCTAACAAAGCAAAATGTGGCAGGACAGAGTGAAGACGATCCATGTGGAACTACTGGAAGTGTGAAGGGAATTATTCTCCAGCGTCAGCCAACACTGCAGCAACACATAAACAACCTTTCAGTTAAGCAGTTTCCTTACGCTGTTCACTTAAAGACGTTCCCTTTTTAAACTTCTAGGCAATTACCTACAAGCCCACCCCACCATACAACTTCTACACAAGCAATCGTTCTCACAACTTATTTTCTGACAAATGGTAGCCGGGGCAGGAGTGACACTGCTTTTTACTGGGCATTACATCTCTTTACATAGGAGCTCACGTAGAAACTACCTTAGATAAAACATTTTCCCCTTCCGTTGATTTATAGGCTCTGAAATTATTGTCAATCTGTAAAAAACACCCTGGCTTTTGGATGGAAGTTAAGTTGCAGGCTAATGGCAAAATGCTGTGGTATAACGAACATGCAAGTGAGCCTCTTCCTTCCTTGTGCCATCAGGCCCCCCAGACGTCTCCAGAATTAACCCCAAAATACGATGCTGGCCAAAGAGACCAGCCAAGCAGCACAAGCGAAATAGGAAGCCATTAAGAGCCAGCTTGAATAACAGGCATCCGAAGAGCAGCAGCACATTCAGGGAGGGCCCCTCTCCTGCCGAGCGGCCCTCGTGACACACAGCGCTCTCCAGGATGAGGGCAGCCGGTTTTGGCTCCGCAGCAGCGGCTGCTCCCACGCGCCAGGCTCGAGACGCCGCCGCGCTGGCTGTGCCGGCACCTGGCGCACGCCGACCCCGGGAGGACGTGGGAGCCCCGGCCTCGCAGGAGCGGGGCCTGGGGAACGGGAGAGCGAAGCCGCAGGAAGCCTGCGCCCACCCCCTCCATTAAGGCTCACTGGAAAACCTGAAAAGCACCGCACTGTATCAAGGCCCTTGATGTTTTTAAAACAAAGAATTTATGGGCACTAGAAATGTAAGCCACCTTCCTTTGTTCCCTGAAATACATCATCATTTTGTGCCTTGTGGTAGCAAAAGTAATTTAGAGAATCCTGACAGAAATAATATATATATCATTAAATCTGTCCATTAATATACTTGCGGTATTATAAACATAGCGGTTTGTGGATGACAGAAACTAAAACCAACTCATTTGTTTGTGTCAGTATTAAAACGTAATACATTTTCTTTTCAGATTCTAGCCAAGTGAAGGGAGCTTTTTGAGCAGAAAGTTATCTCTGAAAAAAAAGAAAAAAATATAAAAAAGAAATTTAAAGAGAACGCAACCTTTCAACATCACTGGCAATGTGCCGCAGCTCACAGGTGTAGCAAGAAAGCTGGTCTCAGCTCAGATCTAAACCGATCAAGTTGCTCACAAACAGACAATAGTCGCTATCATTAATAAAGCTCCATTGCGGAGGAGTTATAAACTGTAAAACTAATGCTCTATTTTTTAAAAAGAAATCTAATCTGATTTATCAGCACGGTAAGGCAGAAATTAACATTGAGCCATGCAGGATCCCTACAAATAATTCTCCAGCCCATCTACCTGGATGGTCTAATACTGTATAAATCCCATCTTAGCAACCCTATAACTATGTATCAAACCAAAGAGTCTACTTATGTATAGAAAATTTATGAGCATAAAGTTGCAGAAGAAAAAGGAAGGGGAGCCAGATGAACACGCACATTTCCCCGGGTGGGTGCAAAGGCAGCCGACCCTGGGCCTGTTCAGAATTTATGCTGCTCATCAGGACTTTTCTCCTAAGAGGCAGGGCTAATAGCGTGCAGGCCCACGTGGCCACAGCTACTCGATGCTACATGGCTCTCCTCACATGTGATCCTTGTGGGCTAGTTTTCCTATACACCTACTTCTAGAACATCTTAAAATGTTAGCTGAGAAATCAGTATGTGGAATATGAGCAGATATCTCATTAATTCAGAGCAAAATCATTATCATATGGGGAGCAAATTTATCTTCACAGGAAATCAGTACAAAAAAAAAAAAAAAAAAGGAAAAAGAAAAAAGAAGATCGAGCAAAGATCAGCATTCCCCCCCTTCCTCCTCTTTTTTTTTCTAATACTTTTTAACTTAAGATGGGGGGAAGTGATAAGAAAGCAAATAGTTGATACATCTGAGTAATCTCTAGCAATCACTGCAGCAAAGTCCTGTCAAAAAAGGAAACATACCATCAAAATATTAAAAATATTATTTCCTAAATCACAAATTGGTAAGCCCAGCTTTATATTCTCTCTAATAATTCCACAGAACCTGATAATACAGCATGTCTAGAAACATTTAATTTCACAGTACCTATACATCTATTGCCCTAACATATGAGCAGCTTTCCCCACTTTTCCATCTCCCTTATTTTACATCTTAAAAAATGTAATACTCGGTGTCTAAAAATTGACTAGATAACTTCTTTCTATACAGTTCTTATTTGGGAACATTTGTCATCTAACAGAACAGGATACAGATCAAGGAGGAAAAACATCAGAATTGTTTACAAAAGTGGGAAGATGGTAACTTCAGGGCTAAGACCTCGTATTTACTTAACCAAGATCAATAAGCAGGCTTACATGTTTGACTGCCACAGTTCTATCCACAGCAAAGAGCAGCTGCTGCTGAACTAATTACGATCTTTAAAAAAAAAGTTTGAATTTGTATAATTTAGGGAAAAAAAAGCAGATTCACAGATTCTGCTACAGGAAAAATAAAAATGATCTTTTGCAAGATTGTAACGGTAGTCTGACAACCTCTTTATACTCTATTTCTCCCAGTAACTTCTCCCAGTATTTTTTCTTCTTAGAAAGCTACACAACTCAAAATAGTGCAAAAATTTTTTGGGGGATGATCACTTAAGAATCCATGAAACTCAGGGCCAGAAATCTCATAGCTTTCAAAATTGAGGTCTCCAAGGATTTCGGCAAATAACAAGAAAAAGGAAAACAACTATTTTTAGGATTAATATCGAGGCTTTTTTACTTTTTTTTTGAAATCCCTCCTACCAGCTACATTCTGCCTTTTGAACAAGAAGTTCAAGAGCAGTTGAGAACCCTTTGAAATACATCTGCCTTTCAAAGCACCTGACGCTTGAGGCATGAGAGCACATACACGAGCTCAAAACGAACAAGATGACTGACCCAACCCACTACTTCATCTCACTACTTCATTCTATCCACTTCACTTGCTTACAACAAACTCATAGCTATCAGGAGCGGTGCAGCTAAGACCTTTCTGTGGCTCCCCACACAATGCAACTAAATACAATACAGCTGTAAATCAGTATTTTGAACATTAATCCAGGTTACAGTACTTAATTTCTCTAGCTTTGCACTAGCTGTGCTGTACTTCTCCAAGGGCAAATCTTCAGACATTACAGTTTCTATTTAGTGTTTAAAACAAAAGCAAAGCCCAGTTGTCTGCAATACTGCACCCAGCTGGAGTCCCCATGCCAGCAAATCTTGGAGAGCAGGCGTAAAGTTATGTCCTTATTAAATTCCCTACAAGCAGTAACATCAGAAAGGAACAAAGGCAGGCGCATTCGCTAACGCAGGTGTTATTCCTTTACCACCATCCCTACCAAAGCATGGTGATAAACCAGGGAAGCCGTTCAGCGTGCCAGGATTTGCGCTGGGCTCTCCCGCGGAGCCGGCCGGACAGCTGATGCGCGACACAAAGACGTCTGCTGTGCCGCTCTGCGCCCGCACATGCTGCAGCCCAGCCCTTTGCAGGGCTGGAGAGATCAACGCTGGCAGGCAGGAAGCCCCCACAAAATGCAGTAAGATTTGTTCAATGGGCGCTTTTTTGGCTAAAACAGGTACATAAATATTTTTGTGTTTATTTGAGAAGTTGTTTGCAGTGCCTACTGCAAATGCTGTTGGTGCTGCCCTCATTTGCGCTGGTAAAGTAATGAACACAAAATACCTGGCGAGGTCCCTGCCATGTGCAAATCATCAGCACAGCACGGGGTGGGGAGATGGGAGGCAGGCCTAGAAGCTGGCAAGCAGCAGCAGTACTTGTGTGGAACGAAGCCACCAAAGCAAGGATGGGGGCAGCAGGGACCATGGGTGACCACCCTGCCCAGCAGACTTGTCTCCCTGCAGTGGTGTCCCGGCCTGGTCTGACAAGAGAATGGCCACCGCACTATGTGACTAGGGTCACAGATGCTGTTTTCAGCAGCTCCATGGAAACAGATTTGTTTTGTGGTCCCCATTTTTCTTGTGTGCGCCTGAACCCGTGTCCTGCACAGCAGGGACGCTTCCTGCTCGTGGTCTGCCTTTGCCTGGTTCCAAGCACAGATTTCAATCTCAGATTACCTCAAACAGCAGAGAGACATGAACATGAACATTCTACATCCTAGGGCAAATCCCAAAGTATTCCACATGAAAAACTGCAAGATTTGCTCCCTCCATCCTCTGCTTCATGAATATTTTGTTGAAAAACAAGACTTCTAACTGACTGGCATACTTTTGGTAATCAGAAATTCTAGCAAAATTGGTTTTGCCAGGTGTAATCATAAGTCTTCACATTCAAAGTTATCTTCCATTACATTCATGGAGAAAAAGGTGTTGAAATTTTACTCACAGTAATCTACAGCGAGCATAAAACTGCCTTTTAGAAGTTTTTCCTAATCAATTCTTCAACTACGAAACGTACATGCACAGCCTGTCAACTTAGATTTGCAATTCAAAATTGAATTTTTAAAAGTAAATCAAAGAAAATAAAATCTGAAGCCAAATTAAAAATACCTTTGGAACAACTCCAAACATTGCAAATAGCCTATTGTTATTTAATTCATCAGCATCTGTTACTAATATATATTTTTTTCATTTTAGTATTTTAAACTGCAGTGAAAGTTTCCTTACATGTTGAAATATTGAAATTTACACCAACTCTCTTCCAGTTCGATTCTGATTATTTTTTGTTTTAGATGTGGATAATTAAAAGTGACTCTTAACTCTTAAAAGCTCATGTGAATTAGCTGGATGCTCAAGAGCTCGGCTCGGAGCTTCTTAAAGCTCTCCTTGAGTAACAACAGCCGACTCTAGAAAGCATATGAAAAATTCCAAAACAAATCTACAGTACTCCTAATTAATACTGGGCAACAGAGGTGAGAACTCAAATTTATGTTGACTCGTAAAACTTTCTCTTCTTCAGATGGGCTGCACAAGTTGTGTTTCTTCGCAGCACAGATTTCTGCTCACAAGTGCTTGATACTTTCAGGCTCAGCGAAGCTCTGTTTGTTCGAATCCCTCTGGAACTTGGCCCTATAACCTGGAAGTCACAGCAGGCCATTTGCTGTGACTAGCACCAGCATTCTGCATAGGCTAAAAAGAACAGCACTGGACGTCTTCGTAAGAGACATCTTGACCTTTTTCTTGTGTCTAATTTACAAGGTAAAAAACCTTTTTTTTTTTTTTTTCTTTTTGCTACTTCACACACACACACACACACACAAAAAGAACTTTGATATTAAATAATTGATATCAAATAATCAAAACAATTTGATAGCAAGAGATAGCAAAAGATATCAAATTGTTAAGCACTTTAACCGCAGTACGTCCTAGTAATTCAATCTTTTTTTTTTTTTTTTTCTTTTTATTTGTACTTGGGTGTCTCCAAGTGTTTTGAGTGCAAACAGCAGAAGGAAACTGCAGCACTGGTCAGTCTCCTCTTAAATCTTCTTATGGATTTCATTTGCTGTGTGGCCTGAGAGAGGTCAAAAGGTTTTGGCACAGAAGTAGAATTTGAGAAATAATCACCTTATAGACCCACTAAATCAATCATAATTAATGCACTTGCCTAGTTCTGTCAGAGAATTGCTGCTAGAGGGCAAAATAAAGAGGCCCCTTCTAATACAATTTGAAAAGAGATCAGATCTGTCATTTCATCTAATAATTGAGCCAAATGAGAAAAGAGAAGGGTCAGAGTTCAGCCGGTGACCTTATGTAAACCCAATGATACATAATTCATTTTCATTTTATGGAATTTATAAGATGCTGTAAACTGTCAGAACACAGACTCATCTGCTTTAGCTTCCACCAAAACCTTCCTGCTCACCACACAACTCACACTGAGGTGCCCAAACTTTCCAGGGGTGTATTCTGGCAGAATCAGTCAAAAGCCTTCAGCAGGGACTGGTATTTAATTCATTCTTCCAAGCGTGTGAAGTTAATAACTGAATATATCACTCGCAGTTCTTTCTGAATGTTATAAAACCTGTAATTTATTTACTGAGTGTTACAAATACAGTTCAAACATGTTTTCATGCAAAATGCTTTCACTTCTTTCCTTTTTTTATTGTTGCTAAAGGATTTTGTCTGTTTTTGTTTGGGGCTTTTTTTTTTTTTTTTTTGGAACAGTCATTCCAGCACAAGTTCCAATCAGGCATATCTGATTTTCTCTGATAACTCATTTCTGTTATTACCTACAAAATGAAAATGAATTGAATATAAAGGAAACATTTCTGAAGAATTAGGGTTTGCTTTTTTTCCTTCTTAATACCAAATATTATTATAAAATCCTATAGTATTACCTTAACCTTTTTAGTTTCTATTCTTATTTAATCAATTATATTGCCAGTACCAAGTTAGAGCTCCACCTGCGTAATAAAAGCCAATTGATGGTTTATGGGTTCTTCCTCACTGCTTTGTCTCCTTTAATGTCAATACAACCACCATCTAGCACAGCATCCGGACATTCCTGACACATTTTCCTTCTCAAGAAGCCTTTTTTTTTTTTTTTTTAATTCAACGAGTTAATACATAACTAAGTACAAAAACAAACAAACAAAATAAACAAAACAGCAGGGAAGCTTTTGACAACTTCTTGAGTTTGACACGGAAGCAGCAAACTTCTAAACTTCTAAAGGAAATAGAAGCTGATAACTACTCTAAGCAGATATGTTAATCACAGCAAAACCTACTAGTACTCTGCATAAACTTGCTTTATTGATGCTTTTGGACCATCACACACAAGTACAATGCTGTGACAGCTAAGCATCATAAAAGGAATAATTTTCTAAAATACTTCTGGTACACAGTTTATTTAAATATGAGGGTTTTTTATGTTGCTTAGTATACCATTTGTGAAGTATCTAGCCATTCAGATGTGCTAATGTGAATAAAAGAAATAAATGCTATATAACCGGACCAAGATGCAGTTACTGCAGAATACATTCACCATTAAGTGTCCTCCTGAACAGATGCCTAATGGCAAAAAACAGCACTGCTTGCTTCTCTGGTCGGATACGTTTCAAACGGCAGTCCCACGTTGAAGGGCTTTGTACAGCTGTGACTCAAAAACTGCCATCAAGGGCAACGGCCGATTCTCCTTGACATAATGCATTTCTATGCTAATGATTTCCCAGACCTACTTGAAGGTTGGGATAGAAAGGACTGGGCAGAACTCAGGCCGCGTTCAGGACAAATCATATAATGCTCTGACAGGTTCCCAGCTTATCCAGTCTGAGTAATTTAGAGCTGTCTTAAATTATGACAAAGTCTGTATTGGTATGTGGCCCAGGAGTGTATGGCAGCACAGATCTGTCTTAGCTCTCTCTCTTCTCAGCCTTCTCAGCCTTTTTTTCCCCTCTCTTACAGCTCTACTGAGATCACTTTACTGTAACAAAAAAAAAAAAGATGCATACATTCAATATTAAAACTAAATATACTGTTTGATACTGTGTTTCCAGTTAAATGAACAGCAGTATTCGTATCAATGCTGCATTGCCATCCTGTAACACCAGCAGGGAGTGATTTTTGAGGGACTGGGCAGGACATATTCCTTATGGAGAGGAAAATGAAGGCATAGAAAAAAAATGGCTGTTTACCCCAAATGCCAAAAAAAGAAGCTAAACCTTATCTTTCCTGCCTTGTACATTGCTCCTAATCTTGCCCTTGTAACTTGGACTCTATACAGCAAGCCGCAGAAGATACGTTACTTGCTACTTAATAGTAGAAACTGACTTTTATATTTGCAATCTGCAAGATATAAAAATGCAATGTATGCCACTTTCATGTTGCCCTTTATCTATTTACCCTTTTTTTAGTTCGAAATGACAACATCCTTGTATTTGTCATATTGTTTAAATCTGACCTCTGATCCGGGGGGTCACTGCACTCCCTGAGGTCAGCTGTCCATCTGATTAACACATTCCATAATTTTGGAGGTGGCCGGTTTAGTCGTCTATGCCATTAATCATGGCCGAGGCACTGGAAGCAGGATGAAGAAAACACTAAGGTTATCAAATCCCCACAGGAGATTAGGAAGTTAGATAAGCACACGAAGTTTAACAAACAAAAAGTACATGGACAAACCAAACGGCATTCAAGGCCTGAAACTTGACACAAGCAAAGCAGCATGAGAAAAACAAACACATCAGAAACTTCCCCTCTCTCTAATGCAATAATCTTCCCAGATTTCATAGAGCTCTGATATTTCCTTTTGCAGACAATCTGCCAAATCACAGGAGAGGGTGAAATAATTCCCACTTATATTACATCACCACGCAAACACAGAGTTAAGTTAGGCCACAGGAATCACCACGTGCGACGCCACCTTCCCAAGCCGAGACCTCAGGGAACCGAGCCTGTGTGCTGAGAGCCCGGCAGCTGGCGAGTCAGGTCACTGGGGAGGAACGTGTGCCTCAAAATGTACCCCTCTTATTTTGTCCTTCATGCAATAAATAAAAACAGCAGTGCTTGCAAAAATAAATTAGGAGCAAACTAGTTGTGCTGAGAACCAATACTTGCATCTGACTTTGGTTCTTGTCACTCTGCTATTTAAGAAAGTTGCTTCAACATTCTTGACTCTTCCTCCATCTGTGCCTTATACATTTCAGGAAAATGAAATAATCAGTACAGGGACCTGCTTACTGTACGCTCAGTTGCTAACAAAATGGGATTTTGCGTCATATTTTGAAAAAATTGCTCGCTGAAGTTTGAGGAAAGCCGTACTTTAACAAGTACAGCCACACGTGGTTAGCTTTGCTTTGCATTTATGAAGCTAATATCAAAATGAAATTTCCATCCTAGTGACAGGTATTAATACAGATGGTTTCATTCTTTGAATTTCTGTTGCTTTAAATTCCGCATGTGAATTGACATTAAAATGAAATGTGTTCAATTCCCATAAGGAACTCTATTTCCAATAAAAATAATTATTTTTAATTTCCCATTTAATGCATTTTCCAAAATAACTCTTTTATAATCAATCCGATGCTGATATCCTCTTTCAGAGAGCAGTAATGGATACTTCTATTTTATAGATTTATCATTAACTTTACATTATACAAGTTAGCAGTAGCATATATTACAGAATAAGAGTATGGGCACATTATAACTGAGTATGATATACCTTTGCTATACAATAAAACTATATTATATTGCAGAATATTAGCCTGTTACACTGCTACTACTATTGAGATACTGTAGTATGACAATGAATAAATTAGAATTTGCAAACTTTCTTCCATTTTGAAAAGCTAATTATCACTGATTGAAAGACTTTGAAAAATCCTTTTTTTTTTCCCCCTTCCTAGATCAACTTTCCCTTTATGTTCATCAGTAATTGGTTATCTTTATGTACGTTATGCACCTTCAACCCAGGCTGTGAAGTTTATAAAACTTAATATAGCAATGAAAAAGATCGAAACGAAAGTTTTCAGTCATTTCAAAATCCCCCAATAAAATATTTATATTTTGTCCTTCTCTGTCAAAGCTAATATAATGTTTAAAAAGTGAGTTTGCTGAAGCAACATCATCTCTGTATTTTACTTATGGAAATTATTATATTGATTTTAGTCATCAATCAAACAACTCCTTTACATGGGAAATGAATTTTTTTACTTCACTATATGGACTGATCTTTGCATTTTACATAGCTTAAAAGATACTAAAATTCAGAAAAAGGCATTTTAATTTCCCTGTAACCTATTATTTGGAAAGTGACAACATTCCATTCTAGAAATGGAAAATTTGTTGACTCCTGCTAGTTCAGTAAGCTCCATCCCAACAATTAACAGCAAGTAAAAATAATCATGAAGTAGTTAAGCAACTCACAAAATTGCTCACCCAGCCAGCATCAGATCAAGGGCAAGAGAACAGATCTCTTGCAATACTCTGCCAAATTTGATAGTTATCAGAGTTATCATAGTTCACAAACCTGAAAAGTAGTCAAGGTCTGCAAGAAAAAGAAGCTACTGCTTGCTCAGAGCTGTGTAAGAATCAACACTAGTGTTTTTTTCCCTGCACTTTCAACAGGAACCAGTGGTTCAATCTGAAGGAGCTGCAGCAGTTAGGCATCTTTTTGTCACCCTTTAGCAAATTTCTAAGTCTCATCTGCAGACTTTTCCGTCTCTAAAACATCGATGGAACAAAGAAGGACTCACAATAACAAAGTGGACTTTTAAATTTGTGTCTTCAATTCCAAATGCATAACCATTTGCACTCATAAAAACACGACCAGTGCGTGAAAACAGGAACTTATCACATCAAATCAGCTAAATGTCCAACAGAGAAAAATTTCCATTTTGTTTATTATTTTAAATTACTGTGTTGCAAAACATGCAAGTATTCTCACGAAAACTTGTCTGAAACACATCCCAAAATCTGTGACTAAATATTTAATGGAAGTTTACAAAGAGGTTTAAGATCTGGCTCACATGACAGACAGAAGCCACAGTAGATATCAGCAACAGCAAATAATTCCATTTTCTCTATAAGCTTAGGAGAAGACTTAAGCTGCTTTATTGTGCTTGAAAACTTTATCTAATATGGGGGGCAGTTAAAAGCAGTATTATTCTGGAGATCTCAATATTTTTAAGTCTGTTCTGCAGTCCTTGACCTCCCTGCTCATGGCAGAAGGGCAGCTCCTACTGCTGCCCAAAGGCCACTTTGTTCTCCCTGCTTCCAAGTAAGGGCAAGAAGGGGAAATAAAGATAAGCTACTCCTAACATCTCTGCTCAGCTGATGGAAAACTGCAGTATTAAGTAAGCAGGATCTGCACTAGTTTAGGTGTGGGCAGCATAAAATGAGAATCTTCACCTTCCTGTCTGAGCAGGTAACACAAAGACACAGTCTAGTCCTGCGTGAACATCCGTGTGCACTGAAAATCCATCTGTGGTCAGGCATTTTTGGGATCAGACAAATGCTCAATGCAGACTAACTGCCAGGATTTCAAGTATCTCATTTTGTTTTTGATACAGCCTTTTGGGCGGTTTACTAATTCTGTGAGAATCAGAGAGTTTAGTCTTTTGAACCCCAGTGAAAAGACACAAATCATTTCTTACACGAATCATTTCCCCAGGAATGCTGTCTACATTAAATACATTAAAATTATGCCTTCTTTAAGCACTCTGGTCTTGTTTCAAAGCACAAAATCAATTATAACAAAGAACTTACAGTTCTCTGTGTGTTTCGGAGAAAGACATCATTATGGTTGTTATAAATAAAATACATAGTTAGAGTCAAAACAACAATGTTTGACCAGTACGCTCACATTTCCTTTGCTTTTTTCTGAAGATACTGTTAGGATAAACATGGCATGTTAGTTGGGACACGTAAACCAACCCATGCTGAATTAGTCATGAAGCTACCATCATGGGACGAGAACTTTGCTCTCTTACATAGTAACTATGCTTCATAATATTGTTGAAGTTGCTGCAGATACAAAATACCATCTCCAACATGTGAGTCATAACCCAAATAGAGGCAACACAAACTACTTAAAATGAGCATGAAGTGTCCCTTTTTGCTACTATGTAAACATTTTTGCATGATCCTCTGGAAATCTAGAACCCATGACAGACTGGTAGCTCTTAATCTGCTTAGATTCTAGTGAGACACTACATCTGTCTTAATTGATTTGGTTTTCAAATCCTTTTAGAATAGTATCAGCTTAAACAAAGATCATCCACAATCCAATCCTCAGATAAAATACATGGGTTCAGAATGAATATGAAAACTGTGTGATGACAGGCTAATTTTTCCTGACATTATTCTTCATATGGAGGGAAAAGCCAGCTGAGAGCACCTTTTACACAGGTTACGGGATGCTTGGCCAGGACAGCTTGTATAAACAAAAGGATGAGTTAAGGTTTCAGTTCAGAGCCCTCAGAGTGTTATTTTAGATGACTTTCTGATTCTTTTCATTTTCCTGTACTTTTAATATTATTTTGTTATCATTCTCCATATGATAGTCAACACCACCACCACTATTACTCTCTACTTATATGGTATCCATGTCTATCTCCCACAACACTTCACAGTTTTCAATGCATTTACCTTCACAACAGTGAGAAAATGAAAGGGTCTCTTCACGGTGCTAGGGAAGGGATGGGATAACACATGCCTAAATCCTTCGCTGGGGCTGGCTAATGCAACTTGGGCTCTCCAAGTCCTTATTCTCAGTCACCTGAGAAGCAAATCCTGACCTTCACAGTTACCTACAATACTCGATGAGGAATACTTATTCCAAAAAGTCATACTGCAGGAGCCACAGTCCAGGTTGTGTGGACATGCCTCTGTTTGACACACGCCAGAGGCAAACACTCAGCCCTCCCTAAACTATTTACCTTTTTTTTTTTTTTTTTTCCCCCCCAAGGATAGAGCACACATTCCTTTCTGCACTTTTGGGGTTTGTTTTCAAAGCACAGACACAGGAGCAGAATTAGTGGAAGCAGCAGGACCTGAAAGGCCTATGTCCTGGGTTGCTATGACTTTCATATTAATTCTCATCTGTATATATACAGATCCATAAATAAATAGAAGCAGGTTATCCACATAACAATCTTTATGAAAATATGGTTCACAAACCTATTTTTAATATGCTCTCTTAAAATGTTACGCCTGTTTCATAATAGGAAAAAAGAACTTTGCATTCTTGCTCAAAAGAGGCAGTTTAAATAATTTGCATCAAAATTTCTTAAATTTCACAGAAGTGACCTTCAAAACAAGTGGTAATCGGTCAGTGTTGTCCATGCTATACTGTTACTAGTATTTAAGAAAGCAAATGGAGAATTATGATTGTTATCTAAACTACACAATTAAGCAAAATGAGATTTGCTTATGGAACAAGATTGGCTTGTTTTTTCTCTCCTCCTAATCATGAGTTTAATTTTTAATGGAAAAGCATTGCTAGCACAATTAACACTCAATTTACATGTGCATCCATAGACCCAATTAATTAAATTTTATTGATGCCTAGCTGCTCTTTAAAATGCTTTCCAAATGCCTTCAAATTGATTTTAAATGGTTGATAGTGAAAGTCTTTATGTTCCTGGTAGTAACTCTACTACCAGGGTTTTTTTTACATACACGCACCTTACATACCTCAAGCAATCAGTGCTTCCCATAGTATTTCACTTGAGAACAGGTCACTGTGCAACAGCGTCCCCCAGTCAAAGCTATGGAAGAGTCCCTTAAAAACCTTGCAATGAAACACAAAATCAGATGGAGAGCTTTTCTTGGAAAAAAGCTTGTAATTTGTATACTCTGTTATTACTGGAGAGAACATGTGAGTGATTTCTGAAAAGTTCTCGAGATGAACAGCAGACAGCATTCACCGGTGTGACTGATAAAAGGTAGGCTGCCTCAGATACAAGATCAAAAAAAACTTTAAAATAATAATAGTAAAAAAAAAATCAGCATCACAGACTGAAAGCATTCCCAAAGGAAATTATGATCCTCTGATTCGATAACTTTTTTTCCTAAAATTATTTAAAGTTTTTTTTTAATCATACTATATAGATTTGTTCCTCTGATTGTTGTGTTATACCAACACTGTAAAACAAACCCATGCTTGTGACATGTCTTCAAGACAGGAATTTGCCATTATTCCTTTTTTCACTTGGAGAACTAAAACACAGAAATCAAGAAATTGGTAATTGATCTTTTGAGGATAATAGGCCTTTTAACAGATTCTAGCACTAAGTGACTTTCCAAAAAGTCGCAGAATAAAGTCACGTTGCTTAAATCTGAGCACAGTGTCTTTGCCAAAAGTCCCTTCTTCTCTTGTTCATTAAGAAATGTTCATTAAGAAATCAATTTCATCTGTAGATGTCAGCTCATTTTCATACTTCTTCTGTCAATGTGCTCTTCAAGAGTTTTCTGGGTCCTGGTAAGTTTGTGTTTTATTTTCTTCATACAAGGGCTGTCTTTCTGTCATGTATCATTATGACAAGATGCAATAGTTCTAAATCTGTCTCTTCCAGCTCTGTGGGAGATTGATTTTCATGACATCCTTTATCCTCTGAGTAAGCACCTGCTTAGCCTGACTCTTGCCTTGACATTTCTCATCTAGATTATATCTAATGTAAAACACTATCTCAGCTACTGTGATGATAAAATATCTGCTCCTCTCACAGACACCTTTTGGAGTAATTTCATTTGTTACAAAATTTTTAATGCAAATCCAGTTTCACTTGATTACCATTTAGTGTGAAAGTCTGGCTTTACTCATACTCTTCATAATTAGCCTTAATTTATACAACAGTAAAAAGACTAAAAGAGTATATGAATGTGTGTCCATATATAACTTAGGTAAATATGATAAAACTTGTACGTATTTCAGTTTTATAAATTTCAGTTTTATAAATTAATGAAGAAATATTTTTCTAAACTAGGTTTCTAGCTTCTACAGATATTATCTAGAAGCTTATACCCTGATTTTTCTTTCTTAACATTGTGATTTAAATGATATTGTTATACTATCTCATGTTAACAGAGACACAATCAAATCTTAATTCCTAAAGACCTGTCAAGAGACATTAAAAATTTCATGCTGAAAATTAGAAAAGTCATGACTGTCCTACTACATACGCTGTAATTTTCTTTTCCTAAGTCATACAGTGGTTTCCTCATTCATTAAGCACTTATTTCCTCACTACCTGCCAGCCAGCTCATAGGTAGCTTCATTTAGAGACACTATGAGGCAAGAGAATACACAGGAAAAGGAAGGAATCCTTCCTAAGGATAGGAAGGAATACAAATGTAAAATATAAAAAAAAAAGAGGTTATTTGGTGGGGCGGGTGGGGGAGCAAATGTACTTGACACTATTGCTTTTGAGGGATGTTTAAAAGAAGTAAAGAAGTGATTGATAATTACGTACAAATGAAATAGAAATCACAATTAAACCCTAGAACTTTGAACAAGCATTATGCTGTCGTTAAGGAGTCTATTTAAAAAAAAAAAAAAAAAAAAAGTTTAAGTATCTGTTAGATACCTATGACTCGAGTGATGTAGAAAACTAATCCTAACTTGCCAAGACAATGTAAATATCAAATCTTCTTCAAAAAGAGGCAACAAAGCACAACTTAACATATCAAACATATTTTACATATAAATGTCAAATTAATCATGCAGACAATCAAGTTTTCAGGCAAGGTCCAGGTTTCAGAGAGTTTTCTTCTCAGAAAGGCAGAAATAACTGTCCAACTCCTGAAGCTACCCTTTCTGCAACAGTATACGTAAGTGTCCAGGGTGGCAAGAAAGATTAATTCCCTCATTTTTCAGAATGCACTGGAGTTTCCAGTCAAATGCAAAATAAATAAGTAAAGGCCGAAATAGCAAGGACTATCTAGGGTAATCACATACCTTTTGAAGACATACCTTCAAACAGATGCTCTGCTTGATTTAGAACAGTGACTTGAATACACTCATCCTGCAAATCCAGTGCATGAGGCAGCAGAGAAAGTACATACAAAATGAAGCTGTGAAAGATCTCATTTCAGCCCAGTGAAAATATTTTCTGTATTTTTTGTTTAACGAAACAGTCAAAAAACCTTTTTCTCACTGCATTTTAATAAACATGAAACAAAATCTTATTTTTTCTTAGAACGGAAATGCTGAACAGAGAATCCTTGAATCTCTACTAGCAATAACATTAGAACCTTATTATCAGTCTATGGGTAGCAAGGGTAGAAAGATGGGAGGGTGTTCAGAATTTACAATTCTAGAACAAGTCACATTTAAAGGAAAGTGTAAATTTTCTAGAAAAATAATTTAAACTGAACACTGCTAGGATTGTGACACCCTAGAAATCCTTGCACAGCTTCACAGATTCTCTTCAAGAGAGAACTGAGCTACTACAAAATTAAAATTTGACTTGTTGTCTTTATCTGGCACCATTGTTTCCTCAGTCTTGCTTTGAAATTTGTGGAATTCAAATTAAGAATGACTAAACTTCACCTGTCAGAAGCAACCACCTTAATCATTACTTCAGAGGGCTAGTGATTAGATGGATGCTCCTGAAAATGCTTTGCAAAAGCCACTAAATGTACTGTAACTACTTTATGATAAATTAGGAAAACTCTAAGTCAGTGTTAAGCCATATTTGGCACTCTGGCTCAAGATACTGTGACTATGTGATTGTATGGGAATGTCACAGCAAGGATGCAGTCCTGGCTATCTTGGGAAGCTGAATTTACAGATCTCTCTTCAAGAAGAGATTACACTAAATAGAAAACAGAGGATGCACCAGAGATGCTAAAAAAAAAAAAAAAAACAAAAGTAAACAAAAACACCCCAGACTGAAGGTTGTAATTATGCCCAAGAGAAATTTAGAGGCCAAGCGATCTGTTAGGAATTCAGGTGGTGTAGGCTAAGAACAAAAATGTGGGTCATCAGATAATCATCAAGGCAGAATCTAACTGGCTTTCAGGGTTTAGGAAAGATTTTCCCTTTTTCCATATGGGGATTATGTCACTACCATGATGTGGACTGTTTGTCTGTTTCTTTTACCTACTTCTGAAGCCTCTGGTCAGACAGATGATAATGGATCAAATACACTTAAATTTAGTGTAGGGGCTAAGTGCTCCAACACTCCTGCAGGTGCATCACAAGTATCTGCTGCGTATGCTCTGCTCTGCTCTCCTGAAGCAGCACTGACCTCTCATAGTGGCATTTCAAGTGAGTTAGAGTGGCAGTGCAAGCAAGAAAGATTAAAAGATCTTAATCAAGCAGGGGCCGCCTCATCAGGAGCAGACCATGTCACCTGGTCTCTATCCTCAGCAGAGCTTCCAGCAAACTGTGCATCTCCATTGCCCAATTTTCGGGATTGTGGTGCCCATCTCCTCTCTTCCAGGCTCTCTGTGGTATGTTATCTACATGAAGTATCTCCAGGTACTCAAGAGTCAAAGCTCTCCGAACTGCGACTAGGTGCTTCCCTCCCGTATAGTCCCATGAAAACTGATGGACAGACCAGGTTTCAAGCAGGAGGAATCTCCCAGGAGAGAAGGTACGAGGGCTGCATGACGCAGGCCGGTGAGTGGGACAGTGCGGAACTGCCTGTGCCAGATCCCGAGGGCTCTTCTAACACAGCCTCCCGGCACTTAATTCCAGCCCCAAAACATAGAGCCTGTACGATGATTTAACAGTGCACTATAAACATGTTATGCAGTATGTTCAATGTGAATTAAAATGTTTCTGCATTTTAAATGCATGTACTTCTGCATTTTATTGTTTACAAATTTGCCTTTAAATGGAGATTTACAGGATATTTCAGTTCCACGCCAACAGAGTGATATTAATGTTCTCACAAGGGTGTGTGAGTTAGAGCAATTGCTCGCTGCTCAGAGCATATCAGTAACTGTCAGTCGGTGAAGTTCTTGCCCTTCCCCCTGGAATCCAGATTTAAATACATCTTCCTCTTTAAAGTGGCATTTAAAGCCCATCAACACATCTTTCACCTAAAATTAATGACAGGCTTATATTGCACATGGGTATTACGCCTCCCACTGCTTAATATTATAGTGGTTTCATAATGCTTGTTGATCTGGAATAAGAAAGCTTAAGAACACACTTGTTTTGCTGTGTAAGACTTGAATGAGCACATCTCATCTAGATTCCCATTTTGTCACTATCAGCGAGAACTGGGGATCATTTTCCATAATAAGCTCTTTGTGTGAAACAATCTTCCTCAAATATTCACAGAAATATACTCAGAAACAAAATATTCATAAGGTCTATACTAGATTTATACTTCTTTTTACACCTTAAAGTATCTTGCCTTCAACAAAATATTTGATTCCTTTCACCTCCAAGTGAAGCAAATACTTCAGAAAAAGTAGCACAATGTAGTTTTGCAGAGTGCTCTGGTTCTAACAGAAACTATAATAGAAATAACCTACTGTAGACCAAGTTCAGCCTTCACTGTGAAAATCTGGGTTTAGGTCTTTAGACTGCTTTATGATCCATCTGTTGTACTCAGTTATCTCCAATTCAGCCTTTGTCAAGATCCATTAAGACCAAATGTCATGCTAACAACTGCAGTTAAAACAGTTGAGGCCCTTCCATACGTGTCCTTACTGAGTGCACAGAAGCCAGGAGCAGAGGCAGCCACATGTACTTCCACATAGGTCTATACTTTACTAATAATGATCTGGAAGTGACGTTTATACAAGATGGTATTGAAACGTGGCTAAGCAAGCTCCAAAGCCCTTCTCTGCATTATGCTGAGAATTCTAAGATAAGTGACATAATACAATGAAAACACCGATGACTACAAATAGCTGCTGCAGTGTTGCTGTAACTATAATATTCAAGCATGTAAGTCAGATGAGGGACAGGGAGGTAATTAATGTCTATTATTATATGGGTCAATATAGATTGGAAGAGGTAGTACTTTGAAAACACAAGTTCTAAAGAAAAATTGTTTTTGTTGGAAAAAAGCTTCCCGCCTCCCCCAACAGAATCAGTCAATCTAATAAAAGATACTTTCTCTCCTCCCAAAACCAGAATTTAAGAGATTCTGAAATTTCAAGTTACAGGGGAATGAATTAAGCAGTAATGTCAATAGTATTTTTGGAATCCAGCTAAGCAAGCTATTAAGCTAGTTCACAAACAAGCAGTAATACAGTTTACAGCATCAGAACAAACTTAACCAAGATGATAGCTGTTTCTTTTGGATGACTTCCAGACAAGTGAAAAGGTTGGGAATAATAACTTTAAAGCAGGGTGGAATTAACACTTTGCTTAGCAGAAATTCATTTTGTTTTAAAACAAAAAGGTCACATATCCATCATGTACCTCCAGTTTCTTATTTAGCAGGAATCCAGTACAACACAACTCTGAGTATTTGAACTGTTCAGCATGATTCCAGCTGCTCTTTTTTCATTGATGAAGAAACGTGCTTGAACAATTCTAGTACTGTGAGCAAAAGGAAATATTTAACATGTGAAAAATATATTGTAAAATACTTCTATATTTCCTTGGATCCTCATGAAAAGCATCACTTTGTTCTTTCCAAGATAAATACCATAACTGTTTATATATAAAAAACTCCCATCAATCTCCAATTAAACAATAAAATATACTGATCTATTAACAGAATACAATAGCTAACAGTAGCTTATTTGCTGCACAGTGAACAGACCTTTGAGAGTTCTCATGGAAAAGTTTTTTTGTAGTCGCAAGTTTACATGCTCTCACTTAGAAAGAGAATTTAAATCTAGTGCACACACTACACAAATAGGAAATGTATAAAGCCAACAAGTCTACCACCTTGTACCAACTTGTATAGCAGGGCAGACACTCCAGAATAAATACCAGTGAAAGATACGAGATTGCAAAAATAGGATAACACTCACAGTGTCTAATATGTTTTAATTCACTCTAAATTTATTCAATACAAAATCACTTATGACATAAGAGGGCCAGCAAATCTTAGCAGGGGGAAATGTAGAAAACAACAACCTTAAACACAAAATTCCTCGAGGCTCCCAAAAAGTATCATTACAAAACCCATAACCTGGGGTCAACCTTTGTGGTAGAGCACTCCATTTTTTCCTTAAAAGCATTTGTCTCCATTTATATTTATTTTTAAAGTGCAGACTTCAGAGGCAGCTGTTAAACCAAAACCATCCCTGCTGGTTTGGCCTGAGACTAAAAATCAAAATCTTCCTCACTGTAGAGCAATATTACATTCCCCTCCCTTGCAGACTTATTTCATAAAAGTGTCAGCTATTAAGTTAACATTATTTAAAGGGCTTTAGGTTGTAGTTACTGAATGCAACCTAAGCTATATCCATAAAGATCTGACATTGATCCCTGGTTGTATAAAACACGATACAGAGAGGCACTAAATAAATAATCTGTATACTGCTTCCAAAGCATCTCTATTTATCACTGCATTAATGATAAGGATCTGATTTAAAGTGAACCTTAGTGAGGGTCAAATCCTAGCACAAGCTGTAATATGATAGCCAAGAGTGCTGATAACCTGTAACAATATGAAGAAACCCCGTCAGATAAATAAAACAAACTAGTTGTCCATTAAGCAGCTCAGATAGAGGGCAACAAAACCAAGTGTGGATGGAACCACATCTTTTCAAGATGCACAGAAAAGCTGTACCTGAAGGATCAAGCCAGTCGAAGGCTAAGCAAACAACACTGCACAGAAAAGCAAAGAGTGATTTTAAAAAAAGAAACGTACAGCTCCTCATAAGAAATAGTTTAGGCGTGACCTTGCATCTCTCAGAGACCTCGGGAATTACCACTGACCTGAAAATAATCACTGACATTTTTTTTAGGCATTACTGAATGGCTAAAGAGAACTTCATGCCAGATTAATAAATGATTTTTTTTAGGTTTAAATATACTAATTTTTAAATTTTCATAACACAAATCTATTTGCTGGCTTGCTTAATCAAATTATCATTAATAATCCAACAATATCCAAAAAATCCAACAAATTATTAAAGTCCTAAGTGTCCAATGGAAAAGCAGACAATTTCTTTTGATTAGAGATTATCATTATAAATATGTAGAAAGAAAAGCAAAATATAGGTTGTTCACATGACCTGTGCCTCAAGTGTATCTGAACATGGAGTGTTTGCAGAGCTTTCTGGTAGCCTTGGGGCTCCTCTCTTTGGTTTCTAGCGTTGTCTGCATGGAGGCTACAGGCAAAGTAACAACCAGCTCAGGACAGGAGCTGCACAAGTTCGCCTCCATACAGCTTGATGGTGAACTTGAACAGAAATGCTTTGTGTACGTGTTTTATATATTGCTTATCTGCACATCTGAACAGTTTCAGGACCAGTTAAAATAAATAAATGAATTCTGGACATACATATAGGAGGAGTTTACTGAGCACTTGCAGCATGATAATAACATTTAGAGCCAACTACAGCACCATCTGGCCAAGGAGCTCCTGCACTGAAAAGCTCACTCCAAGTGACCAGCAGAGCTTTTCTCTATCACCTATATTGTAGGTAAACAGTAAAGCTCAGTCAGAAAGATAAAAAAGTTTCAGAGGAGTAGAAGCCTAAAGGGATGCAAGCTGGCTTCATACTTCCGTTTTCTACCGTGATTATTAAATCAAGATTTCATAGAAATAAAATGATAATAAAACTATCAGCTATATAAAATAAAACTAATTAATACCTCTGAAACTAAAACTATCTATACCTAGTTTGCAATGTTATCTTGGAACAGCAGCTACTACTGTATTTTTATTTTACTGAGTTCATGCATTTATTTAAAATGTAAGCTAAAAAGTTCCAATTCACTTTGAATTCATTAACAATATATAGCATTAACACAAAAGAGCAGATCCCCATCAATTTATTTGGCAGTCATATGCTGTATGACTGTTTCTTAGCAATAAGTTTTCCAGTGAAACAGGAGTTAATTTTGGTCTTCCTGCTACATTATTCACATGCCAAATAATTCACTCCATTCACAAGACATAAAAAATGGGGGGTACATTATTGGAGCAGAACCTCTTCAGATAATTCTGTATTTATACCATAAAATATATAAGTAGTTTTACATTCAGATTCTGTCCAGATTTATGCTCTAAGAAAGTTTGATTTTTCAAACACAATTAAGGAAAAAAAGTGAATGTTTCACTGCAATGTAATTTATACAAAACGGGTATTTTGCCACCTGGAGCTTTGGCCTAGCTGTGAGACAAATCCAGAGTGTGACTGGGGCAAGAGAAGCTGAGGGAGACAGCAGATAACACAGGAAAGGGGTGCAAATTCACAGACCTAAGTCAGGGTATGAACACTAAAGATGTCCAGAGAAGGCCTTGCAATTACTTGATCATCACTGACCTTCATTCTTATTTTCTCCAAGGTCACTATTAATTAGCCTTCTTTCCTGCTCACACTCTACTTATCTTAAATAAAACCATGTTAACAACATGATTATACTCCTATTTCAGGGAATCAAAATATTTTAGTGTCTCAAACTCCAATAAAATTGCCAGTCTTTCTGACACGCTCTGCAGTGTTCTCCAAGAGTTGCAAGGAAGAATGTCACTATCAAATTTCAACGTGACAGACAGTGTTGTAAAAATATGGGACGTGCCAGCAGCTTTAGAGCCCTCTGAGCAGTTCCTGTGCCTCCTGGCATGGAGCTCAGCGGCCACTCGAGCCCCACGTGGCAGGTTGGACCCTCAGGAAGCCTTTCCAAGAGGCTGAAGGAAAAGGTCCTCAAACCTACATGGCTGCATATCCAACCTGGGCTTTCCTCACTGATTACCACAGCTCCTGCCATACACATTCCTATATACTAAAATTTAGGATCCTTATGCAACTAAATCTCCTACTGCTTGTAGCAATAAATTTGTCTGCAGATAGATTTTCGGATTATGCTAGCCTTCAAAAGATAGATCCTAATTTCTGCCAGCGAAGGTACCAGGCAGTGCATTCAGACAAACAATACACTTCGTATATTTATGCCTAAACAACATCAAATTGAGTTTTTACAATTTACAGGCAGAGTGATTAGAAACAAGCGTTACGGCAGATTAACTCTGGCACCATGTTTTTTGGTCAATGTGAGAGCCAAGCAAGCGCCAGCAGCTCTGTCACGTCGCCAGCCCCACATCCCCCAGCAGGGCCGCGTGCCATTCTTGTTTTACTGTTGTAATACTTGTGGTGAAAAAGGAATTTAAATCATTAACCACCTAAAATAAACCTTGAATAATTTTATCAAAGAGAATGGAAACTTGTTTTCCACACGGCCACAAATCTGACCTGCTGACATTTACCACGAAGCTACTCTGTGTTTTCCACACCAACAAGAAATCCCTTGTGCTCATACTGTGTCGCGCTACAGAAGTAAGTCAGCCATGGATTAACTTCCATATGTTCTTTTAATTGATTTAGCAAATATAGATAAGATAAAGATACTTATGTGGTTTTGCCAAGAGCACAGGCTAAGACCTGGCCACCTTCTGCAGCTCCCTGTGCAGAGCTTGCAGGGAGGCTGCAGGGATGTGTAAGGAGGAGGATATACAACTAGGGTGGCTTCATTTATAATGTTTAAATAAAATGAATATCACAATATCAGTTGCATAAGTTTCCAAATACTTGCACAGTTGCATGCTTTACAACTTGAAACGACATTAACAGAGCGTTTCCAAATACAAGGCGTTGCAATTTCACTCCTATTTGCATTTATAACTGCATTTTTAATGTCTCCCAGAACACACTCTTTAAAGCTGCAGCCAGCTTTCTACGCCCCTGCGAGGCTCGACAAGAAAACCTGGTGGTCCCTCGGCGGGCACCACTGCTGCCTGAATGGATGCGGCGTTTGCTTCTTTTGGGTCATACCACATTACATGCTGAGACAGTGACGATCTGTGGGAATTTAGTAACCCGCTCACAATTCCACATGGTCTGAGAGCAAAGATGTCAGCTGTGGTCAGCTTCCTAGCCTTTTACGGCTGATCTTTATTATCCGCTGCTCCCCCTGACTGCCTACCTCCTGAGCAAATGTTCGGCTTTCCATTCAAACTGCAGAAGCTAACTTCCTCTGCGGAGGATAATACGGATTCAAAGGAGGACAAGTGTTGTTTATTAGCAATTACCATGAAAGTCCTTCCTGTAATTAACCCCAGCTTCATGGACACTACTATTTGCACTTCAGCAATCTCATAAACAGGGGCTACGTTACGTTATTGTTCAGGAAGATGAGTCATTGCAGAAGAATGCTTATCTCAGTCAGCTTTAACTAGCTTTTGTCTGCATGAGATATTAGTCACTGGTACCTACAAGATCACAAGAAAGTCTGGGATTTGGGCTAAATAAATAAATAAATAAAAAGACACAACACAACAACACAAAAGCCTCTCTCGCCTTTCCTTCCCCATACATTCTGAATGCCTCAGCAATAGCACCAGACCTGAGAGACGTAGAAAACTCTCTTTTCAGTTCAACATCCACTTTGCCTGTATGATCACTGAATCATAACCAGGAATTCCAGATTGTGCCCAGCTAACGGGAGGTCTGAGGCACTGAATAACCAACATTCGCTCTGGAGGCCGTAAAGAGACAATGGCGAAGGATTTGTTTCAACGTTTTCCAAGCACTTGGAGCTGAGCTACAAATCAGAGCAGTGATGTATGCTGTTCGCCCCACAGAAAACTTTATTCACTAAACACAATAAATATGAAAATAACTACTACAATGCACTTTCCTATTTTTTTTTCTACTTTCCCCTTTATTTATATTTGGGCAATCTGGAAATTATAAGAAGTTAATGAGCACAATATCACACCCTGAACCTAAATGGATACATGTAGCTCATTATTCTTTGAAATTAAAAGACTTAAAAGCCAATAGTCCTTCAGGACCTAATCCTGCAGAAATAAATGCAGACAGAATTTCCATATCCCACCACCAATTTGAACAGAAGTCAATGCCCACTACAAGACTGGGGCCTTCGAAAGGTGTTCAAGAACATCTTTGAATGTTTTGAGAAACAGCACTGAGTACTGAATTAGGTTACAGATTTACTAACAATACAGAATCAAAGCACATAGTTGTGATTTTTTGCAGTATGACTGTAAACTAAATTAAAATCTGGTTAAAGAGACGTATCATTTGCCTATTTTGCACACAACACAATCAAGCACTCACAGAAAGCACCCAGAAAGAACACCCAGAAAAATAAATGATTAATTAAAACTAACTAGGACTTAAAATTCTTCCCATATTCTTCCCAATTTTGAGTAATTTCATTTTATATTCCCAAGTGCTAAAAGCAGTGAGTTAAATCAAAGTCTGCAGAGATTTGTATAAACTCAGAGGTCACAGACAAGAATATTCCTTCAGTTTAGAGGCAAGTTTATTGGGCATTTGTCATTTTACTGTTATTTTTCTCTTGTGGGAGATGCTATGCAGCAGCAAAACAAAAGAGTAGACCTGGATGATTGCAAGCAAAAGCCATCCACATTTGTGTGTCCCCACTACTGTGATATGAGTTTTAGAAAGTCTTTTTATTTTTTAGATGTTTTAAGTTGTGCTCATCCAGATTATACTTGACCAAAAGGAGGTTAAATGCGATTCTGCTGGGAAGATTCTTCAATGTATACAGAAAACCAAGCGCAGGCATAAATTGCACAGAAGCCTGTTTTTCCTTTCCCAGTGGGAGTAGCAACCAAAATCTGGACCTTTGCCATGCTGGTTGTGCGATTCAGATCACAGTACTTATAGAGACGAGCTGGTCAGTGCACCAGCATACTAATGCACCCTGCTCCTGGCTGCCCATTGTTAGCATGATAAATTAAAGAGAAAACACAGTTTAGTGCCAGAAAATACTGTTCCAGGTGATTTTATGATTGAAGCGATACTTACAGTCTCACCACCTATTTCTAAGGGGCACTCTTAAAGGTCTCAGCTGCTCTATCACTGCCATTGAATTTGAAGTTCTCAATGTATTAAAATGAAAACAGGCATCTTCTAAGCCATTTTATTCCTTTAGTTTATTCCTTCCTTGCAGAAGCAGCATATAACTCTGTGGTTTTCACACGGGCATAGGAATTACTTAATAGCATGTTATAATCACATCCTCCTTTAGACAAAAGAGAAAATGGTTGCATTGTACCCTAAAATCATGCCCAAATAAGTCACCATTACAGTTGAGTCCACCGAATCAGTTCTATCCTCTTAGCAATTCACATGGCCATATTAATTTTAACTAAATCTTAACAAAAACCTTAAATCTTAACAAAAACAAGTATGTTGCTCTTCAGTATCACACCAACACTTTAATAAACCGTCTTCCATGTCTAACTGAAGTATAAAGGGGAAATCTTCATATTTGTAAAGCTTTTAACAACAACAAAAAATGTTTACATTTATTAAGTGGGGTTTAAAACATTAAGTGATGCTCTCTATCTTTTTGCAGTGAAGGTAAATATATTTTTAAAAGATAAATTACTATTTTTGGAAGTAGTTTCTCTTTTGCATGGACAGTAGGAGTAAGAATTATTTCTTCAGTTTTAATGCACCGATAAGGATTACACAGAACCAGCTCTGTTAGCTTTCCTGACTCTTAAAGCACCCTTAATTATAAGAAAACGGTACTTTGCTCTGTCAACAAGTTGTGAAGTCACTTGCTCAACCTTTTTCCTCTCATTCCCTCTGCTATTCCTCTTCTTCTCTGGGCCTGTTTAATTTTTTGCATTTCCTGATTTTTATCTTGGGAAAACAAAAAGCAGCTGCACTCAGTTACACGAAGCAGCAAAGTGACTCTGCTAGTTAGCGCTTTGCAGGTTCTAAGCAGCGAGTTGTGTGAAATGAAAAGGGGAGGGTCGTGTTGCAAAAACTCTTTTCTTTCCCCTTTCTACAGCTGTATTTCCAATCAGCAGAAGATACATCTTGCTTGGAGTCAACCCCCTTTCTCTCTGCACATTCTTAACCTTCTATCTTATGCATGGATCACTGGTTAGCTTAGAAATGCACAGACACAAAAGGGGGAGCTGACATGTGAGGTTTGATGGCAATAATGGCTGTTTATAAGCCTAATCCATCACATTTAGTGGACACCTCCATTTTTGTCCCTCTGAAAAGGTATAAATAATAAAATGGTATAGCTTTAGCTCAGAGGTGCCTTGGTAAATATTTTAACTATTTACAAGACCACACCAATAACAAAAGCAGCATCTGTACCATGCAGGCAGAGGCCTCTATATCACTGCAATAGTACTCAGATGATTCTTACGATTCATCAACAATAAAATGTCTTCATGATGGATTTTGGGATTTTTCAGCATCACTGATATTTGTATATGATACTATTCAATACTCTGAACTTGCATTCCTTTTTTTTTTTCATCTTGGGCCCAGAATCTTAAAAAATATTCCTTCTTTCTCAAGGAAAAGAAACAAGTTAACAGTAAGGATCCATAAAGACATCTGGAAATATGCATTTCCTAACCCAAAGTGGACCTATTTGAAATCATTCATTCTCAATAACCAAGTACTTAGATTATTAATGTTTCTCTTTCAGACGGGTATTATCTGGAGCACAAGGTTAGCACTATGTCAGATCCCTTGGTAAGCTCAAACTGCTCAAACAACTCAGAAGCAGCTGATAGTTTGATTTTGCTTCACTGGTATCAATCTCACAGTGAAACAGCAGCATACCACACACAGTAGTAAAACAGAAAAAAATTCAACAGCCATAAAATGAAACTTTTGTGTTTCCTATGTCAAATATGGTAAGTCAGCCTACTCTGGGACAAAGCAACGTCTATTTTCTTTCTTCATAAAGTAAAATACTGTGCAGTGCCAAAATACACTTTAAAAAACCAACCAAACAAACAAACTCCCCCCCAAAAAACAGTATTACAGTATATTTTACCTCTCTAGAGGCTTTAGGTACCTGGTTTTAAGTACCAAATCAAAAGCAACAGGAATAAAGCAGGCATTTTATAAAAGTGCTGAAAACTCACTTGCTAACCATTATCCATAAAAAATTTCATATTGAGTCACCGAAACTATCAATAATTTAGCTGAAATCTGTGACAATTTCCAATACAGTCAATCTCTACTTTTTGGTTGCTTTTAATCTTATTCAAGCATATTATAGATCAGGTTAAGGCTTTAAATATTCTCTGTCTAAAGAATTTACTGACTTCAATAATATTCCTTAAACCAGAAGTACCATTGATGTTTCAGTCCCCAAGTTAAAAATCTTTTTTTAAAACATAACTTTGGATGGCTTAAATTGTTACCTTACAAATTAATGCACCAATGCCAAGTCATTTGTCTCTAAATGCTTAAAAAGCTTGATTAAGAGAATTAAGAGTCAGCACCTTAAAACATACACAAGTGCATGCTTATGAAAGAATGTTTTTAAGAATATTTTTATATTCATCTCATATCTTCCTGTGTGTATACACACTGACAAACACTTTATGAGGAAGACGGAAAAATGTAAAAATAGAAAAATAATACTGACAAATAATAGTGAAAAAATAATAATGACAAATATGTATATTTTTTAAAGTAGGAATACTCTTAAAGCATTCCTTTTCCTTCCTGAAGATAAGCAAGAGTGTGGAAGTAAAAACAATTCAGAAGCATTCCTGGATATCAGTTTTACCCCAATTCCAAAATTTGGTCAATAAAATTAACAACAGTCTTTTGAATGCAATATCACACCTCTAAATGAGTTCAAGCTGGTGCTGTTATTGTCCAGAGGAATGTGAGATTTACATTTCACAGCTCCTCACCAAAGTAATGAATGAATCTGATCTCGTAAACAAACAATTCCAGTTTCGTGTTATTTCAATGGCCCTCCAACAATGTGTGTCTCTACAAAGAAAAATATTTATCATGTTTGTGCTCAGCTCCAATTCTAAATGGGACTGTAATAAAATGACACCATAAAAACATTTTCACAGCTGAGTTTGCAATTTAATAAACAGATGCAAACAACAGGCTTTGGAGATCAACAGTTAGGAATAAATGAAGCAGAAGACTCCCCACACCACAGCGGGAGCAATGGAATGGCCTCTAGCAATATGCAGGCAAGTCACAAGGTATGTGTCCTTGGACTTTTGACAAGCATCAACCTTTGAAGTGTGTTATCCTGACATCAACACAAATCGGTTGGATGATTTCAAGAAAAGGTCAAAAGTGATTTGCTTTGTTTGTATAGTTCCTAAATATTAAATAATTATCCCCTAAGCATCAAATATTTTCAGGTGCACTCTACTTGCATAGGGCTGGTCTGATAACATTTTCAATCCATTTTATTCCTAGCTCTCCATTTTCTGAAAAACATCATCAAATTTTCCCTGGGTGAGTTATAGTTTTATTTAAAAATCTTTGTACCTGAAAAATAAGTGTGCAATTACAGCGGGGCACCGTGTTGGATTTCAGGTAGAATTTCCAAAGTGCACATGGGTAGGATGTTCTCAGCGGCTTGCACTGAAGTGAATCGAAACTGTCCTTCAACAGCTGTGTAAAGGCTCTGGCGAAATTCTTGAGAATGACATTTTTTGAGGAAGGTACTAACATACGGAAGAATGTGCGCAACATCGGTTGCAAATTTACTCCTATTTAGTAAAATGATCATTTACTCCTATTTAATAAAATGATCATTGAAGATCATTTAATCATTTAATTAAATGAAGATCATTTAATCATTAATCATTTAAAGCTCACAAATGGTGAGAAATTTCATAGGAGCTAAGTAGTTCACCAGCTAAACTTACTGTTTCCAGCAAATTTGACTCCTGGCGTTATATAGAGAACAATGATACTTCTTCAGATCAACAGCACTGCAACAGGAGGGATGAAAACAGACCAAGAGGGCTAGACTTCCAATGAAATTTAAGATCGTGTTTATTCTTTCTGGTTTGCTATTAGTCATTGCAAATACTTTTTTCCTTGAGTATGGATATACATCTTTAATTCCCTGCATACTCTAAATTCCACAAGTTTCCTGTGGAAGTATCAAAATGGAGTATTAGACAAATGAACAAATTAAATATTTTAAAATATTTAATTCCTCAGGCGAGCCATTTCTAGGCAAACAGGTTCTAATAGATTCTGGATGGAAATGAAGGCATATTCAAGCTATCTACTATGACCATTTGTATGTTACATGATTGCGTATATTAGTAGTATTACTTATTTTTCTTTTTACTCCTTGAAGGTTGCTGATCATATATTAAGACAACACGTGGATTAAATGAAAATCTACCATGAAATAAACCTTTACAGTATTTTATTTACTGCTATCTAAACAGTGAGACTTTAAAAATGGTAACTGATTCCACTGTTATGGACAGTGAGATTTTGTCAGATACACTCAGCAGGGCTACTCACTGCTCAGGGTTACTAAAGATACTGGAATCTAACCCAGCTGCATTTTTGCATGAAAGCAAAACAACACAACCAAAAATCTCCAAACTATTTAAAGATCTGAAAAGCATAAACTGAAGAACAAAAAAATGAAGATCTGTCCTCACATATGGTCTTATGTGACCTCCTCAGTGCTACTAGCATAGGATGAGTGAACACTTCTGGTTTAGTATTGCGTAGGCAAACAAAGTACTTAAATTTAAAACATCTTCTCACTTGGTAGGATCCAGCATGCGACTCCTTTAGCTTAATACTTATTTCAGTATTCAGTATGTAATGTGCTAATGAGAAACTAACCTTTTTTTTTTTTTTAATATCCTCTACCTTTTCCTTTATAAACCTCACAGTAAAAGTAAATTATAATGAAAAACTCTGTACTTCAAAACTCTGACCTGGCTAGTTGCCAGAGCAAGGAATTTGCCTAACAACAGACTCTAAATATAGTATCAGGAAAAGAGAAAACTACCAAGTGCTAAACTAGATTATTTGTCTTTGACAGATTCTCTGAATCAAGCGAGAGGAGCTTTTCTTTATTTTCTACTTTTAGTCTGGCTTCAAGAGAGAACATACTGAGCATCCTAGGTACAGGAAGACTGTCATCTTCTGTATAATTTGGCTTTATCAAATACAATAGGCTTTAGTGAATGAGTAAGAGATAAAGGTAGGGTAAAACATAATGACACAGGAATCATTTTCAAACCGTCCATATCACAATAGTAGTTTATATATGTACTTTTTTTTGTGATAAGTAAGATTAATTCCAAGTCAAACAGTGAATTCCTTTCCCACTGTTCTAAATAGGATTGTTGTGATAATCAAACCAGTGGGATATGATACGAAATTTTTAGTCTTAAGATTCTGAATATGTATCTTCAGTTCCCCATTTTAAGTGGTATTTTAAATGGGATCTTAAAAACAAAGGCTGTTTGGAACATAGAGAAGTTGAACATGCAATCCCTCTGTTTGCAAACATTAGTTTTAGAGAAACTATGTGAATTAGGCCTTATTGCCTGACTGCAAGAATTAATAGTTATTTAAGATTTCATAGAAAATGAGCTAACTGATGCTCTTTGGAAATGCTAGTCAGAACACATTCATCAAGATATTCTTACAATTTATAATGTGAAGCTTGCAAAAGTGATTCAAGAATGTGCACATTAAAGCCTTAACAGCACATAAATTAAGGATCAGTTCTATGAGAATGCACTTAATTTCTAAACCCATCAGATGCCATCTTGAGTATTAAAATTGCTATTTCTTGGAAACAGGCAAAATTATTTCATATTTCTGTATGCTTAACTGATGATTTAAAAGAGGGGGCCTTAAACGCAGGGTTGCATCCCTCCTGTAGTCAGGTAGCTACTTGACATCCTCCATGCGGCTGCACTCCGAACAGCAGCCTTCTCAGGCCGCAGAGCGCGCCAGGTAGTAAACTGCTTCTCAGGTGATTGTTCAGGCTCTGATCCAAAGTCCGCCTGCATAACCAGGAGCATTTCCATTTACTTTAACAGGCTTTCGCTCAGGCTCCAAGAAACACAGATCTCTGACATACCAAGTTAGCACAACCCCACTTAATTATTAAACACCGCAGAAATAGTGGCACGATTCTATAGAATAACATTTCTAGTAACACCTAGGGAGATACTTTCTTTGCTTTACTTCTTTTTTTTTTAATTATTTTTTTTTCCCCGAAGTGAAATTAATGTACTACCAACAGCTTGAAATCCTGTATTTTGGTGCTGGAGGCTTGTCCTCAGCTCTGCAGTAACTGATGGTAATTTGAATTTCTTGATAGCATGAGGGAAAGTACTTTAGCACAACCTCAGTTCTTCAGGTCTATCATATGCCACTCAAAATGGGACATTTTATGAGATAGATCTATCAACTGATTGATGTAAAAGCACCAAAGATGTGAATCTGATACAGTCTCTACCAAGGGCTACAGAGCTTTACAGATCTGAGAGCTCTCACTTCAGTCACTACCACAGTCCATAACTAGATCAGACAGATTTCGAATGAAGCCTACTATACAGATGTTTGAGGCTTGATATTCTTCAGCTTCTACTTTCTTTGATGGTTACACATTTTATTTTTTTAGAACATATTTTAAATATGAAAACAAAGTACAATTCTGAAGGAATATTACTATTATTAACAATTTAATTTGGCCTTCAGAAGCTTCTGCAGACTTCTAAAATTCGAATTCAAATTCTAACTTCAAAATCTAAAAATGAAAAACTTCCTTCTGAGGTAAGATGGAAAGATGTCATCTACTATCCTGTCACTTCCTTAACTTGAGGTCACTCTGTGCAGAAGGAGAATGTCACTGAAAAGAATTAAGCAGTTTGTGGAATACTAGTGCTGCTGGCTCTAGAGGGCTGACACCTGGTGTGTCCTGTACCCTCCACTGCATGTTCCTGGGAGCACAACCCGTTTGATGATAAACTGAAGACCCCTTTTTACTTCCTCAGAATTCCTTTCACACAAAAGTCTTTCTCATGTTGGTTACATTAACTACTCACTAATGGTTTGCCAGAAAACTGACATAAGAAAACATCACATTAAAAAAAAAACCCTAAATATTTAAGAGATTCTAGGTGCGATTAAAATAGCTAAAGCCCTTTTTGCTGTGAGACAGAATCACAGCCTAAAGGAACATTAACACATCCTTTCTCAGATAAAGCAAAAAAGACTCAAACTAAAACAGACAGACATGCTCCCAGATGGCAGAAATTTCCCCAAGATGAACAGATGAAGAATTTATAACTTCTAATACACGAAATAAGACCTATTTTTTATCTCAGTGATATTTAAATGTCTAATGATTTTAATGCTAGAGAATTTGAACACAGGGAAGCTTCATACTTGTAGGACAAATGCAATGAACTAATTTTGAAAATGGCACGACTGACTCAGTGCAAGGCCACTAGATCTCCATCAGTATACAAGTGAAATCATAATTTGGCCCTTGCACTTAGCAATGTAGTCTTACTTTCTGTAATTTGTTGGCACTGAACATGAGGCTAAAAACAAACAGAAAAGAACAAACTCTTTGCAGTTAAGAGTTCGGGTTCATCAACTAACCATTAGGCAAATTAAATGTTTTAGTTTATGCCCCAGTTTTGAGATTAATACTAAATCTTTCATAGAAATATTTCCAACTCTGTTGTCCACATAGATTTAATTTTTAAAGTTATTAGCTATATGTGACAAGATAAACCTTTTCCCCCCCCCAAATTTTCCTATTCCTAACATGGTTCAAATTATGCACCACAAAATCCACATATGTTTCCTAAATGGAATTTACTGATTTTAGTCAAAAAACCCACCATCTTTTAAATTAAATGTTGTTGTCCATTTTATTCCTTAGCTGTACTTTCCTTATTGCTGTGTGCCTGCCAAATTCATCTAATCAACACAACAATCTAACTGCAATCAAAGATAGTGGGAGTATTTATAAACCCAATATGCTGTAGGAAATATGAAAGAATACAGAGACATTACAGTACTTAGTAATAACAACTTAGAGGGAGTCAGTATCTGTTGTTCTTAAAACTGTTTTGTATGCCTTTCATAATTTCATTTGCACTTTTCCTGTGGGCAAATTGCCATGTTATCTTTAAGACAAACTGCATATAAAAATTAAGCTAAATTTGCAAAGTCAAAAAAAACCAACAAAAAACCCACCCAACAGTGCATTTTTCCAGTACATTGTGCCAACAAAGCTAACCTTTATGCAAGGGCAGGCCACGCTGCTTTTTGCCCATAGCAAAGAAAGATCACGGCTTATTCCCTGTCCAGATTTACAGCACGTCTGATCTCTTCAGTGAGTGCAGAGCAGCAGTTCATGGGTTTCCTTTTACTGTGCGGATGCAGATCTAGGGCTGGGCATGTACAAGTGACCTAGCGGCAGCCACTGCTGGCCTCATCTGAGGCAGGTTCTGGCAGGAAGGCACTCAGGGTGAGGATGCCAGCTGTCACAGCAATTCCCTGTCTTCTCACCAACACGAAGGCAGTGACAACTACAGATCTCTCTCGAGCTGGGGCCTTTCCCAAGTAGAGCTATGTTTGATGCTAAGGCAGGCAGAAGCAAGGAGAAAGGTGCGTCCACCAGAAATGATAATAGGGAACCAAGACATGGCATAGATAAACTGTCCTTTAACGGTGAAAACAGACCCAGAATACCTAAGACAGAACTATAGCCTCTAAAGTTTTCACTGTTCTTTAGACCACACGGTTTTGCTCTTTATACCAGACTCCTGCCCCATTTCATGCATTGGACAGTGCAAGAGAACCATCAAATGACACAACCGCCTATATCTCTTTTCAATCTCCTTCCTCAAAGTATGAATCGATATTTTACTCAATTCACACTCTGTACTCCCTTCTTTGACAAAGGAACTGCTAATTTCTCAAAAGCTTTTCTATGACCATCCCTGCTATATTCTCCAAGGCCTTCCTAACCATTCATGCATTTGTTTTTCTAACAACGGTTTATAACGCATGGAAACTGCAGAAGAGAAAACTAAGGTCAAAAATGTTCAATAACCCTAAGGGGCCGCTTTGGGGTCCTCAAGACTGAGGTCCTTTGGAAGGCTCTGCAGAAACACAGCGCTTCATGCGCCCACAGGCTCCAGTAACAACAGCTATAGCTGTGAACATTCAGTGTTCAATTACACGGTGAAATCTTCTGCTGCATACTCGCAAAATGAGGAACGCTTAAATAATGATCATTTATCACTTAGTTTAAGTCCTCGTCTAACATTATACAAGAGCTCTGTCGCATTCCTGACTGTATCCAAAGCGTGTTAGTAATGCCAAAAAAACAACCCCAGCAAGGCAATCCGAACCCCCAAAAGCCTGAGTGACTCAGGTTAGCTCAGGCTAATTGTATTCAACCTTACTGTAGGGTCACGTATTTTAACTCAAGTCAGTCTTATTTTCTTCAACTGGCAAGCCACTGGCTAAAACGCTTGTAAGTCAGCATTTAAGCTCTGGGAACAAGCAAGCAGTATGGTTTTGAACATTAGTTGGCATGGTAATATGGACATAGGCATTCAGCCTGTATGGCACATGCAGGAATACATCCTAGTTTTCCAAGACTACATGAGACTATTTTCTTTCCACAGTTTATTCATCTAATTTCATGGCTTCTTACTCAGTTAAATCTAGTCTTGTCTGCTGTTACTTGAATATGTTGGGCCAACTTCAATTGGTGTAAATTAAACAGACTTTGTCTTCAAGAGGTGATAACAGCATAATTTTGGTTCACAGCACGAAGCAATAATGACTTACCCGATTTTTGCCCTAGCAAATAACATTTGCCAAATGTTGGTATTTTGTGCACTTCTAACACATTACTGAACTGCCACTAAAATCCTGAGAGATCTTCTGACCATTTTTGGCACCATTTCATTTCAAAGATGTGGAATAGCCTGTTAATTTACATAAGGGTCTCATATTTCTCAGCAAGCTTGAGATGTTTGAGTGGACCTGTCAGAAGCCACAGTTTTTCCAAGGCACCTGAAGTTGTCCATAGAAAGAAATAACCTATCCGTACTTTAAAGGCATTTCACTGGTGCTGCCATGCTGAAGAAAACAGTTGTCCTGATTTATGCTATCTGCAGATCTGATCCTAATTTTTTTTTGCCATTTACCAACATTTGGGTAGACTGCCTGCTTTTCAGGCAATTTAATGCTATTTTAAGGCTTGTCTCAGTAATACAAGATATGCAGGACTTGAGCTTTGGACTAGTTCTCTAAACAATGCCACTTGTCAAAGTGAAAATAGTAGTACTTCTCTTCGAAACAGAAAATGTTGGCAGGGAGAAAAAAATGAAATTAGAAAATACACTTTTAAAGAAACAAATCTGCATTAAAAGCAAAACTCTGATAAATACTGAGTAAATAAGTTCAAGTTCACAGCAGCTGAAGAACAGTTCAACTTCAACCATATCATTGTCAAGAAAAACAAATACAAACTTGCCCCAAAGCAAAACAACATTAGAGAAATCAGGAAGAGGATAGATAGACAGACAGTAAGTTATGGACATAAAACTCTTTGTACCAAAACCAATTAACCCTAACCTAAGGCAAGCCTTTTTCTTCTAGCCCTTCATTTAAAGGTTTTACAATTTATAGCCTGTGTTTCTCAGGGGAGGTCTAGCTCTGCTCTGATTTCACATTTCACAGCAGCACATGTGTAATCCTGCTGCAGCACAAAGCACAATCTAGCGGAGATCAGAAAATCCACTCTTCACAAGTTGGAAATAAACTGGAGCTAAGCTGTAGCCAGAGTTCACTTGAAACGTAACAGGCCATGCAAGTGCATGTGTGGAAGTGACAGCCTGGAGTGATAATCACAGGCATCTAGAACCGCATCCCAGTCTGATATGCTCTAGAAAGAAAAACAAGAACAAAACCCCAAACCAACCTTCATGTTACTGTTTGGAAGACAACAGAATTTTTCACTAAGATGTTTAAAAACTTAAGTTTAGGCTACAATGAGCTATTTCCAAATATATAAGCTTTAAGTAACACTCAGCTCATGCTGTAGAATTCATCAGGACAGTGCTTATAACTGTATAGACACGCTTACCGAATTCTACAGTCCTTATAGCAAATAACATCTTGCAAGACTTTTTTTTTTCCTTTTTCCCCCTTGATCAAAATGTTATGTCTGTGTTTAGCATTACGCATTTCTGTAGTTTCCGAATATGAATATACAGTGGTACAGATTATATACATCTGCAAAGGTACCCACACTCGACATCTCCAGTCCTAAAAAATAAATAAATGAGGTACAGCTCCATTATCAACATTTCTATAAAAATTAGTATTACAACTTAAATATCTTCAAGAACGCATGCAGTTGTACTCATGCGATGAAACCCTGCCTTTACTGAAGTTTAACCTGAAGGACAACTTTTCTAAAATGTCATCATCTAATAATAATAGATGAGGCCTTACTTTTACTTAACAGTTATAGCTTTATTAAGTAAAAAAAAATAGTAATAGTTTTTAATAGTTAATAGCAAATATTTAGTTACTGTTACCATACATACTTTGAGCAAGAAAAGTTCATCCCTTCCATGAATGTAGAAACCGATAATATATACCTACATAAACAAAGGAGCACCAACAATATAAGAAAAACGGAAAACAAACCGAAAAACCCCAACCCTTTGAACAGCTTGAGCCAGACAACTTGAACTTTACTGTGCTTTACATCGTATCCCAAAGTTACCCGGTGAGCAGATGGAAGTACAATTTTCCAGGCTACATATTCTTCCCTTGCGACAAAACCATAGGAACACCGGGACTAAGTAACTTGTGCTTTCCCACTGCGAAAATTATTTCTAAAATTATCTTATTTCTTGAGAAGAAATACTAGTCCCACGATGGACTGGAGTAAAACACACAGGGATACTGGTTCAAAGGCACTTAAAGATTTTGTTGTATGATGCTTACGTGCAGCTGTGCCTCTCATACATGGATTCATGTTTACTTCTGAATATACACTACACATCTTAAAAGTAACTAAAAAAAAATCAGAATAGAAACAACGTATTTTTCTAGCGATCATCTAATTATCTGTAGAGTTTGAGACCCGGCTCATTTAAGGCAAGAAAATCAAAAGCTAGTTTATAAGCTGTTTCATACTATGAATGAACAGCCCACCAGCAAGCCATATGCCTGAAATACAGAGACAAAACTACTAGAAAAGCACTTTAACAGAGTATGAAAAGCATGAATATAGTACTCATCTCCAAACAGGTATTTTACCCAGATTTGTGTTTTCTCATTAGGTGAAATTAGACACTACATCCTCTCAGATCCAAAGTTAGGCAAATCCATTCTCTACACAAGTTTGTGAAACCACTTAAGTCAAAAAGAACTTATTTGCTTTGATAGTTGACTTTTAACCCAAAGAAAGGCTACACAAAATAATATGCTGTTCCCCTAAATCACTTTCTCTGCAACTAATTTACAACAAACTAGTAACAACAGTTGATAGAAATATTTATATACCATTAATATTTTCGAAACACTCATTCTCCCTACATAACATGATGTGCATCCTACTGCGCTAAGAATCAGTTGCGTTCTAAGCTAGCAGGTTTAAGTCTTCTGACAATGGTGTAAGAAGTGTAAGACTACTTTGAAAAAGTTATGCTAATAGCTAAACCTGCTCTTATGATGCTTCTGAGCAAATGGATTAAATTTTGTCTTAATTTGATAAATAAAATGCCAGAAAATATTTAATAGCCTAATCTGGAGTCTGCTGAGTGAGGTCATAACCTGGAACACAACAGCAGCAACTTCTCCTGGACATTCCCTCTCCAGGCTCTCAGATGATGATAATTGAATTACATGAAAGAAACATTTAACAGTAGGAGAACAGGAGAAATGGAGAAACTAGGTAAGACAGCTTTCAGCTGGGCACACAGACTAACGGACTGGCAAGAGATTTTAGGTAAGACTCTTAGTACCTGCACTCTGGGCTTGATGCAGAATTGCTGGTTTGCCCAACAGCAAATGCTGTTGAAACCGTCTAAACTTCCCACAACAATCTAAGTTCTAACCCCAAGCTGTATTCAGACATGATACTGTCATATGCTAGGGAGTTCCCAGAGGTTTATGAGCACCAGGGGAGATGCCAAAAAACCTCATCATGGGTGGGCTCAGCAGGGCTTGCTCAGGACAACCGCGTAAGAATCGAGAAAGCAAAAATATCTTTGACATAAATCTGCAGGATTTGATACTCCAAAACCGAGTAATCCATTCCTGTCCTTAACCATTTATATTATTCAGCTTGCTTGTTCCAGCTGGATCCCACTGAAGTCCAGTGCCCATTTTTGTGTAATGTGGAAGTCTGGTTTTATATTAGAATGGAATTGCATTCTTGCTTTGCCATCTTGCGTTTCTGATTTTGACCTTGAATTTAGATGCTTTACCTCATTTCTGGAACTTACGCTTTAGCTGTAACTGTACATAAACTGTCCACCAAAAATGTGAAAAAAATCTAGAGCTGTAAAAACATATAGAGAAGGTGCCAAAATCAAGTAAATGGCGGAAAACAATTTAGTAAATCTCATAAAAACATTGTGTTAAAATCTTGTAAGTTAACAAAGGCTGATTTTTAAAACATGTTTAATCCACAGAGAAACTTTCAGCATATACCAGGGAAAAGTTTTTAGTATAAATTACTGACAACTGGAAGTTATCTGCAGAATTTTATAAATAAGTACTTGCAGATGGAAATGTAAATTACTTTTTAGACAAAACAGCCAGTGCAATGAAAGTGGCTTTTAATAAAACATGAATGCAATTGGGTTTGGCCAGTTTGCTTCAGAAAAACCATAATTATTCATGTTCTAGCTGATATATATCCCTGAACGACCAGACTTTGCTATTGTACATTCCATATAATTATTTCAATTAGTTATATTTTTGTTTTAAAAATGTTTTGCTAATTAGATTCTTTTGAAATTAAGATATGTTTCTTTCAGCCACACATTGTGATCTACAAGGATAAAAACTGTTTTTCCAAAGTTACTCTTCGGTTGCTTTGGAGAGAACATTAAAAAAAATTCCTAAATTCAGCTCCTACAGTATCCGAACCCCCGTGCGTCCCCAGCAGCATTCTGCACAAGCACTGGCTGTCAAGTAAGATTTAGTCAAGCTTAGCTCGGAGAACAAGAGCCACTCAAAGCTTGACAGGAACAGGAGGCAGAAGGGCACCCGTTTTCAGGCAGAATGAACCATTCCAACAGGGTTATTGACAAGCCCTGGTGAGACCTCCGGTTTTCATGCTGTCTCTGTAGGAAGAAATATGAATGATGTGCAAATAAAACAAAGGAAAAAAAAACACCAAAACATAAACTATGAAGGGTGCAAAACTTTATGGCCTTATACATTATACTTAATTTTTAAGGTATGAAATAATGTCAGAAACAAAGCATCATCTCTACATAAATGAATACGATCCAAACTTGTTTTGAATTGACTGAAAGAGGTATCAGAAAGAACAGATGTAGAAGGTAAAACCGAAAGGCCACCTGCGATGCACACCTTTTGCAGATTTGACTCTATAAGCAAGAATAAAACACTGATCTCTTCTGTACTGATGATGATAATACCAAGGTAAGTGACAGCCATTACTATTGGCAGTTGCTGATTTAAGGGGTTTTAAGGATATGTGCATTATTATATACCAAATACAAAGACGTGGTGCTGTTCTTTGGAATGCTAAAGAAGATGAAAGGAGACAAGAGTGCTGTTCAACTTTGAAAATGTTAATAAGAGTCTCTTTTTCCCCTATTGTTTTGAAGTCCTTTCTTGCCAAATTGACCCAATGTACCACTCAATTTTAATATAAGTATTACTGATTTTCATTTCATGTTGAGATGATTATCTTAGATTTGAACCACTAGAGCTCATTTCTACTGCACTGTGAGAAGTTGTAGTCTACTGCTCAACAGCTAGTACTTCCACAACTGTCAAAAATAACCATAAGGAAAAGTAATTCATTCAAAAGCCACAGGAACTGGGTAACAAAAAGGCAGTACTTTAAATTTGTTACTCCTTTTGGCACGTGACATTTGGAATTTAGTCCTTCAAAAAAACTATTATTGAAAAGAAAAATTTGTTGTTTATCCTTTCTTTTTCTTAAAAACATTTCGTATCTGCAAGCAGAGAAAATTCGCTTGGAACTGTATTTGTATTTGAACTAAATGTACCACAAAATTGAACTAAACGTACCACTAAATAAATATGTCAAAATAAAAGCAAACACTGTACCTGCATACACAATCATGCAAAATCATAATACATCTTGGTTCTTAGGTAATGCAGAGGTGGTTATCGCAACCGTGAACTGTCCACATTTACTTGGCAGTCAGAATCAACATCAGATTTTGTGAAGAGCACAGGATGCTGCTCAGTCAGCCATCGCGGGAAATGCAGCCTCCAAAGACACTCCTAGGCAACCACGTTTTAACTTGTGGCAATAGCGATTCCCAGTTCACTCCAGTTTTCTGGAGCTGGTCCAAACCTGCCACTGATTTTTTATGAGTTTTACTATAAATTCCTCAGCCTGTTAATATCAACAGATTATTTCTTTCAGAAATGCGCTTGAAACAAACAACAAGAACACTGACTGGTACTCAGCTTTGGCCAACGTGCCATCCCAAACTTTTGAAACTTTATCTGCCCCTCCAGAATGTGAACACCCCGTTATGCACGTGGAATTGCAACCTGAAGGGCATGCACCATTGCCACGGATACGCACAAATCCTGCCAACACAAATGAAAAAACCTCTTGGGCCAGAACTGTGTGCCCAAGATTTTATCTACTTTAGTAAACATTTATTACCAATTGAACAAGCACATGCAATCCCACTGAAGAATTTCCAATAGTTTAGTGCAAAACAAACAAACAAACAAACAAGAACCTGGGAAATTTAAACTCTCTGTATAAAGGAGTTGAGGACTGTACTTGCAACGTACCAACTTACCGAAACAACATACAAATATGAAAGTTTTTTTTTTTAGTTCAGTTCAAAATAAGCTAAATTCCCTTTTTGACTGATCTTTTTGGCTTCCCTCCAAATGAAGGCCTATAAAATTCCATGATTACTCATCTTTAAGAAAGCAAAGCGTAGGAAGAACAGCAACTAACATGGGACACAGTAAAAAGCAAGATTGCCTTTGGTCAGATTGAAGTTACGCAAATAAATGATGGATTTAGTAGAGAAGTTTTATGTAACTCCAAATCAATAGTGACTTTCACATTGCTTTTATCATAGGGCCCTTCCTAACGAGTTAACACAGTTTCAAAACATCATTTGCAAAAAAAAATGGAGCACACTACAATAACTGACACTAGTGTAAGTTCAGACGCATAAGTTAATTTCCTTTTGTTGTTTAAACTCTGTTGCTAACTATATGCACGTAAAATAATTAACATGTGATTAAGATGTTGACAATGTCTCTTTTCTTCAGCTTTAGAAGCAAATGCAAGAAATAGGATTTGCAGGCGTCAGCTTCTGAGTATCAGAGCTAAACACAAATGCAATGACCAACAATATAATAATCAATATAACAGACTATGGAAAAAACTTTATCTATAATCATAAATTTTATACATACATAAGAGGTTATATTTATGGAGTTTTAAGTACATTTTTAAACTGTAAACAGAAATCCTCAATTGGGTTATGCTTTAAGGCAGCCAGTAGAATTAAGATGAATACTGCAGAATCAGGGATTTCTTCCTAACACAATTCTTGCCGTTTGTGGGCAGAACAACAAAACAGTGACAGATCGTTAGGACTGAAGTAAAGAAACAGAGTGCAAGAATTACCAGGATGGCAGCCACCGGACTGCCTGTGTCTTGCTTGAACTTTCTCACGATTATAATATATCTACATTCTCCTTTCCCTCTTTGCCAGTATATTAAATCGCCTTTGTTTTGAAACAAGTTTATTAAATAGCAATATTGTTTTAAAGCACTATCTGACCCATGGGCTCCAGCTTCTTTCTTACTCAATTTGGTCTGACTAAATCCCATCAAAGCATACATGCACATTTTTTAAAAGTTGTACTTGACATTGGATTTATTAAACAAACAGACCAGGCTACAAGACCAGGTAAATGTAAACAACAAATTTCCTTGCTGAATTACCCCTTATCTAAATGAACAGTGCCAACAATTTCCATTTCTTCCACTGTTTAAACAACACAAACCACATCACTACTACCGCTTTATACATTCTTTTTTCCAATACAAGTGTAACTAGAGTTTGTCACTCCCACACTTACTCTCCTTTACTCTCCTTTAGAAATTCTTTCATCTTTGATCCTTTGGTATTTGCACTGTCTTGAATATGCAAAGTCATGTGAGTAAATGGTGACCATATCTGGCACGCTGATGATTTAGTCTTACGTGATACTAAGAAACACACACACAGATGCTGAAAATTGGTGTTATTCTAAACCCTCTACAGTCTCTGTACTAGTACAAATACAAGAATCATTTCTCATATAGCAGCAAGCCTTGCAGAACACTAGATTTTTAGATGCAGGAGTCTTGACAAAGCTCAGCAGTGAGTAGTCATCTGAAATGGACTCAGATTCATCTCTCTTGAGACTTGGTGTCAGCATCAATGATGCAGGTTTCATCTACATTCATTAAACTGACAGTGATAAAAGCAATTCACAGTGATCACACTTGCTCATCTTCTCAGGGGTCAGGCAACTTAAGAAGGTATTGCCTTGAGCTCTGAGTACCAAGTATCCTTATCTTTAAGGATCAACTTAGAGAAAACAAGTAAAACTGAAATTTAGTATATGCATCTATAAGCTGCTATGAATAACAATATGCTGTGCTGCCAAACAACAAGCTAATGGCTCAAATCTTGCTTTATGACAACATGCACAACATTTACTGGCTCATATATCAGATATTTGAGAATTGTACTAGAATTTAAAGGAATATAAATGAAATAATAGAGAAATAGCACAGATTCTATGGTAAAAAGTTGCAGCAGAAATAAAATTAAATAGTATTTTGAAAAGAAATAAGTGCATCTTTTTACTAAAAGCCTAGTACTGTGGTGATGAGAGAGGTCATACAAACACCTCTTATACATCCTCCTACAGCTTTGGAGGAGGATGATTGCTTCTCTGATCAGCAATCAAATCTCTGATGCCTTCTTTACATGCCTGTGCATGGCAGAATGTGCCCAGCTGTACCGAGCATCCCTGGTACCACAAAATGCTGCCATTCGCACAAAACAAAGGTTATGGAAAGGAAGGCGACCACCTCAAGTTGTCAGCATCCTAATTTTCTAGAATATATTTTTTTGTAGCAATTCTGGTCAGTACAGTCTAGTTGGAAGTTTAAAGATAAAATTGTTTTAATTATTAAAATATGTGAAACATGAGAATTTACATTACAACTAAGTACTACGTTCACAGATGAAGTACCATTAAAGTTTCCTATTAAATGCAATTAGGTGAATCTTCCCTGTCTATGCAGCAAAATGCTTGGGGTGGTTGGAGTCCCAGCGCCCGCTGCCTTTCCCTGTTTTTCAGCACACCAGGGTGAGGAACCACGCTCAGCACCACACTTAGCAGAAAGAAGGTTAAGACTCTTGACACTGAAACTACCAATGTTACTGCATGTTCATACTCGGCCTCCTCTAACTCTGTTTGTATTCTGCAGCTTCTCAAAAAAGCTGAAAAGGGGGCAAAAATTGATGAACCAAACCAACATAAATCTCCCATTTTTGATTTCAGTACTACACGTACTGCTGAAGCCTGAATATGTTAATTACAGGTATCCAAAGCAAAATGCAGCTTGCAGATCATGGGTGCAGCTCCTCTCAGCACGTTAACAAATAGGCAGGAGACAGAGGCAGTAATCTGAGCATGACAAGGTTTTCTGAATTAAGAGACAACAGTTTATGTAAATTGAAATCATAATTAAAAAGCAGTGTACACTTTATCTCAAGGTATAATTTTAATTCATAATAAAAGATGATTAAACACCCATCTGTTCTTAGCAGCAGCAGCAGCATCTAACTTTCCTTGTAGAACAAAACGCTCTTTGCAATGAATTATTAGAGTGAATCTTTCGCTACAAATGGACTGAGAGAGAAAATGAACTTATAAATATATGAGAGTTTTCAGATAATTGTAGGCTTTCACTTCATACTAGCTCTCCCTTTCATACACTGTGATTGGAAAAAAAAGAAAAAAAGACTAAAAAACTAATAAAAACAGTAGTTTTCCTCTTCTTCCCCTTTATTACTATAAAACTCAAACTATTTTCTCTTCATATTCTTCATCCTCCACTAGAAAGGAAGCAGGCACATAAAAGGTTAATTAGTATCTAGTATGAAGAAAAAATGGATAAATAGTGTGTTCTGCTTCTACTGGGATAATATGAAAAATTATCTAGCCTCATTATCACTTATATAAGAACATACATCCAAACAAAATGCTAACCTCTCTTCTACATCCTTTTCTCTGCATATGCACCTAACCAGCAGGAATGCATCCACCAGGACTCCCCCTAAGAACTGATGCATTTGAAGGATTGCACCATTAAAGGAGCGTGACATTTGCCTCTGCTGAGAAAGACCAGCTTCGCAGGCTCAACAAATCGGCAAATCAGCAAGCAAATGTACCTGTCCGCTGCCCCTCTGCGTGGTGCAACTCCCCAAGTAACGCAGGCTTCCACGGGCAGGATCCGCAGCTGACGGATCTCAGCAAATTCCCACTGAAGAGAGCCACAGAAATTCATTCCAACACAACCTGTGTCAAAGTCTCTAATTTGGACCTGAATTATGTGAGGCCAGAACTGGAAAAAAACATTTTGGGTGGACTAGACTATCCAGTCTAAAGGAAACACTGCAGATTTAAATGTTATGGTGGAAAATTACTGCTCCATGGAGCACAAACCGATTAGCAAATCTATGCACATGGAATATATTCTTCACGCTAATAAGTCCTCCACAAATAGTCATTTGATACAATGCAAGATTTCCAGATTGGCAGGTCTGTGTTACAACTCTGAAGGGGCCTCTGGCTCCAGAATGCCTATATTTTAGTGAAACAAACTGAATCCAAACCTACTAAGCTCCCTTGAAAGTTCATTTTCCCCCCCCACACTCACACACACCCACAAAGAATCAAGAAAAATAAAGTAGGAGGAATATGGATACACTTGATACACAAGGAATGTCATGCATATGTGATACATATGAAAAAATACACTGAAAAGGAGGAAATGTTTTGGAATTTGAGCGGCAATCATTGCTGTACTACTGATATTTCAGTGCTACAACAGGTTTTTCTTAGCCTGTATGCCAAGTTTGATGGATGGTCACCGCACAGCAAGCACACAGAGAGCAAGCTGCAAATAACAAGCCGAAGCAGCCATCCAGCCTGCGCTTACCGCTCTCCTGGGACTTCACCATAGAGAGAGATCCCAGGATTACAGAGGCTGCTCATCACACTGGCAGTTAAACCTGGTATCACCGAAAAAAATGGAGCTGAAAGAATCCTCCTGAAGACCGCTTGGCACTGGCATTGTGCTAAGATGAAGAGAGCAAAATAAAGATTTGAAAATATTTTGCCCTTCCTTTTCTGCTGAGGACAATGAGAAGTACATATTTCACTTTCTAATCTGAATTTATTGATTTTGCAAAGCAGTTTTTCTGTTTTGAAGTACATTTCAGTGAATATCAAAAGTCTTTCAAATCAAAGCAAGATCTCTTCATATCAGACTATTTCCACATTACGATCTAGATTCCCATGTTCATAAATCATTCAAATATTTAGAGGAGCTGAATGTTTCCTTAGATGCTGGCAGAGACACTCAAACTAACCTGGGTCCTAGGAGACGAACTTCTGCGATACACTGCAAGTGGTCCCCAGACCTAAACTAGTTTATGCAGAACTCCCTAGAGCATAGATATCCTTCACCAGTTATTTTCTTCCTGCTATACAGAGGCAGAGGCTGCTGAAACACATCCTATAGGTACACCGACAAACAGCGTATCTGTCCACTCTCAACAGTTGTTAGAAGAATTTGTAGTGACAGAGGCATTAGAAATAGTGCAAAAATACTGTTCTGGAACTCGCTTCACTGAGCAACTTTGAGGGCCTAATACTGCTATGTTACTGTCTCTGCAGCTTCACATTTTGGTTTATTTTGTTATATAGCAAATAGTCAAACGACCATTTAAAAATTACTTGGGCATAAAAAACAGAAAAAAACCCCACCCCCATAATTACTATTAGTAACAATCATATTGCAAAGTCCAAGTATTGATAGACTGCAATGTCTCTAGGTTAATGATGTTTCACTGCTCTGAATTAAATAATGAAAACCATGAAAAACAGGCAAGTTGCAACCCATCCTCTACATTATGAATTAATTTCTATGCAATTTTGCAGACTGTCTTCTATAGAAATAGACAAAAGGAAGAGAAAAAAGTGTCATGGAAACAATCTCCTAAACAAGAATGTCTGATTAGCCTTTTCACCTGACTGAATTTTCAATCCTAATACTTTTGGAGTTTTAAGGGATTAATAGAACAATTTGCTACTTGTTATTTCTGTTTTACCCCTTTAAAACACATTCTTACCAATAAAAACATTTTCTGTTGCAGAATATCTGTTACAATGCTATAAAACTTAAAAACAAGCAAAAATTTGTGCTGGAAGCCCATATTTGAGCTGTAAAAGACCAGGATCAGTAACAAATTTTAAGATAGACATAACTGAGAAAGAACTATTTATTTAGAAAACTTTTTTAAAAATATGTTTTATCTCCTTTCTGTCAAAACAGACCAATGTTCTCGATTTTCCCAGACAATATAGATAAACAAAACTAGAGCTAACATGTTTTTTTTTCCTTCCTGCAAGCATCCAGGATGCATACCACATCTTTATGTTGGCCATCCTTTCTCAGTTAAGGAAAACTTTGACTATGTATTTTGACTAACTTTAGAACTTAACCTCAGAACTAACTTCTTTAAGAGGCAAATAGCCCCAACAGTAGTCAACAGGTTGAAATTCAAAATAACTGTTCCATTGAGAGTCTATAACATAACATATGCTGTGTGCGACTTGTTTACAAAATTATATTAAGCTTTAAAGTTGGCTGCTTTTAAATGAAAGTCTTTTGAGGAAAAAAAGAAGAAAAAAACATATTTCCTTTATTATTTTGGTACGACTATCAACTTTTTGAGAAAGCCTACAGTGTTAACGCACCATATAAAAAATAAATGAATTTCAAAATTGGAATTCCACTCAAATGGAATTTTTAGCAAGATGTAGCTTAAAAAATAAAAAGGAGATTAAATAAAGCAGTAGAAATAGAAATAGTTTTTGCGGGTATATCAGGAAGATCTCAAACTTGCATTTTTCCAAATTCTCTGTGTACAGTTCACGGTGAAACATTTCCCATAGAAAAAGGGAGAAATTGTTCTCAAATATATTAAGTTTACTTGCTCATAATTTCTCTCATCTCTGGTAGTTTATCACCTAGGATTGTTAAAATTTATCTCCTCATTGATATATATATATATTTTTTTTTTTTTTTTTAAGTACACAAGACTGTCTCTCTGTCAAAGAGATTCCAGACTATTTATTTTTGGTCCAGAGCTGTGTCATGTAGAGACAGAATTGCTGAGATTCCTGCAAGCTGTATTCTCTCTAGAGAACACAGCAGCTGCTCTTGCATTATTGAGAACCCTTTGACTGTGACTTCTCATGAGAAAAGAAAGAGGGAAGCCTGCGCTGGGAGTTTCACCTTCGCCAATTCAGCCACTGATGAAACGCTCAGTCTGCATTTCCAGTATGGCTTTATCCTCACCTCTCTTATTGGCACCGTTTTGCTGCATCATTTTGTACTTAGGCAAACTGCAATCACGAAATTGAGGCACAGATCTAATTGCACTTCAGACTTCAAAGATTTGGAGCAAATTTGTTGAGGATAGCATTTGGGATTAGTGCTTAACTTTACCTGTCTATAGTAACCTATGGTTGCAATGCTTAGAGCAGCATACAAATAATTATTAGCTTTGAAAACCAACTTGCTTTAAACTCTTTAAATGCTTTCCAGCCTTGAAGAACCATAAAATGTCTTACAGTCATTTTTTTCTATGACTGTTCCTCAGTTCGTCACATGAAAGGGAATTAATGACAACTTCAAGATTCCATTATCCACTCTTTTTAACCTTATTCTAATATTCAACATGCACAGCATCATAGTTTCTAGCTAGAGTTGTTAGCTACGACACAGAATCATAAACACAATATATTAAAAGTATACCCTCTCTTTGCTGCTGTATAGCTTCATTTTTACTGTTGGTCAGGTAAAAAATGTAAAACATGAAGTTTCTAAGTATACGCTGCCTATGAAAGACTTGAATTGTCTTCCTGTGCCTCAAATAAAGCTATGAAATCAATTATCCTTATGTTTAGCATTGTATTTACAAAGAAAAAGCAATCTTAATAAACTGGATTAACATAAATACTTAAAAGTTGCATCTGTTTAATAGAAAAGCTCTGCACACGCATCCCTTGTTAAAATGAGGTACTTCCTGGTATCAAATCCATCTGAAATTTTGTCCCTGAGAATACTGAAAGTGGTTATATTCATTATTTATTGCCCTATACTATATATGTCCTCTGTTGTTAACAGGGGACAGAATCTGTATTACAAAGTTACTTGTCTTTTGCATACTTCTAAAGTACATGGTAAACTTAGCATAAGGATATAGAAATTCTTCAAATTAATGAAAGAAAAAATAGTGTTTCAAGAGAAAGTAAAATAGACCTTAGAACTAAAGAGGGGAGGTCAGTGGAAAGAGGAAAAGCACCTGGACTTCTGCTTGTTAGATATTTGCTGTGGAAACAATCTGCTCAGTTTTAACGAGAATTGACATCATGAACATTCCCTGCCATCTTTTCCTAGCGAGCTGTTCTTCACCGATTTCACTTAACGTACTGAGCTAAAAATCTTTCTGCAAAGAAATAAAAAAAACATATACCTTTACGTAATTATACAGGAAGCAAAATAATTCACAGAATGAAAAAAAATGAGAAGCTATAATTGGCCTAGAGAGATACCCTATCATCTATGCTTTTTTTATTTCTGAATGGCAAGTTTCAGTTCTGTTGGATATGAGCCAGAAAGCCAAGGTGGTATAAAACATTTAAAAAACATTACTTTTTAACAATGCTGCAAAATAGAATGGTGCCATTTTAACAGCCATATGTCATAAAGACTATTTTTATTTAGGAAAATCTATTTTAATTTAAACATCACAAGCCCACGAGCCATAACAAACAGTATTTTTTACCATATGCTCTGAATTTTTGCAACAATGACTTACTTTTCCTCCTTCTCCTCTAGAAATATGAATGTATAGGTGCTCTTGTGGGTGTCTGTGTGTTTAGTGTGAAGGACAAGACCCATGAAACTCCCATGATTAATGCAAACAGCAAAACACCAAAAATCAGGTTATCATATCCTTCACTAAGTCCATTTGCCACATAATCCCTTTTTTGTCCCAGTTCCCCATAGCAAACTCCTAGCAATAACAACCATCAATCCACATGATGTGGAAAGATGAGATAATTTCTTTCATCTGCCGTTTTCCTGAATTCATGGACTAAATAGTTTGAAGGCAGCTTTCCTTCACTGACTGCCAAGAAATTAAATCTTGTAATAGTGAGCAATGACCATCTTAGTAGTAGCAAGAGAATTACAGATCTCTTCTCCCACCCACCAGAGCAGGATCTTGGGGGAGTTTTGAAGACCAACTTTTATTCCGCAGATCAGCACAGAACATATGTATGTATGGAGAGAGGATGCCCTTTCTGTTTTGTTTATGTCTGGCAATACCAATAATGAAATTGGTTTGGGATCTCTTAAGTATTAATGGTTTCTTCAGGTGCTCATAACCATGACTATGCACATCTGAAACTTTACAAGACTTCAGTATTAAGTTGCAGATGGCAAGTACTGGATTGCCCTGGGAGCTCCATTTGGCTGCAAAAGACCAGAGAGAAAGAGAAAAGAATTTCAATAAATTAAGGCTACTATATATAGAGCAAACCACCATTTTACTTGAAGTTAACGGTCACATGCTGCTTAAGGTGGAATTTCCTTTGTTAAAGGGGTATAGAAGTGAAATTTATTAATTATGATGTGCCAGACCAGGCTAGAAATCAAATGTAAACCTAAAGTGAACCAAATGCTCAATAATCCAGGAAAAAAAAATGCAATACTGTTTTTTAAAATTCAGCTAAACCCATGTATGTTTCCACGTTCAGGCTTGGGACATAATCTAAACCAAGAATGTTACATTAATGAAAATACCTCTTCTGTAAAATACAAAAACAGCTTTATTTTCCTGATTAACTATATATAATCACAATATGAAAAAGATGGGGGAAAACAATAAGAATATTGTGCATAAGGACCTTTTTTACTGTGTTCACCCTTGCCTTCCTAAAGAAGGAAGCTTATTGGTTATCGGTTCAGTCCATGGCTTGAAGGAATCTATGTAATTCTACATTTTCATAGATACGCGCAGTCTTCTGTAGATGACCCACTGGTGACTCCTATGAGCTCAAGTGATGCATCGGCAGCGCAACAAACTCTTCCCCAAGTCAGCTCTCAAGGCGATGAGCACGAGCAAAGGGAAAGGCTGTGCAGTGCCAGGCTCACGTGCACCTCTCTGGCCACAAACACATCCCTACCATCTGATTCATCAAACTGGGCATCGCTGCACAACTCCAAACACATCTAGTAAAGACCCTGTCACTTTGAAGAAAAATTATGAAATTCACCATTACATGATTTATTGTGGCTCATTTATTTCTCTTCTGGTCTCTTACTGTTTTCCAAGACTCTTCGCTGTTTTACAACTCTTCAAATTATTCTGCATTTCTATTTTCTGAAAACATCTTGTTTTCTAGCTCAAAGCAGATACTAAATATTTGAATATTTGCCAATGCTTGTAGGATTCATCCAGTTAAATATTGTTGATGTTTGAAAGATCAATGATTTTGCAACACATACTATTTATCTACATTAAGAAAAAGGTAGGGGGTGAGGGAGTAGAATCAGCTAGTTCAGATTTTACCTGTATCGAGTTCTCATGATTTCTAGATATGGCTACAGGCAGATTCCAAATGATGCAACCCATAAAAAGATTAATTTTGCTCTTATGTGCATTGAGGTTTTCCACAGAAACATACTCTGAGATCCATGTCGATAAAAAAACCCAAGACCAACAGAATCAAGTCCACCAAATTTCCCAAGTAACATAGTCCAAACCAACTTCTCCCTCTGTGCCTAGCTCTTTGCAAACTGCTGAGGAGGGACCATACGCAGAATTTCTGTGCTAAGTGCACTCCTCTGAGGTGCATAGCAGCTCTGCCACCAGCCTGCAGACACAGTCTCCGTGTCCGTAAAGGACACGTGGCCAGTTCGGGACAAAGGCAAGTTCAAAGATCAGAGGGTTCTTACTGGTAGTTACTGCAGCGCACCAAAATATTCATCCTATTGTCAAGGAAATCCTCCTGATCTCTATAACCCATTTGATACTGCAAACTATTGAGAATTATTATTAAACAGAAACTAAAGCTGGCTCCCTAATCCAAACATATTTGAACTTCAGTCGGTCCCCTCAAACAAACAAGCCATTTTGGAAATGATTGCCAGAGTGATGCCTGTTGCCAAGGAGATGACATTAGGTGCAGAGGAGATGACACATGATGTAGCCTTGCGTGTGCCTGACTTTGCCCTTTGCAGCCTTGCTCCTCGCGGGCTCTGTGCTTCACCACCCCCAAAACCCCAACCCTAGCACTGGGCAAGACCCACATCCCCACCCACCGCCCCCTGAAGCCCAAAATTCAAAAGATCAAGGTGGTGGAGGGGGATAAATTGCATGGTTCGATGACACACACTTTCCTTCCAAGCCTGTGTTCAAACGAGGCACACATGCCAAGCTTTATATGAAAGACAAAATTAAAAAGTATCGCTCTCGAGCTGTAACTGGCAAGGTATTGTGTGGGGGCTGTTAACATAATGCTCCACATATTTATTGTTTGTCATTTTTCTGGCCCTGATAAAGGTCTTTGAGAACTGTAAATCATACCATTAAACCTGCCACTAGAAACAGAGGTTGTTTAGAGAATGAAAACATGGAGCAGAATCACTACTTACAGGTTTCTGCTTCATAACAGACCTTAACTATCACATCAGAAGTGACATTTATTCTTTGAATTTGGCACATTTTCAAGAGTCACAACGTTGACTTATGACCTAAGTTGGTGACAAACTCTCTGGAAGACAATTTATTATACACAAATGGTATACAACTCCACATAACTTAAGAGTATATGAGTTTATTCACAGGTTTTAAATTACTCATTTAATAATATGTGTTCCTGCTTACAAAATTAAACTCCTTTCCACATTTGTTTCATAAAGGAGGTAGTATGTCAGTATTGGTAATAGATGCATGAGAATGGAGTGAAACATTTGTTCCTACGTGTACCCTTTGATCAATACTGTCCAAGCACAGGCTTAGATATAGCTAGGGCTGACAACTGACAGAAACAATCTAAAATAAAATAAAATTTGAGAGGTATATGGGGAATAAAAAAAAAAAAAAATACGTATAACAAGCAGGGCTAAGAAGAAATTTGCCTGAAGGCTAGCAAAGGAAAATACCTGATCAATATAAGAACTGCTGTTGATCTCAGAACCACCCAGTTTAAACATCCTGTCTCAGCTCCTGAAGTTTTGCCTGTAGAAGAGCAACAGCAGTTATTACACTTCCTGTTTTGCCCTTATATTGCTGAACGCAAGACTGGTAGTAACTAGAATGTCAGCATTTACTAAGGTATCGCCCCTGCTCCTGTGTGCCCTGTCCTGCCAGCAAGAGACCACGTGAGCTCCTGGATGCTGAACGGGATGCTTAGTAATCAGCAGCTTTCTGAACATCTCATTAGGAGATGCCCTTTATGGCCTATTTTTATTAGTAAAACTTCATAAATTTTGTACTGGATTTGTTAGTTAAAATTAAACAGCCTATTGCAGGATGAAACCAACTGATGTTGCTCTTTTGTAAATCAATGACCGTTAATGAATAAGCAGAAAAATGAAAAAAATGTAGATTATATCACGTGGAGTAGTTATCGCTAGTTTGTTTTCATGTGAAATTGGTTGTTCCTATTTCATTCAAAATTCTCTTTACAGAAAACACTTTTCTTCACAATACAATATGCAGCAGTTTCAACGAATTGGTGAAATATGATCAGTCAGTCACCTGCATTTACTTTACTTTCCCAGGCTATATAAAAAAAGGACTTTTTTTTTTATGTTGGTCCTTAAAGTTCTTCTGAGATACAATCCTGAAGTCAGCACAAGTATAGTAAATATGAAGCTTTTATTTTTAACACAAGCAACAGGGAAAAAACATCAATATAAATCCCTTTCCTCTGTGGCACTGTATGTAGCAATCATCTTTCCCAGAATTGTTTCCTATTTTCATCAAGAAAAAATTCAATTTCTAATTTCAAAGTTAACATAAGATGAGAGGTGAGCAGAGCATAGAGGAAAACATATTGCTAAAAACCTAACTCAAATCTTACCTATATGGAAGCTACACAACTTAATAAACACACCTAAAGAAAGCAGGCATTACAACAGGGGTATCTCAACAGTGAATCTAAACACCAAGATTTGGTAGCTATCTACCAGGTAGTAGCCACTTATTCATAATAGGTACTTCACGTACTCCGTTTGTAAACCTAAAGTGACTGGATTAATAGAAGATAAAAATCTCTCTTGTATATTCAAGACCAAGAACAGAAATCTTTCCCTTTAAGAAATTTCACTTCGGGAATTAGGGATGAGGACAGTATTACATTGTTACCTTTTTACTTTAGAAAAAGTGCGATAAAGATGAAAGATGTATTAGAAGATTGCAGCATAAGTGACAAAGTTCCTTCAAAAAGCTGAAATTTGGCAACAATGATTTCAAGGATTGAAGTTCAAGTAATCACTGGAAATAATACTAGCACAGATGTGTCCTCCAAGGCAGCACTGAACCTGCACAGGCTCTTCCTACCTTTTGGCTACAGAGAGAACCTATGTTCTTTGCTCACTCTTTTACTTTAAGAACCTAAGACTCTTTAAGACTCACTCTTTTACTTTATGTTAGTGGGGTCATATTCAGTCCTGTTCAAAAAACCTAGGCAAAAAGCTATGAACAACTCCTCTTAAATTTTCATCTTGAAATAAACTGTAAATGATATATTTTATTCAAGCATTCAAACAACATAAAAGGCAATAATAAAAACTGCAAATAAGCTCTCTCTGCTGTATAACTGAAAGCGACCACTAATTTTCAAACAGCTTCTGAAATCGCGCCTCTTTTGTAGTCTAATTGGTTACATCAGTAAATTGCTGGGCGACTACTTTAAAAGGATATAGAACAGGAATAGAAATACAGCTCTATGGGAAGTGAGGTGTGAGGCCATTAAATGCATTCACTACATCAGAATGTTTTTAATCCTACTGACCAATTAAGTAAAATGTATCTAAGAGCAAGTAAAAGTAATAACCCTGTAGCTGACTGTAGTAATAAATATGGTCAATGCTATAAACTGGGAACATTAATCAGCAATTAACATGATGGAAATATTTATTTAGTGACAAATTCTTGAATACTTCTAGTCATGTAAAAGTAAAGAAGAATGAACAGATTAGTTCAAAATAGAATGTGAATGAGTTGTTTTAAATTCCCAATCAAGCCCAGGTAGTACATTTCTTAGAAGAAAATCATGTTGCTATTTAATACCATTTTTCAATAAAAGGATTCTCTATTGTGGATACAGAATGACCTAAATTTCTATTAAGCTTATAAATTACACTAACTTAGATTTTTTATTAAACCTCTGATATTCTGGAGCTTGCCTAGAAGTGATGCCATGCCCTGGATTTTGAGGATTATCAAAATCATTTTAATCAAATTTAACTTAGCTGAAACAACTACCTTATTTATGCCCACTTTAAAGAGCATTTCTTGTCCCTCATTAAGCTTCCTACAGTATTTCTAAGTTCCTAACTTAACTACATGAATTAATGAGAACTCAGCTCTACTCCCAAATTCCTTCAATACCACTTCCTCCCTCTTTGCTTCTGTTTCTCCAGGTGGAAGAAAGAATATGTACTTTCCTTTGTAAATCAATCTGAAAACTGTTAACAGAAAGCACTCCATAAAAGCCCCTTATAATCAAAAATAGAAGTTAAAATCAGCCTTAGTGATTAAATGAAATGCTTGCTAAGGAGAGGGAAGAGAAAAAAAGGAAACAGCAGAACAATGCAATGGAAATATATAAACATTAAATTCAAAGTCAAAATGTAGCATTACAAGGTTCCAAAGACAATTTTAATATAAAGACCAGGCTCAAGTTTACATTCCATCAACTGCCTAGCTATTTTTTTTTTCAAATGAAAATTAACACAGAAATTTCACTAAATAGCAAGGGATCCCATTCAGAGATGAATGACAAAATAATTTGCTTTCCGCTGCTCAATGAACTAAAACGGCTTCTTGTGTTATTGATCAGGATGAGGCATGTTTGGATAAACTAGAGATGGATCAATGTCAAGCACCAAGTGTGACAGCTTCAAATTTTGTGATGCTTATATCACAAGGACAAAACTTTCAACTTCAACCTTTCAACTTCCAGAGGCTCAACGTATCCTTTATTATTCCTAAGGTTAATATTCCCGTGGGGGCTTAGTAACACTATTCACTGCATAAAATTCTATCAGAATTCATAGAACAAATGGAAATGAATTGATGAAAGCTGGTTTTTATACCAGTAGAGAATAGAGTTATGCAAATTATTTCAATACTACAGAGATTGAAGCAGTGGTTATTCAGTTCCTGTTCAGTTATCTTAAGGATTACATTTTGGAAAAGAACAAGCCAAAAAAAAGGACCAGTTTTGCCTGAAAACAATAAAGTAGTCGTAGCAGAGAAAACTATATTCTAACAGATTCCAGTAAGAGCCATAGAGGCAGTGCACAATAAGTGCCCATATAACTCTCAAGAACCTGTGTTTGAAAACCAAGGGGTGCTTCTCATTTTTACCAAAACTGAAAATTCCGGGAAATCTTGAAAAATAATAGTCAATATTTCTTTAGCAGATCCAAATGACATGCAAATTTTTATAAACAGTTCTCCTTGTAACAAAAAAGTAGCTAATAGAAAAAAAATATGCTTGAAGAAGGGAAACTCAAAACTGACTTGGGAACTGTTCTGTACTCTGCTGCAGCATTATAACAATTTACAATGTAATCCATGGCAGCAGCAAAAGATTTTAAGTTCCTATTAGTTTAAGTAGTTTAAGTATTTAGTACAATATAATGATTTTGAAGAAACACATACCTTGAAGTACACAGAGAATATTAAAATACAAAATATTGTGTATGAAATTTTAGAAAGTAACAGCTGTTCTTGGTAAATAATACTTTTTCCTGAATAAGGACCTTTAAAACAGCGGAATGAAAACAATTTGCCAAGACTGCCAAGATTATAGAGAAAAACCTACAGGTACTACTCATCCTAGAACATCGTTTCTTTTCTTCTCTTTTTCTGAGAATTCAGGTACAGTGACATTAAGCAGCACTTGCTTTTGATTACATTATCTATAAAGCAGGAATGGTAATTCTTTGTATAGTTTAGAACGTACATTTGCCACTGTGTATTTGTGAAATGCCTGGGAAATCAGACCTTGATAGTACTGCTGTACACTTCTTGCATAAACTTAAATAACAAAAAAAAAAAGAAGGAAGAAAAAAGAAAAAACTAATTGCATTGAATTGAGTTTCTCAAAGGTGCTGAATTAAGGAAAAAAAAAACCAACAACTAGTCACAAAGTGAGGTTCCAGGCTGCCACCCCCAGGCATCCAAAATATGTGCTACAACTGCCATGTAAGGGATCAATCTCTGTAGTTAACTTCCAATCCATTCAATCTGCCTGCCAGCAGCAAAGCAAGTTCCCACGTGATGATGGTTTTTGTCTAATCAGCAACTAAGGCACCAGAAACTCTTAAACACTTTTGTGAATCCCCTGGATGGAAGCAACTTCCATTCTTTGCCAACAAGGACTCAGTTTCAAATGTGGGAGTATGACGTGAAAAACTGTATTTCAGTAACATATGCCAAAAATTTGCTAACTTGTATTCATGTTGTTTGACTGGAAGATAAATGTAGTACGATGATCAGAATATCAACATTTTCACTATTTGGCATAGATTACACCATACCAAAGTCCTTCAAGAGAGGATATATGAGCATGCCTAAAGATGGCTAAAGATGGTACAAATTCAGAAATCTCTAAGAAAGAACAACTATAATCATATTTTTTAGAATAAGTTCAGCTATATTTTATGGGATTACATAACACATACATAAGAAATGTTACAGAAATGCATTAGGACTGAAGTTAAGAACAGTACTCGCTATCACTGCTTGCTTGTTTATGCTTAAACTCAGTAATAGGTTTCTTGCTTTCCATAGCAGCAAGATATAATTCAGTTTTCTTCAAAATAGCAGAAAAGGACGTTTGAGGGAAATTTACTGGACCACCACTAGCTTTTGAATGGGAGAGGACTTTGGCCTTCAAGACCATTAAAGAGTAATGTTAAAGCCTGCTGGAGACTGGAACTTTCAGGTTTACGTTCTGTCTCATATCAAACACAGATAAGTGGTCCCCTGTAATTTTTATGACTATGGTGTCAAAAGTCTTCCATCCAAATCGCAATAAATATTGTAATGAAGTCTGGAAGCAAAGCCATTTGTACTTGCTTGGGGCTGAGAATTAAGACAGCCTGTTTCTAGTTAGACAGTCATTAGAAAGATCTAACGTCCATGGTAAATGGTTTCCTGTTCGGAGTACTTAAAACTACTTTTAGTAAAATTGACTTCCTGAACATTTATTTATATCTTCTCCTCTGTTTGAATTTTTACTTTTTGAAATGATGGGATTTTCACATACTTTCCCCTAAGTAAGCATGGTAATGTCAAATAAATTAAGAGTCCCATCTTGCAGGTAATTTGATACATGCATATTTCTGTATGGACCCCAAACACATACCGAAATTCAACATAATTTGAGTACATATAACTGAAGACTTTGGGGAAACAAATTACAAAATATTCTTCTTCATATTCCTAAAACAGAACGGTATTACATCTAAGCTTTTAGCAAAAACTCAAATGTAAGTAAGAAGTTACTGCTCAGAGCATTAGTTAGGGAAATATTTCACTAGTATATACACACACCAAGTGAGCAAATCTGTATGGGAAGTTTTCTCCCACGTGCTCTGAACTTCGCGGTGGGCAACCTACTCATTCTTTGCATTGCTGTAACATTCACAGTGTAGTAAGGAAAAAAAACACTGCAAGTAGCAAAATAAACAGACCTCACTATTCACACTTCTCAACTTGTTCGACTAAAGACAGTGCATTTAAGTCTGTTTTTGAAAGGCTAAGTGTCCTTTTGTGTTCTTTGACAAAAGCCATGAATTATTAATTTCTACTATTGTATTCACTGAAGAACTGTAATTGCAAGTATATGCTGAAGTTAATGAAAAAATTAAGGAAAAGGGTTCTTCAGAAGAATTAATCAAACATTTCCACAAAATCTTTTCATACAATGGTTCATAATTCTTTATGAAACTGCACCTCTATATCCAAAGTTCAAAACTTACGAAATTAATATTCACCTATGGATAGGTGCTGTTATTTCAAATCAGAGCACCGGTTCAGCTAAGTATTTATCCTAAATCAGCATGAGCATTTAACTGATAGCACTTCAAACCTAATCACAACCTCCTCTAACCTTTTATCAACCAATTGGCACATATTATCTTCATCCCTACTGGCTTGGGGGCACTTAATAGTTCTTATATTGCTGCCAAGACTTTTCTTCAGGCACTGGCACAACTGGGATCTCTTCTCCCTGTCAGTTGAGAACGTACAGCAAGGTTTTGCAGCCAAGTCAGCAGCAGCTCGTGCTTGGCAGCAGCCCTCTAACCCCAGAGGTTGTAATGGTAGCTATTATTAAAAAACATGAAATACTTGAAAGTTTTTATAATACAATAACAGGAAAGTTTGAACTTTATTTCATACTCTGGGAACTGAAATCTCTGCCAACAGGATGAACCATCTTCCCTCTCCTCAAAGCCTCTGTCTCCCTAGACGATGGAAGCTGCTCTCACCAGCTGCTCTGCTCAGGCACCGTAGTGAAACACGAGATTACAATATTACGTCAAATAAACTTGACACGTTATTTTATTCTACTCATCCATGATAAAAGGTTTCACAGCCTGTGAAGAATTATTGTATCCCTTCATTTCTTTTGTTAGTCAGGCCTCCTTCTAAAGTATTCCTTGAATTTTGATACTCTCAGTCTTTTTCTTTTTCTGTGTATATCTCTAAAATAAAGGGTGTCTATCACTCAGTACAACACTGCAGGAAATTCCTCTTCAGAACCTTCTAAAAAATGTTGCATTATCTCAGCTCTGAGCCTGCAGGCCTCTGACTATATAGCAAAAAATACATCAACTATATAGTGAAAAATACAAGTGCTTTCAGAGCTCTCCCATTCCCAGTCCTATGTTTGAGAAATGCAATTACAAAAATAACAGATGCACATGGGATCATTGCTAAAATATTTGGTGATGGCATACACATTTACTTTGAAAATTATATGTATATCTTTTATAGATATATGTTGAGATAGGCGTATTTTGTACTCATATATATATTTATAAAATGGATAAATAATTATATACATTTACTGAAAAGAGATATATTTAATCTGAATAAAGGTAATGTGTCTTTATTTGTCGATTCAAACTGGACTGAATTCAAATACTGGTTTTATGTACTTTTCTTTCAGACAAATCCACATTTTTGCCATACTTTCACTATTGGTAGAGACATCTCCCAAGGAGATGCAAAATATTCCACTGACAAAATTATGACAGTCAATAAGCACAGCAGTTTTCTTCCAGATAACTATTAGTCACAGAAGGGCGCCACAAAACTGTAAACAATGCTCCCATTTTAGTTTATGATTCTGTGGTTTGAATGTTAGAATCTTTTCCATTTTTGTCCCATGAAATCACATCAACTCCCAATTACCAAGTAAGGACACATTAAAACAAATAAAAAGAAAAATGCAAAAACCTTTGCATGTTTTTGTAGTTATTGCAGGCTGAGCAAGATACTAAATATGACCAAATCACTACAAGAAATGTGTATTGTAAAGGACTGCGTAAATAGGCAACTTTCAGGAAAGTCCTGTGGCTAACCCAAGTTTAAATCCATCCTTGACAAATGAAACAGCATTACTCAAGAACATTCGCCCAATTGGATCAAAGGTATCACAAATGTTTCTAAAATTTATGTCAAACATTTGCTGATATCTGACTCAAAGAGTGAAAATATTGCCTGTAAACACAACACAAATATTCCTTCCAAACTTCTTTCCATTCTTTTCTAGACTATTGTTTTACTTCCATACACTCCAATTAAAGAATATAATACAGATCACTTTAATAGGAGCTATTAGGTATCCCTAATATAACCTCCCTTTGAGTTAACATTGTTTGTGGCTCTGCCAAAGACTAATAGCAACAATGACAAAATTAACTTTCTCCCCTCACCTCAGTCTCCACATCCCTAAAAGTCTGAACAGATCTTTTAAAGCCCTTTTAAAGTCCTTTTACAATTCTAATTAACGTTGAGAGAGAGGGAGCAACTGTTGATAAAACATACTTACTGTCTCCCCGACTCGGTTGTCTTTCCAGGTATACGCGGAATCATTCATTAGCACTTTCCTGATGTCATATTTTATGATGACTCCACATGGAATAGTAGCAGCAAACAAAGCCCCATTCTTCAGGATTCTGAGCCAGCATTTTGCAGGGAAGCACTACGACCCATAAAATTAACAGGAGCAAGTTAACTGACTTGGGGTAGGATTATTTGCAACCTTAGTTTGTAGGGTCTGCGCTTGACTTGAATTTAACATTACGTCATCTTTCAAGCTTTTAGGGTTTCACTGGCTGTTTTTTTTTTTTTTTTCCCTCCATGTAGGACAGGTACAAATTAAAGATATTTATGTGCAAACACTTGCACTGGATTGGATCAGAAATCCACGGTCCAGTATGCTGTCTCTAGGAAGGATGACAGGGGAAGTATACAAACTAGTAACTCCCTTCATTCTTGTAGCATGTTTTCATCAAAGAAAGGTTTAACCTTTGGAGAGCTTTAGGTTATAGGTATTCCTAGAGTGCAAAACACAGGTCTGAGAAAATTTAAATAGAATGGGCAAAAAAAGAGTTAGTTAGCAAATGGATTCTTAGCAAGCTGAATTTGAAACATTCTGAGGACACAGAACAAATATCCTGAGAGGGATAAAGCAGATTTCCCAGCTAAAAGCTGTGAAAACTCAGAACAGAGAGACCTTTAAAAACCACAGAGAAGTTTAGGCTCCATGCATCTTGGTCTTGCATGCCTCACCACATATTACCTGTCCCTTCTCAAGGGACACACACTGGAGAACTCTGCCAGGAAACTTAAAAGGGCACCAAAGAACCATATCCTACAACAGATAAAAGTGGAAAAGTGCAAGATAGGAAAAAGATTATATATGTCCTTGAATTGTAACAGCAATCAGTGATGCCTCTTGATCTAAGAGAAACTTCCAACTGAAGAAAATATCTGCTTTAAAGCTTCAATAATTTTTATAAAATCTGTTCATATGAATACAAACTCTCATATAAAATATACTAATTAAGTTGAAAGATTATGTTGCACTTGCATGTCATCAACAGGCATCACTACTTGCTGTTATAATTCAAGGACAATCAATGCTATGCTATTGTCATTAATAAAAAATGAGTCAATAGGCACAAACTTTTAATATAAGCCTAATTATGAGTGTCTCTTTGCATGAAACTAAAGATATTGAAAATGTTGACATTGGGGATGTGCCCTTGGACCAAAAGGCAAGCATAAGTCAATAATCTATTATGATTTTCATTTTGCAGAAGTAGTGCCATTATTTCAAAAGGTCTCAAAAATCAATTCAGCATTTAGTATATCTGTGTAATAATGACATCCTAATTAAAAATCCCAATCTGAATAGCACAAAGGATAATGTTTAATCTCTAATCAATGAGCACTGAGAGAAGTTGTTATAGGTGCAATAACCTTTCTTAATCAAGTTGACAGTTTTTTTCCATAGATTGCATATACTTCCATATTTCTGATAGCCATTCTTGCATGCTAAAAAGATGCACATGCAGGCATTGCCAAAAAAAAAAAAAAAAAAAAAAAAAAAGAAAGGAAACACTGAGCACGATTACAAGCCATTTAGAGAAATTTAAGAAAGAGGAAAAATTACTTGGGCTCCTTAAGGATTAAGTGGCTGTTAACACATATGAAACTTAACTGGTAAATTCTTAACACAAAAATTATCTTCAAATTGACAAGTCATCTCAAAGTGAATGTGTTCACTCAAATCTTGCAACCCGGTCAACCTATTGATAGGACAAAATTCATATGAGATTCTTTCCGTATACTGGTAAGGGTGGCATTACCTTAGAAAACTATTTCTATTTATTTATTTTCCAATTACCCATATTAATTTGACATGGCATTTGCTGCATAGCTACAAAAACCCACATCTGTCCAGCCCCTTGCTTCCCTTGCAAGGTAAAATAGCCCATATAGCAACCGACACATTTCCTTACAAGTGCTCATCAGGGCTCTGGATGGCTGCTCAATTACCTGCGTGTCAAATGAGTATCTGAGAGCTCAATTTCATCTCCATTACCCTTCCCCCACATCACATTTCAATTAAATATGCTATTGAAGTGTTAACACTTCTTTGAACCTGCTATTTCTTCAGTTATTTTCCGAAAGAGCTGCTGGAGTAACAGATGTCATAATTATGCAATTATTGGGCATATTTTACATTCATGCTCTCTAAGCTTTGTATAGGATGGGCCCACTGGACATTGAATTCAGCAGCATTGCAAGGCTGCACCACTACAGCCTGCTATTACGTATCTAGCACTGTAACAAGATGATTATTTTTTAATTACGAAACTCAAATACTTGACAGCTCGCAAAGTCCTGCTTCAAGCAATCAGTGCCTCATTACTCCGGGCTTTATCAGGGTTGCTTGGGGACTGCAGCAGCATCCACACTAAGGTGGACACAAGCTAACTTCTCCACTAGGTTTCTACAGAGCTACAATGCAAGAACTTCCTCCTAACAATCTAACGTGACTTCATACTGAATGTGTGTTAGTGAATACTCTGGTTAATGAGGGTCTGTAAAACTTCACAACTGAGAATCAAGTTTTCTATGCTGCATCTCTGCAAGTGATGATATTAAGCAAATATATGAAAAGTTTTACTAGGATTGTGTTAAGTGCATGCCTAGGGTTAAGAGAAGAAAATGGGACAACTGGCATAACCTATTATACATAAAATGAAACCTGTAAATCCTATTATACATTAAACCTTGGGAAAGATTAATAGTGTTTTATGCTCCCCAAGACCCTTGTAAGAAAATAAAATATGCAACATACAAGATTTATCTGTATAGATTTATACAGTACTCCTTTAAATCAAAAGTGTTAGTTCATAACAGACAATACACACCTGAGTGCAGCACTGACCAACATGTTTAATTTTCTGTCCTCCATCTACATTCTTGATTGTACCCAAAACAGTCCATAAAATTTTAAAATTTTCTTTAATATTATAAAACATATGAATTTAAAGTTGGCAAAAAAGCAGGAATAATGGCTGTTAGAGAAAAAGCAGTAGCCCCAGACTCTCAAGGCAAAAGGATGCCAAATAGTTCAAATGCTACTAACTGAGGTTTAGAAGTGAACTGCACTATTCTGAATGCATACATATGAACCATGTCTTGAGCAGTATTTGATACAATTTGAGCAATTTATCATATACTGATCAATTTCTGTATGCAAAAGCTTTTAATGCATCAGAAATAAGTACTTTTGTACATTCTCCCCACAGGGAGTAGTACAGTATAATCTGTACTTATGTTTTTTTTTCATGCTATGTGCCTGAAGGCAAAATGTGAGAGCAGCTATGAGAAAATTAAATAGAACAAGAACTGCCATGTGCTCCACAATTAAAGGAAACACTAAGTAGCAGCAATGTGAATTAAACGGGACACTGTGTTATGCCAAATACCAAATGTAAAACTAAAATATCTGCCAAGCCTTCCCTATTTGTTACATTTTTTTTTCCATATTTAGGTAAATTCACATAATTATGTATCCCGCAGTGGTAATGGGACTATACTCTGGCCCTTTTGCAGCATATGCTGTTGGCACAAATATCCCTTTTGAGGGGGAAAAAAGAACCCACTTGGCCAGGATTACACATGTTGATTTTATATTGGCACCCTGGCTGTGCCTAACAGCTGGTTAAATTTAATGAAACAATGTTAGATTTATTCAGTTAAACAACTTTGCAGACTCTTTAAGGTTATACGCACTTCTTAGATCTCCCTATGTTTTGAATGTTTTGATCAGATCACCAACAATGGTACTATTTTTAAAGCTATTCTGTATGATCTGTGAGCAAAATTACATATTACATATATTTAAGATATATTTTCTTTTTCAATTCTATAGCCCAGTTTTAAACAACACTGAACATGCACATGAAAATCTTGTGGCTTTCCAATTCATGTGCTTAACAGGTGTGAAATGAGAATGGCCCTGAATGGTATTTTTTCCACAATCACTTAAGGTACTCAAAATTTACAGTCACTACAATATTCAGCTTTGCTTTTTTCCCCCCTCTTCTTGAAAGAGTCACCAGTGAGCTCTAGTTGTAGAAGAGGAGCCATATATACACAAAGATATATGTGTCTGTATGTATATATGCACGCACACATACAGATACACACACACTCATAAAAATATATGCAAAGTCGGTGAATGCTGGGTGCCTTCCTGCACCGCAGCCCTGACAGCAGCAGCCCAGTGCAGCGTGCGGGCCGCATTGCAGCCGTATTCCGGAGCTAAGTCCTGCCACCTGCAGCTGCAGGGAGCTCTCCCAAGGACCTGCCTCCCCGTCCCAGACGGGTGGTGATACGTACAAATACTGAAAGAAGCTCGGCAATCTCTAAGCGCTTTAGAAGTCCCTTGAAGTCAGCGGCAGCTACAGAAGCTGAAGACAGATTGTAAGTTGCTTTATCATAATCATAAGCAACCACATGTTTAGGGAACACATGAAAATACCTGAAGAGCAGAAGGGCAGTTGTGAGGTGGAGTTCCTGCTTCTTCAGTCCACATGGCTTGTAGTAGCATAGCATTGAATATTTGTAAAGTAAGAATACTTTAAAGATAAGTAACCATTTCTTTACCATCTATGTAAAAAACAGTTTTAACTTCTAATTATACAAAACATTTTGCTTGTGTAGCCCTATTCCCACAAAACCTGAAAAGCCTTCAGCCCAAATGGAAGAAAAGATTGCCAGGACTGAAGTATGAAGATGAAAAGACTGGATTTGGAAGTTGCAACGTTGCCACTTGCATTTACAGAGGGATATAAACAAGCAGATCTAATAAAACTTAGAGAACATCACAAAGTTCATTTTAAGATCATTGTTCTCCAGTATTTATGGCTTATGCACAAGACAAAATGAGAGAGCACATGGTTCTACTCACAAACACTGGGACATGTTGCTCCTTAGTGATTTGAAAATAATATATTTTTGCAAAGTGCATTCTAATAAAATCATTCATAATCCAGTAATTCTAGTTCAGAGGAGGTGAGTCCACCCTGCCACTTCCAAAGGTCATTCCCAGGGTTCTTCGGAAGCCGAGGGTGAGCGTACAAATCCTGTCTTCTAAAATAGTTGCACCTTCCTCTGGCTATACTTGCTTACACTTGGAAGATTTAATAGATGGACAAACTCTTGAAGTAAATATAGATACTCACCTCAAACTCACACTGTTCAGACCAGAGATCGGCCTGTATTGCCACTGTAACCAACATGACACAGATAGCCATCTGAGCTACACCAGTTCATCCACGCCAATTATGTACCTTCTCCCCAGTGTTTATAACAAAAACGTCTAAAAAGGTACGTGAACAAAATTTACAGCTGCTTCACCAGGCAGATATAGGTATTAGTGTGTACACTGTACACTCCTAACTGGAGAAAGCCACATTCCACATCTTTATTACTGTGCACTGCAAGTGCTATTATCCCTTACATAAACACTGTATTATAGCAGTGTCTGGCACACAATAAAAAATTAACTTTACTGTATCTTGTTAATACCATATTGCCTCACATTAAAGAGGTTTTATATCTTTTTGTAAAAGTCGATAATCTTATCCGTAGGTTGCTTTGTTATTTAAACAAATGAAAGTAAATTTTGTTTTTCATCTTTAGAAGAAAAATTTTAAGCTCAAGTTCTAGTGGTAGAAGAAATTACTCATTTAAATTGATACATCGCTTGCACCTATACACAACATTTCCACTACATTCAAAGAAGTTATGTGACAAAAAAGTTAGATAGTTTTGTAAAAATTGTGAGGAAGAGGAGGAGGATAAAAGAAGTGGGAACAGAGAAGTGTGTGTGCATAAAACATTTTAACAGAACTAATCTTTTGGGAAAGAAGAATGACTTTGTGAGTTGTAATATATTCCTGTAATATATACACACCCCAAGGCACTGATCTTTATACAAAATTAAAATTAGGACCATTTGAAAGTAACTTACTTATTTTTTCTGCATGTTCAGAATTACTGGATTCCTTGCTCTTAATTTAGTTTGGTAGTCTGCTATGCATGGTGAGAAATTAAAGAATTTTTTTTTTTTTAAATCAGGTATTACCAGAAGCCTTAAAACTTGATCCAACATTTTAGTAGGAATTACTATGATCTGGACACCAAGCCAAGCATAACAATCCACAGTAGCAACCAAGCTGCAGAAGACTCTCCTCACGAGAATGATAAAACCAGGATAAACGATTACAGAGTTCATTTCTTTTCTTAAGCTTGCAGTCTGGCAATGACCTGAAGGGAGGAGTTGGTTTAAACATCACGAACACATGGCAGTTATACACATATCCCTGGCTCTTCTGTGCCCATTCAGAAACCCTGTCCTAAGACTGATATCTTCTAAGATGCTTAGCCCTTAACCTAAGTAACCAAAACATCATATATTTTCACTGGTGAATAACTGGCTGATTTTTTTTTTTTTTTAAAGTCTTAACCAATTGCCTAATTTCAACAAGATGACAATTCCTCATTGCATTTACTACTTATTTACTACTACTTATTGCATGCATTTACTACTTAACACCTTGCCTTAACATGTTTTAAAGTTTCCACAAAACTTACACAAGACTATTACTATTCCAACAAGCAGAACAGTATTTGCTGTACAAGAATGTGGTAGGAACCTGAAAACGTGCAGGTGCTTCTTAAACTGACCATAATATTCCTACTATTGTATTTGCTTTTTATTATGAGCAATGACAAAACAGCTTCCCATATTCCTGCTATATATGGTAGCAGTGACTGCACCATAAGCACAGCGTTGAGTCAAATCTTGCACATCTGCTAAATGCTCATACTGGAAGTAACAAAGTAGTGCTCTATTCTGCCACTCTTGCTAATGAAGTAAATTCTTTTGTGCATTGATTTTAATTAGACCACTCGTGGAAAAAAAGTCTTACATACTATGATTAAGGGCAGCAGTATAGCCCTGGGGAAGGACCAGGCCTGCTTTAAAGTCTATCTTAATACTCAAATTGGTAGTATCATAAAATTTAATTTTACATACATGTATGAATGCATTCTTTACTATTTTTTTCGTTGTTGTTTCTGTTACAGCGGTCTGTTTGAATGTTTAAGAGACTTTACATTGAATATGTTATACTGAATCTCATGACAAAAAAAGTTATGCTAGATATTAACATTGAAAATAAGACCAGAATATGGTGTCAAAGCAATTCATAACAATATTAGAGCTGAGAAGTTTATGGGAGTGCATGCAGGCAGGAGGAGTGTAGGGCTCTGTACAGCAGAATGCGAGTCATCTGTAGTGAATAGAAAAATGAGACCTTCATTTCACTAATGTGTTCAGATGAATGCCCAAAACTGCGACTCTTCTGGCCGCGTGACCGTTCCATATATTACACTAGACTCCATTTAAAAGCATGAGAGCTGTATCAAGGTAAATTAGTGAAAGGACATATCATCAGGAATTAGTTCTACACATTAGCATCTCTGAACATTCCTAAAGTACCTAAAAATAGATTTCCATTTATGAGGTAAAAGTTATTTTGTTTGATAAAAAGCAAACACCTTTTTATGTCATTCTGACTTTTTCATCCTCAAATGAATTATTTCTTCATTCTATCCTACAAGGCTCTAATCATTCAACTTTGTAGGTGTACTTCAAAAGCTTTTCTTAAGAATCTTACAGTTGATTTCTGGGAAGTATTTTCTCGTTAACATCTAACATATGTACCCTGTAGGCATGATTCACACAAGTCTCTGGAATTCTAAGGAAATGATGATCAGTCACGGAAATGTGTAAAGATTCAAGAACTGTGGCAATTTTCACTTCAAATGTTGTCAGCGAGTTACTATTATAAAAGTACTTTTCTCACCATATCACTGAAAAAAATTCTTTATTATACCGTGCAGCTATGAGAAAAGTTGCACATTTAATGAATTCTTCCATCTGAATGTATATTTCCTCAAACCTGATAACTGAATCAGTTGCATTCAGAGAAATGCTAATTAGAGATAAGATGCTCAAAATGGCCCGAATAAAGTTTATATCTTGTATGAGGGAACAGGCTGGAGGAGGCAACGGTGAGCCAACCAGAGAGAAAACACACATTTACATGCTCTTGGTCTTCATTAATCACAGAAATAGCATCCCACAAAAGTGTAAATGTCAATGAAACATTTTTGTTAAATTTTGTTAAACAGCATCCTTGGAAAGGCTAACACAAATGTTCCAAAATAATGGAGATACTTAAGTTATTGATTATTTTTCAAAAATTGCAAACTGGCCCTTAGATCACTAAAGAGCCGGTAAAAATTAAAAGTAATGAGCTCATTTCAATAAAAATTTATGAGACTTGTTTCATGCTGGAAGAGTGGGTCCTGCAGGCAGTACCCCTCACCTGCCTGCCAGAAAGAGAAAAATCATCAATTTCAGAATATTTAAAAACTTTTAACAAGGTATTAAAAGCACAACTACAACAGTATAAGCAAAGTGGAAGGATTCTGTCTGATATTTCTAGTAACAATCTTTTCCATTCCTAAATAACTTTTTGATTAAGCTAGAATTAACATTTTTCAGCAGTAATTGCTATGGATCAAATCCCCTCTTAAAAACTTGTTACCAATATTTACAACAAGCAACTGAACATCCCCAAAGCATCCCCATCATACTGTCCAGCAGAACTTCCCAAGAGGAAAATGCAAAACACAAAAGACAAAGAATCCAGCTCACATGGGCAGAAGAATGAATATTTGCTCATTTTGCTAGCAACTGGGTGCCTGGTGGCTTTGGCTTGGTCTCCGATAAACTAACTGTGCTGCTCATCAATGTTCTCAACTGTCATAGGAAAATACCTAATTCACAAAAAGGGATGTAGATAAGAAAAAAAAAAAAACAATAAGTAGATTTGCTGAACTCACATTCATTTGTGTCCCCAGGAGGAAGTGAAGATGGACTGAACTAACTGAGAGGTAACGTGGAATTGAGATTCTTCATCTCCATCTTCTGCTTTTGGATTTTTACATCTATTGACTAGAAGACTTGGGGAACTCCTAATTACTGGGCTCTGATAACCTGGCTAAGTGCATCCTTCTTCAGCGAGATAAGGTAGGTCTTTGACAGGTTTAAACAACATTATTTAAACACATTTTCACATATACAAAAATAATTTGAGAAGAGAAATATTTTCATGTGAGGTAAAACAGAATTTTAGCCACCTCACTGCTGAATCTATTTCTTTTAAAGTAGGACTTCAGAATTACATTGTTTTTCTTCTGTACTGTTGTTGACACTCTCAGAACCATCTTCAAAGCACGGTAGGCTTTGTGTGGTGTAAAACCAGTATGCTTCCAATTTTGCCATCAATCATCTTTAATAGCATATGCTATTAATGTAATTTTGTTATTGAAGGTTCCCAAATCTATTCAGTGGATTGCACAAGACAATTACGTTTTTTGTTACACGCATGCAGGCAATCAGATAGTGCCTTTTTAAATTAGAGCAATTAAACACGGTCATTATAAATGGAAGATTATTAAAAAAAAAGTGTCAATATGACATACTTTGATTTAAAATAAATGGCAACAGAATGAAGTGAGATGCATATTAATTATTCCATTTCAAAAGTGTGTATGAAAGATCTGGTTTATGAAAGCTTTCTGATGTTGGGAAATGTCACCCATAGCTTTAACTATGCAATGGTTGACTTTCCAGGTATTTTCTAACACCTTAAAAATCTGCCGGGAATGCTTTCCTGCATAAAGAATATATATGAATAAATGGAAACGTGTCCTCCCTACTGCCTGTATCTTCCATTTCATTTCCAGATAAGGAATGCACCTTTAAGTAGTTTCTCAACCTTGTAAGGGGAATAGAAGCTTCAGACCCTTCCTTTTTTTTCTACAGTTGAGAGTAAAAGTAATATCAATTACCAAATAATATGGGAAACACACACAAGTCATGTAGATTGACTATAATGATATGCAATCAATATTATTAGTACATAGTATAATATATATAGGTATATAGTAAATAGAATATGGACAATACTTTAAAGGAATCTTTAAACGCATCAGTATTTTTTTAAACTTCTCTGTAAAACTGAAAATTGGACCCTTAATACCAGTTAAGCAAGAACACGTGATTACAGAGTTATCTTTAACATCAAAATATATCATTTATATTGTAAACCTAATTTCTGTTTAAGTGCTGCATAAAGGTTAAAATACTGATTTTTTTTTTTGAGAATTGCAAGGAGCAGAATGTGCATCCACAAGGGGCTATGCTAGGGTTACCAAGCTAATTTAACTTGTGACCTGAGCCAGACTTTTGAACCCAAGCTTCCAGAGGTGAAGAACCAGCGTATTAAGCTTGATTCATTTAAAACTACCCTACCAAAATAATGAATGTTTTTAATAAGATCTACAACACTACTGGGAAAAAGGCCACAAGAAAAGCCCAAGTGCTCCTTTAATGTTTAAAACTCGATTAAATATTTACAGTAGCATAAAACTGGAAAAAAAAATCTGCAGGCTCCTCCCCGACTTGATTACAGCAAACAGTAGTGCAGCTTGTCTAAGTTCTGCTTGAAAAGTAAATTTATCATTATTATAAACAAATACAAAACAAATACAAACATACAGAACTGTTTGTCATGCTTAACCTGTGTGTGCACATTTGTCTATAAATCTGTGATTCCACTCACTTATCAAGAAAGAAACAGGACTAGAAAAACACTTGCATTTACTAAAATAGCTATTATCATTTCAAAGACTGCTAAACATTTGAGAGATAATAAGTTTTTCCCAATCTCCCTATATTTGTTCGGGAATAACAACATCTACTTTGGACCTGTATGTACTGAGCAGCAATTTTGATTCCGGAAGATGATGCAAGTTTAAGTCCTTACCTGCCATAAGAAGAAAATCTTTCCATGGGAGTCCCTGGACCTGTGGGCTAATTGTGGTTCTAAAAAGATTTTCTATAATGAAAATGTGGACTGAACAATTAAACACCCGAGTCAAGGACAAAGCTAATGGAAAAGTTCATAGAAGAGTTCATTATGTATTAAGGAGTTTACAATCTCACTGTGCAAGAAAAAAGATAACAAAGGGAAAGATTACGAACTGAGACAGAAAGAGAACGTGATTTGGCCAAGGTCACAAATTCCCCGCAAATAAAACATCTAATCAAAGATGCTAACGGAGGGGTCAGACATCCGGTAAAATTCTGAAACTACAAAAAATTCAGAAACCTCCCTCAGGAATGGATTACTGTACTAGTGTAATGTAATCGTACTGTAACTAAGTACTGGTGAGCAAAGGAAAAAAGGGCAGGCTCTCGGCAAGTGAAATCACTCTTACTTACAACAAAAAAAAATGGTTCTATTTTTGTCTGGCAAACACCTGGCATCCTTGAGGAAGTGGCTCTTTAAAATGACAGCCCATTGGAGCTGTTATAAAGCTAATTATTACTTGAATCAATCTGGAAAATTGCATATTTCCAAGTAGTCACATATAGTGTGTATTCCCCAAAGCCTATCCCAAGACTGACACAGGAAGCCCTCAGAAATTCCAGTTACCAGCTCAGAAATCCCAGCTACCAGTTTCCTTTCAGAAAAAGGGCAGAGAAGATGATGCTTCCTTCATCCACCAACCAATCATGGAAAAAACAAAGCTCTCTTTTTCCAACAAAAGTCCATGGGAACTAATATGTTTCTGTAAAAAGAAAACGCTCCTGCTCCCAGTCAGAAGTATTCATGCTACTTGAAAGCAGAGTTAAGGACACATATATCATCTTCCTTAGCTTAGTGTCTGACAAAATCAGAAGCAAGCAATGGGATTTACTAACCTGAGCAGACCACCAGGACTAGGAGGTGAAGACCCTTAATCTAAGCCCAGCTGCCACTCTGGGCAAGTTGCTGACTTCCTTGTGCCTCAAGCTTCCCAGATGTACAGTTAGGCAAAAATACATTTCCAATGAAAAACAGATGCCCTGTCAAAAGGGTGAGCTCTTGCAGACAAATAAATAAATAATTTTACAGCCCAGAAGATTTCCATGTCTCCCTTAAAGCAATAATTACAGTATTTCAGTTTAGTTTTAGAATTTGTGTTTGAATAAAAATTCCCATAAAGGGAATTGCTAGCCATCTTTCTTAGAGATGGACAGATAGATAAGGTACTGCAAAATAAGAAAACTGCTCTTCATGAATTACAGTGCTCTGCTGTGGTCTTGAGCTTTACGTACTTGGTTGCAAATTACCATCTGCACCATGTATGTTAATAGGGAGCGGGTCCTGCTCCTACCCAGGAGCGAGCACATTCCATCTGCCAGGCAGTCAGGCCGTGCATAACTCAACCCCACCTTTCGCCCAAGCAACTGCTGTTTACCCACAGACTGACAATGAAATGAAATGATTGATACCACGTGCAGCCACCAGCTCCCATTCAACCAAATGTGCACTTAGCATTTAGTCTTCACATGTTCCAAGCATAAAACAAAATGGACTTTTTTATTTGTATAGAAAGTCTGACACTTTAGCCAAAGCACAGCACAGAGGTGACTTCAAGCAACCACTAAAGGCAATTTCCCTCTCACACCCCAACTCATTTTGCACACAATTTCTAGTTATGTGTTTGGTAGGTATGCTACATTTTCCAAGAGACTTCCATACTGTGCATATAGCTATGTTAAAGTATTCACAGCATTGCCAGAAAATAATTGAAGTATATCAGAGTATGATAAACTCACAGATTCAAATGTTAAAATAAAACCTTATTTTATAATTATGAGAAGCCTGATATTCATATAAACATCCAACTGCTGGAATCAAAGTCCCTCTAAGGTTTCAATGCATTCTTGGAAAGCAATCAAAGGCCTCTTTTTCCATAAGTTTGTTATTTATAGAAAAGCATTTGATTGTTGCATTGAAGTGTGCACTCTATGTGTAAAAAGGTGTTTATGGGTTTTAGTACAGTATAGTTAATACCCAAGCAATACCTACCCCTTTTATAATAGAGAACCCTTACTGAGAGAATATATATTGCACTTTTCATCAAGTGTGCAGCATACAATTACATTTCCTGGTGGTCCGTAATGTAAATCTCAGTTGAGTCAGTCTAGAGCTTATAGATTTGTTGCACACACTTCAGAACAGCTACATTTTTTGTAGTCAGCTAAAACTAAAAAGTAATATTGGAGAGAAATACTCATACATTAATTCAGCACAAACTATTAAAATTTTCAGCATTATTAAAATTCAAAATCCACAATTTTTAGGAAACAATATATTCCTATGCTATTTATGGTTTTATAATCATGTTTTATAGAAGAAAGAAGGTGTACCCTCCAAAAAAATTTCATACAGATCTATCAATTTTTTTTATCTATAGCATAACTTTAAGCAGTAGGCTGCACAGTTGACTATTTCAAAGTGAGGATAAATGGCCTCACGATTCAACAGTTGAGTCAAAGGTATAAAGTCAAGTGTTTGCAAAGAAATATATTTTGATACAAAGCACAGAGGTGTTTCTTCTTGTTAGCAGGCAAAAGAGTCAAACTGCTAAAATGAAGATAACAAATTGTTTGAAAACCTAATTTTTAAGCAGAATAAACGCTGATTTTGTATGTTCCCACTTTTTGGAAAATCAATCCTGATTTTCTTTCTGAAAAATCAGACTAGATTAATTGTTGATTTAGATTACTGATTCCCGATTTGAAAGCTGCTGACTGTTCTGGTCTTAAACTTGCTCAGCACTTAATTAATGTTAGGCATCCAAGCAGCCAGGCAGGCTTGAGGAATAGGATCCAGAATGTTGAGCACGTTAGAGAATGGATCCTCCAAAAAGGAGGTTGGAGAGAACAGTAGAAGAGTTCAGATATACACAGTTTAGTAGATCTCCTTCTGTGAAACAGTTCCACTGTTGATGTTAAGTTTTGTTTGGGACCATTGTGAAGACCATATTTTATGGTTGGAACTTCCCATAACAACATAGGTAAGTGCTGTTCGCTTAATGCCTGGACGGGTCAGTTTAGATCCCTTAACTCCAAACAGCTAGCTTCATCCAGCCAAATAAATGAGGAACCTCCTCATTTCAGCATTTTGAAAGCTGCTATGAAATGGATGTAATCAGTGAACTGATGCTAAGACTGGCAAGGTGCATAGGCAGATCAGGGATTTTTGCTAAATCAATTTATGGATATTAAATTGGTCACATACTCTTGTTCTCCAACTCTTGAGATGCTTTCAGATTAGTGCACTAGTGTTTCTTCCAAGACAAATTTCAGCTAAGCATTTAAACAGATGGAACAGCATTGGTCTTAAGGAGAAGGTCCTAAAATCCAGATAATACAAAATATAGTCAGTAAAAAGTTTGCAACTTGACCAGCAAAATTATCCTCCAGGATTAATTTGATAGTAAAATAAAAAAATCCATTTATATAGATCATTATATTATGCTGTATCATGTGCAAATTTAGATTGGTTTACGACTGTTAACAAATTACTTATACAAAAAAAAAAAAGCTTACTAGTAGTTAAGCATTGTTTTTGCAGAGAATCTCGGGATAAATGAAATCTCATAGAGCATGCATAATCCAACACATTGATATTGTACACAACTTAAGCCATGTGTTTGTACAGGAGAATATATTAAATCCCATCTGTTTTAATCGTTTTTAATGTTATAAATTAGGAAAACATCAAAAATGTCAGGAGACGGTGAACACTTATTTGTTGTCTTTCAGCTCTGTATTTATTAGACAAGTTTGTTATCAAACTATTCGTCCAAACATGAAAAGAACAGCAGGCCTCCTGGAAAACCAGATGTCTGCTGTGGTTTCGAAACATGTTCTGGAAGGGTTATATAGTTTACATTTTTCCTTTTTCATAAAGGATTGTGGGGGATGTGGCATGGTTCTCAGGCATAAAAGTCCTGAAAAAAACCCAAGGGGTATGTGGGTGGGGGAGAGGAGGACTACTCGAGCATAGAAAAAGAAAGCAGAATTATCCAATAACACCGAATCTAGGAGACCTTCTCACAATCTCACAAGAGAAACATCTTTGTTATGAAAGTAAAAAAAAAGTTACCAATATAAAGAAAAAAAAAGCTTTCAGTCTGTTCAGTCTTAAGCATTTCACTGCCTTCCTCTGAAACAGAAGGAGCCCCTAGATACAAATTAAATACAGGAAAAGAAAAAAAAAATACAGAAACATTAAAACATATATGTTTGATGGGGTATGTTACCTGGCCAATCTTCCTGACCTGGAATTTAAGTAAAGAAGCAGCAGCAGTGGAGAAGAAGTAAAACCAGGTCTGTTTCTGGCTCCAAATCTCCACATTTGGTCATTACAAACAACATCAGTTGTGCCCTGACCCAGAGTCCTGGGTGTAGAAAAAGGACCCATCTGGGAGGAGGCACAAGAGTGCACTAGAAATGTGTGACAGATTCAACTTCTGTGCACCAGGTATCACAACTAGGTGGAACAAATACTGAAAATGTGAAGCTAGTCCCACACTCCTGATTTTTGATCAGTAATTTTGTCATGCTGACTGTTACACCTATTTGAAACTCAAAGTAGAATAATATGCAACCTTAATCCAACATACCTCAAATACAATGATCAAAATAACCAAACTAATTAGGCATTTGCCACATGCACAAAGGAGACATGAAGCTTTTAAAGTTTCCCCTCTTTCAAGAAGATTGCTATTTTTAGAAAGCATAGGCAAAACTAATAACCACAGGAATGTAGCAGAGCATAAAAGTTAAATGAACCTCAAGAAAAAACACCATCAAATCATAACAAAGAACAATTATTGCTTTATAATTAAATCAAATAAGGCATTACTTCAGAAACTCCATTTGAAGATTTAGCATAAAGGATGAGGTTGTTCTTGATTATTTTCCCAACATCTTACTTCAAGCAAACTTTATATTCTGAATGGATACTGGATGCATATCTCACTTGAACACTATTTAAAGTACCCTAAAAAACAATTGTGTGGAGAATGTGCACAGTGACATTGCTTTGAGTGATTCAAACACCTGCATTGTAAAAATTAGCGTTTTCCACTTAGGTATTTTAATCTTAGAAATCCATTTCAATCCAAAACAAGGGTTTGAAAATTTGCGTTCTCTTCATCCCTTCTCTCCCTTTGTAAAGCTGTTACGTTTTAAAAGTATATAATTTTCCTTCTAACTGTTATTAAATAACACTTGTATTATAGCTTTGTATTTTAGTTTTCATCACTCATCACATTCACCTACAAATACTACTACATTTTCTTCACTCAAAACATATATTTTATTGATACTATGTCTGTGATAATGATGCAGGTGAATTTTATCATTCCTTTCACCCTACTAGTAATGAACAAATTCACTGCTTATTACTTTGGACTTGATCTCTAGCAAAACACTACTGGAACAAACAATTTGATTTGTCAACACCTTTACAAGGCCTCCTCAATCAATGTCACAAATCCAAATTTAAACAGCAAAATACATTTGACTGCAAGACCCCAGACTGATTAGAGCTCCGAGTTCAGTGAATTGCACCAGACAGGACAGCAATCAGATTATTAACTCCACTTGAAAATACTCTCTGCTGCCTGGGATTAGCATGCATATTTTGATATAGATCGATAAGCAATCTCCTTTCTATAAGAAATGCCTGCAACTTTCATTTGGCTGATCAAAGGTATATATCAGCTTGTTGTGACAGCTCGCTATTGTTTCCCTCTTTTCTTTACAGAAGAGTCTCTATTAAAAAAGAAAAAAAAAAATCTCTGGCTCCCTTTCACCTAATAGTGGAAGTCAACAGAGAGTCACAAAATTCCATCTCCTTCTCAATATCCAAACTTAATTAGTACAGAAAGGACTTTTGCCTTTTTTGAGGTAACTTCACTTATTCTCACTTGTATTTTCCTTCTAAGAAAATGTCAATATACTTTCCTCATCTACCAAACCTTTTCATGATATTACTCTCCCCTGCAATTTAATTACAAATAACTGAATTTTCGATATCAGTGTTTTTGAAACTAAAGCCAGGAGTATTCTCAAAAATCTCTTTTGAATGAAGTTTTTGCACAAAAAATAGATTTCCAGTTAACCATGAGAACATGGTTTTCTTTCTCTGTAAGGTAACATGAAGTCTCGAGAGCTCTGCATTTTGTTGCATCTGCAGATGAGCTCAAAATCAAAATCTATCCGACAAACCTTGTTTTCCAAGATAAAAGCACAAGTATTTCATTCCTCCTCTAATTACATATGAAACGAACCATTATCTCATCTGGGCTTTTTTATCTTTTTAATAAAAAAGACATACTTTAAAAGAGGCAGGCACAGGCAGCAGTCAGCAGTGAGGGCTGCACTGAGCTGGGCGTCTTGCCTCAAGACCACTGCCCCTGCAGAGCTGATGCGCAGGTTGGATGGGCTGAGCTGCTGGATCAGACTCCTCCACACACCTTGGTCCTTCTCCTGCCTCCCTGCTCAGTGCTGCCTCAAGCCCTTCTCAGCCAAGAACTGCTGCCTAACTCTGGGCCGCTGCCTATCCCTTAGAAGTCTCATCCAATTGACCCATACTTGGGCTCACAATACTGCTTTTCTTTTAGTACTTGACTTTTTTTTTTTTTTTTCATAGCAAAAGTAGGAGATTGTATTTTAAGATACTGTATCTTAAAAAACAAACTAACAAAACACTCCTTTATCACACTGAATCTTTAAGGTAAATCCTGAATTAACTGTGTTATTTCCTTCAGCTAAGCAATAAAAGAAGACCAGAAATCTTTTTAATGCTGTGACTATACAATTTGTCCAATGCACTCAACAAGAAATCTTGGTTTTGCCAGGACAATAGTCTACTACATTAAATAATATAGGGGGTTTTCATATATGCATGTTTAACCAGAGCATGCTACATCAACTAAGACAACAGAATATACCCTATTTTAGATCTTGCTAGGTTTTTGCCACCCATTTCCACGCACTAGTAATTTTTGGTGTTTTAAGATACCAGTGAAAAGTATTGTGAGTAATGCTTCATTTGCTGTGTTATTTCCAATCACTCTATTTATTCAAACTGGACCAAATGTAACCTAGAAATGATAGTAGGGGTATTCTTTTTAAAATAGTAAGAAATCATACTTTACATAGCCTCCAGAAATTGCATCCATTAAAAACAAAATATTTTCTATACAATATTTTGGTAAGTAGCAGAACTTTAAAAAAATCGTACCTATAGTCATGAAAGATTTTGTTAGGAAAGATGAAGTATTTCCTCATTTCAGCTGCAATGAAGTGAACTGTGTGTGGTCAGGTATAGCATAAGAGGGGTGAGGATGTTTGCTGATTGGTTTCTTTGTATTCCAAAGGTCAAAAGACATATATATTTAACAGTATAAATGAGGATGAGGGGAAGGGAAAGGAATCCTACGAACACACAGCAGCAAGCCCTAATTCTCATAATTCTCAGTGGAATACTTTTTTTTTTCTTTGCACAATAATCCTTTTGGTTATATAAGATTAACATCCATTTTCTTTTGTGGATTACATCAGTATATCAAAGAGAAAATTTGCTATCCTTATATTACCTGGCAAGACTAGTCATCGCTTCATTAAATGAAAGATTAAATTTAAAATGATTATCCAGATTATCGAAATGTTAAGAGGATCAATGGATTTAATAATATTCTTAATGCAGAACCAAATAATTGGTTCTTCTTGCTGGAACTACCTTTCCTCATTACCTTTCACAAAACCAGAATGCTAAAATTGCTACAGAAGCTGTTTTCCTTTAACGGGTCTTCAGCAACTACCACTCTATACCTAGTTATCTATAGGCAAAAGTGTCATATTTGATTAAGAAATTGAGATGTAAAACAAAGGTTTTCAGGATACAGATCCTAAATATTTAACCTTCTCAACATACTCATGTTTCCTTTAATGCAATAAACTCAGTAACGTATTGAAAGATATTTGTTGTAAAATTGTACAGAATACTGTGGATGAAGAATGAGAAGTGGGTCATCTTATCATCTTATTAGACATAATCTTCCTTTGGTAGCTATTTATAGCAGTAAATGATACTTTTTTTTTTTTTTTTTTTCAAATCTGTTAGGTATCACCTTGGAGAAGGCTCTTAAAAAAAATCTACCTAGCAAAATACATGAAAATATCTTCTGTCCTTTTATTATCATTTATGTTGCACATGAAATACAACCATTTTCTTTTACTTCTTTCTCAACAACCGAGAAAGTCTCCTTTCTCAGTCTACCTGGTAACATTTTGAAACCAATCCATAGTGGCAGCTCCCCGTTGGCTGTCTTCCTAAAAGCAAGAAGAGTTTTCAGGCATTTGCATTCACAAGTGTGAGGGTTTTTGTCTTCATCTCCTTGTTTTACCAATCATTTCCCTCAACTAAAATTAATTTTAATTTGACAAGTAGCTTAATTTACTCTTGCACACCTTGAGCCTTGCACACACTTCCAGCACCCTGCCCAGAAGTACATCCAAAACTACAACATAACCAAAATAGAGAAAATACAAACTGCAAATGATAATTTCCACTTTCAGATACCTTACTGAGATTGTATGTTACTCTACTAAATCTAAATTCACTGTTTTCTTTTTGTCTTTGACAAGAGTAGACTGCTAGTTAAAATATTCATTGCAAAGGAAATTAATCTTCATTAATCACAAGGGTTGCATCATTAACGCAGTGCCTACACTAATTCAATTAAACGTTTTATTTTTCCATTCACCACCAGTCGCGTACTTGTTTTGTCACACTTTGAAAAATTATTTTTTATAGTAAGTAACAAATGTAAGTAAAATTTAATTTCTATTAGCTAGGATTATTAGTTCTATATTATCTAGCATCATATATATGGCGTCTAGGAAAAAAAGCTCATAAAATATATAGGCTCCTTTTTCTATTTTTATAATCTTGGAACTAACATAGCCAAAAGCAGTTGGCAAGTGCTAATGGTAAGTGTTCTGTGCTACCTGCATCACAGATTAGAACTGCATGTATCATATGACAGAAATAACCAAAAAGCATGAAAACCTTACGAACCTGATCATGATACCTTCTAGGTATCTAGCCTATTAGATCATGCAAAAGCCCCCAAAATACAGCCAGTACTCCACTGCACTGAGTGCCTGCTTAGTGCCTTACAGAGGAGCAGTTCCAGTAGGTACAGTGGACAGGATATGTTATTACCATCAAAAAAGGGAACATGGCAACCATCAAGGTCTTCATTAAATTTATATTTGTATGACAAGCGACCCCCTTGGTGGCTTGTGCTAAAACACTGCGATTTTACTGTGACTTTTAATGAATGGGAAGAACACAAGCTTTTAACAAATAAATCATTGCACAGGCTAAAACTTTGATACAGAATTGGTTTCTTTCAGTATTTTGGCAGGACGTGAGAGAATGAAAACTAAATCCAACACAAATGGAGATGTACAGTTGGATGGAGAGGTTTGGACTTAAAGCACCTTTTAAAACAGAAGTAACTAGCACAGAAGCAGAAATCTACAGAGCCCCCCAGCTAAGTCTCCTCTTTAGAGCAAGCAACGACACAACAAAAATTCTCCAGTACCTGCTCAGCAGAACTGAGCCTGTCCCGCCACACAGGGGTGAACACAGCAAGAGTGGAAATATCATAGCTGCAGCAACACTGACCCAGGCTTGAGCCCCCCTGCTTAAACACGAGTCCAAGAAATGGAGCAATGTAATGAGCTTGAAATTAGGTTTAATAGTCAAGACAAGCATTTATAAATCATTGCAGCTCCAAAACAGAGCTATTTGATTTAATAATTTATTTGATGGAAGATTTTAGATCTAAGGTAGAGGTCACTATTGTTTTAAATAAGGAAGCTGGATCTACTCAGAAAAAAATAAGATAACAAGGTGAAACTGGGTCAATAATATGGCATATAAAAATGCAAAATGATAAACTTATATTTAAGAGATCAGAAAATGCAGTTTCTTCCTTCTTTCTTTCACACCCCTAGCCCTAAGTATTCAAGCCATCCCCAGGGTTCTTGCAAGAGGAGGGGCAGGGGGAAAGAAAAGGAAACACCACCTTTCAAATGATCACTGCTGAACTGAGCATGCAATGGAAAAAAAAATTTAATCTGCTCAGGACACTAACTCCTTATCATAGTGCGTCTTCAAAAAAAAGATTTAATTACTTAAGCCTGGATATATTTGTCAGTATATGGCATGTTACTATATTGGGATTAATGCTCTGAAGCATCTTTCCTTGTCACCCGAGATTTTCCCTGAATGAGCCTCACGTATAACTAAATACCATGTTTAGCATTTTGAGTCTTATGTAAGAGTCCTTCTGCTTCTTCTTCCACAGAGCTCATGCTAAAAACAACTGACTAATTTAAGTGACATTGCTAGGCCCTTTGAGTGTAATTCTCTTTATTAGTGGTCAAGTCATGGATATATCAGTATGAGACTTACCTAAGGATTGCAACCAAAATGGATTATGTTTAAAAGACAGTATTTACCCATCTATCTCCAACTGTTATTTTATTCGTGCTATTTATTAGCAAATTTCTATTTAAAAACCATACCTCTGACAAACAAATATGTAGTTTGACTGTGTGCTTATGTGCAAGTATTACAGAATTCAGACCCCATTCACCTCAAAAATAGAACAAAGTGTAAAACAATGATCCTAGAAAAAATCAATGACAAAAAATACCTATCTGCGTAAAAATGTTATAATAATCCAGAACCTAATGAAGCATAGCAACTATATACAGGAACAGGAAGAATCATCAATCTGTTCTTCCTGATACCAAATAATGTCATCACAATATAAAGAGTCTGGCAGACACAGCCATTTCTCCTCTTGCGCTGAGAAATTCTCAGTTCAGAATAGCATTAAAGAATTGTCCCAGGAATGCAAACATGCATGCCTTGTTTTCTAGAAACCTTTACATTAACCACTTAAATACCTGCAAAATAAGTTGGAGTCATGGGGCAAGGGGAGTTGATTTAGTTTTCTAGAGATCCCACAATAAAAAAAAAAAAAAAAAAAAAAAAGACATTATACATAAAAAGCATACAGTTACCCAGCAAATGAGAGGTCAAGTCTTAGGAAGTACTGGTGTCTTTGCTGTGTTTAGCCATATGATCACCACTGCTGCTAAACCAGCGTTTAGACTCTGCAGTATTGTCTTTTATCCAGACAAGACAACCAAAAAGTACCATACTAATCTACTAGCGACACAGAAGATAATTATTTTCATCTTCATCTCCGTGGCAAAGATTCATTGTGTGTCTGCAAGCACTCACTACGTAGAGACACTTAGTTATAGGCTTTGTGGACTTGTCAAAATTGCTCTGTACTCTCATGTATGTATGCACAAAACATGACCCGGTGGTAGTGCAGACCTGACTATGCACTAGACTAAAGCAAGTGCAGTTATGAGGCAGTTCTTCTGTGAGTGATCTCGGTCACCTTCCCAATCCATCCAGAACTCCCAAGTAGAAAGTGAATTCTCCTAACTTTGCAAGACAAGCAACTTTGGTTTTAGTTTACAGCAAGAGCAAATGGCACACTAATTCTGCAGTGGCCTTTGGCCATCTAGCTGCCACTTCATCTACTTATGTGGTACTAAAACTTTTCCTGGTATGCAAACCTCGTTTATCCTTCCTTTACCACAGAAATAAAGTATTCATAAGCTAAGAACAAAATGCCTTCCAACACCATCCAGCTTGTAAAATAACTCCCTGTAAAGAACAAATCTAACACAGTAAACTGGCCAATGGTTTTCCAACTCTAAATGGCTAATAGACAGCCAGCTGTTTGCCATGCCATTAAATGCTCTGATAAACTCTGTATGGCAGGTGGGAGTTAGAAGGTGATTTAATAACTGCCAAATGAATCATTTATGAGCGGACCTTATTTTAACTGGAATGTTTTACTTTCCAGCAATACAAATCTTCAAATACTTAGCCGACTAGAGCTAAAATTGATAATAATTTATCCTATAATATTAAGAAATGCATTGTGCTTTTCAAAAAAAGATAGTATTTTTCAGTGAAGTTAAGCACTATTATCTGAGTGCCAATAAATGTCTCTATTACATAACTGACATTTCCCTCTTTACCTCCATAAAGAGTGTAACCCCCAACTTCAGAAAGCAGCCTTCCTTTAGAAGAACAGCATAAACTGTATTAGATGGGCTATTTAAACACACACACAAACCCTCAAGAATCCCACTTCCAGAAAGCTTTCATAAAAGATTAAATTTTTGCATTCAATATGTAGCCTTTTGTCTTATCTCCTGTGAGGCTGTTAACTCAAAAGCCACTGACATTGCTTTGCTATTAAAATATCTCACTGATGAGCAACCATCAGCTTCCTATAATCAGCTTGCTTTACCCTAAGCATATTAAAGAATATATATTAAGAGGCAAGAAGCTGTCATCCACCAAATTGTCTTAGACAACAAGAGTTGGTTGTATTCAGTGTGTTACTGCTGCTAGCTTACACTGGGGAGAAAGAATCCACCAGGAGAAAGAGCAAAGGACTAATAAAGGGTTAAGGAACATCATCTATCCATATGGGCTTACAGGTGGGAGCGTTCAAAATAATAATAGTAACATGAAATTCAACAAGGCCAAGTGCACGGTCCTGCACCTGGGGAAAAACAACCCCAGACACCAGTACAGGCTGGGGACCGATCTACTGGAGAGCAGCTCTGCTGAGAAGGACCTGGGCGTCA
>JAWLRI010000685.1:243920-282449 GCA_034781795.1 Crypturellus tataupa
AGGGGGGTTGGACTAGATGACCTCTAGAGGTCCCTTCCAACCTTAGGCATTCTATGATTCTATGATTCTATGAACACTCTAGTGCTTCAAATATCATCCCGATTCACAGTTACCACCAGTTAATAGCTTCTTTCATAAGCTTGGCACAATCCATCATAAGAAAACATCAAAAAAGATTTTGCATAACAGCATTAAAATGGAATGTTGTGCTGTAATGACTCACCTGCTAAAGGTAAAGCCTCCCACTGCTTGTAACTACAGACAGATTCATCATCTATTTTGTAGGCAGGTTAAATTTGTGAGTGCACAAATGAAACATTAATGCATGAAAAGCTACGCAGCGCTGTCTTCCACTCCTGCTAAATAAGTCTTCTTCATGAATGTTAGGAATGAGATGCACCGTTTCTCAAGATTTGAATCTAAAGACTTAACTATCCCTCATCTAATTTCTATAACAAATCATAAACGACACAAGGCAACAAGATAATCTCTTCCTTATTCTTGCAGCATGAATGTGAACTCCCAGTTAAACTGAATCCAGGCAGAAAAGGTTTCAAGGAAAAAAAAAAAAAAAAAGAAAAGAAAGATATGAAAGATACTAAGGAAACATTAGGTTTCCACATACCAGGCTACAGAGATCACTGTGAGGGAATTTAATAAAGCTATGGTTAGTTTTTAAATCACAGTTTTGAAGTCAGGCCTTGGAGCTGAGGAATATTTTAACTCATCTGCCTTTTGAACACAATGGGAATGCTAACACTAATGAACACTTTTATAATTTACTTATTTTATTTCACTTAAAGGAAAGCAGATAACTCCCTGCACTAATGCTATACAAGCTTAGGAGTCACATTTTTAATTCTCTTATTTCCACGCAAAGAAACCAGCTGCTACAAACAAAATGCTAAGAGCAGGATGACTGACCCTTTCACCAACAGCTAACAGCAGCATGTGTGCAGGGAAGATTGTTTCATAGCATAAAATGATACATTTCCCAAACTTCAGTAATCTTCAAAAAGCAATTTCATTCCATCAACACTCCCCGATGTGGGAGTGTTTTTCTTCCTTTGATTTTTTTTAATCTTTGTAAACTTCTAGCATCCTCAAAATCCTTCAGCAATAAATTCCACATTTAAACCTTTCATTTAAACTGCACAGAGAATGAGCAGTGCTTCATTATTATATGAGATGGAGCATTTGATCATTCTGAGGATCTGGAACATTTTCTGACCGCCTAACTTGGGGCAATAAGATCTAGCTTAGTTTTCAAGCAAAACTCCCGTTAAGTACAACATTTAGAGTTGTAGTGAATGCTGTTTGAGATCAACATGAATAACATCTAATGAAAACTAAAGCCTTTTAGGCAGTCTGGAATATAACATAGCCTGATTATTCTAGCTAAACTAGCCTAGAAGCTGTATCCTTCTGATTAGAGCACCGAGCATGACAAGCTCACAGGCTTTGGGATAAATTACAGTGGAGTACATAAGGCCCTCATTAAGTGTGATAATTAGATGGGCATCCTAGATGAACAAAATATTGCTTTGAAATAATTGAAACCTTTCTATATTAAACTAAACTTAATAAGTGATATTAAACAACCACCTTAGTCTGAGGCTGACTTTCAGACCGCTCCATTTCATTTATATCAGTTCACTAACATAGGCCAATAAAAAGTGTTGGAAACTTAGTATTCAGTAAAAACATGGGTTCTTGTAGCCAGAGTGCTCTATTTCAACTTGGCACTCATACGTGACAGAACTCAAAAGGATATCTTCAAAGAAAAAAAAAAAAAGCAACAGAACTTGGCACTATCTAATCCTGATTTTCAGAGCTGATGACCTAGTACTCCAGTGGAATTAATGAGAGCTGTGTCTATGTAAATCAAGCTTGTGTTGTTGTCTCTGTACAATACAGCAATTTCAGTTTTGTGGGACGGAAAAAAGCAACTGGGCATTCATAAGAGGCAGACCTTGATCACACTTGTGGTAATGTGATCTTCCTGTGGTCCCTGATTTAAGTTGCTAAGAGAACTTTTAAACCTCTCTTTCATTCTTTTGTTTATTTGAATAAAACCACATTGTATGTCACTTGTTTCTACTCGATCTAATTTCTTGCTACTAGAGTTCTTAACTGAACTGATGCTCCCAATTATATCCTTTATAAGGAACAGTACTCAAGTAAATATCACAGTTGAAAGCCTCATGCACCTAATCTTGTGAGAAATAGATTGATGAGGGGAAGGAAAAGAGAAATACAGTGGGATCTTAAAGACATGGATTTTACTGCAAACTTTCTAGAAGCACTGAATTTAAAATAATTCTATTTCTTTAAAAGCTAGATGGGAAGATTTCTTTTCAACTTTGTATTACAAATTAAGACAATCTCTGAAAATATGTGCAAAGAATTTTGAAGCAAATTATTAATGCTTTCTAGGTGTCTGGATCAAGATTATTAAAGCTCTGTTGCATTGTATGTACCAAAGGAGTCACCTTAGCTGCACTGCATGAACTTCTGAAAAACATTCTAGCAAACTCAAAAGTGCAATTGTTGCTGCTCTCACTACCACCACATCACCTCATTTGCATAGCTACTCCCTCGCTGGTTCATACATCACCTCAAAGGGTTGCAGTATCCAATATCTTGCCAATAAATTGCAAGCCATGCTCAGCACACACATCTGGAGTTCTGTAAGTAGGCAACCCACAGAGAAATCTTTAAGAACATACAGACTTTTTTTTTTTTTTTTTAAATACAAACTACTCAGAGTTTTGGGATGGGACCAACCTGTTTACCTTTTATTCTGACCTTTGCTCATACTCCTCCATCAAGCACACGTATCATAATAATTTAGCCTCTCTCTTACCACTTCTGCAGTGCAGGAATTTATTTCACATAACTTCAAGAATATACCCCAATATTATACAAAAAATAATATTCCTCTAAAAAAATATTTAGCATTTTTAAAGAGTTTTCTAAATAATAAGACATAAGATTTAAAAGCAAACAATCCTAAACACCCCTGTAGGACTATACAGATTTAGAGAGGGGGCGGAGGACTAATGCTCAAATGCTGTAGTGCGCTCTGCACACAAACACTAATAAAAATCTATCACTTAATCATTTACATGTTGTGTAAAACAGCAGTCTCCTTTTAGTTAAGGGCTGCTTTATGTCGTTTTCATCGATACAAATGTTGCCCAAGTGATTGTGTGGGAGAATACAAGAACAGGCTGTAATAAAATTAAAAATAACTTTCCAAGGAAATAGTATTTGGAAGGATTAATTACAGAAGTTCAAACAGGAGGCCATATGCCTTCCCCTCTCTTTACTGTTGAGTATACAGTATGCATGCAATAAAATAGGAAGGTAAAGAATTGTGAGCTAGTCAAAGCAAACTATGATCCAAGTACAACATAAACATTCAAGATATCTTTATGAATTTGTATGTCTGAATATTGCATAATTTATCTCATCATTCAACCTCTATACTACTATTTTAATCACCTGTTGTCCATGGAATAAAAGTCAGACCTTTTGCCACTATTCTCAACTCTCAACTTCAATATAATGGAAGGAAGTTGCTATTATCTGTACGTAATTTCCTCCTTACGTATTTTTCACTGTGGATATAAGACTGACTTCCAAGATCATTGAGACCGACAAAGTTACAAGATTAGAGCTCCAAACAGTGTAACCATAAGAATTTTCTAAAAAAAAAAAAAAAAAAAAAAAAAAAAAAAAAACCACAGAGAGCGCCCTCCCTTTTTTAAATCAAGTAAGATATATGTAATGTGAAAAGGCAGGAAGGCAAAATTCTTGAAAGATTTTCTTCATTATGGGTCTTACCATTCCTCTGTTTAACTACATCTATAAGAATTTTATGTGAGAATAAGTCTCCTGTTTGCTGTCATCAGTACCTTAAACAGTATGTTAATACATGAAAAATCTGTTTAAATACATAATGAAAAACAATGACTAGATTTGACATCGTTAGTTATCACACTATGGTGGGTGGTCCAGAATATCCTATTGAACAAAGAGGAAAGGGTTAGTTCTCATCATGTGCCCTGCATAGAGAGAAAAACAAACAAACAAAGCCCTAGTTTTGGATTTTGACCTTAAGTTTTGTCCTTGACTGAAAGAATGGAGAAAAATTATAACACAGGAGCCAACACTTGGGAAGAGTGATTGAAAAGTCCTACTCTCTGCAAGAAACAGCTTTATCAGAAAGTAACTCTTCAAGACTTATCAATCTGTTTTAGATAAAAATAATAATGAAACAGTTGGGCAATAGTATATTTTTCAAGTATTTAAGTACATATATCAAGCATTTAAATAAAGTCCTACAAAAGAAAACTATAGCAAGAAAAGTATACTGAAATTATTTCCCTTGTTCTCTCTATATCATTGTTTTAACTCTATTTAATAACATACAAAGTTTTTTGCAAATATAAATCCATCAAGTCTGAACTAAAAAATCCTCTAATAGTAAAGCTGGTTTCTATATTGTTTGAACATAATGCACTACTCAGACTAAATCATAAGGGAATAAGGCACTTAAAATAGGGTGTCACATTTCGAGGTAATAAATAGCAGATTGATTCAACCTCCCTGTTGATCCTGCAGTTTACTTACATACAAGATGGAAAATCAAGTACTGAAGCCACTGTGATTTACTTCTCAGAAATGAGATACTCTATATTAGTGTAAATGAATGCAAAAGTCCAGCATGGACAATTTATTACATTCTCAGGCCAAGCTCCAATTAGATCAAATCACAGTTTTTCTGAGCACAATGAAGATACCTCACTCCAGTTTGCAGTGAACACTATCCAAAACCAAACTCACACAACAGAAGTTTCTCAAGTACAAAGTTTTTTTCCGAACATATGTCTCTCTGCTGATTTTCAGTATTAAGCAAAAAGGTACTACTTACAGAATGTTTCTTCATGAGATTGTTCTTAGGAAGTCTTGCCTAAAACACAGGAATTTGGAGGAATTCTCAGCACTGGTCAAACTCTTAAGTCACTGGAAATCTCCTGCCATTAATGAGAGCAGAAATTGAATGAGTAAAATGACATTTAATACTAATACCCTAAAATAGAAGGCAGGAATCCTTGTATTTCAGTGAAGTGGCTCTGTTTCCTCCATTTAATCCCAAGCATTTGGGATGTTTTCGCATTGGAATTTAAATAGCTTTATTAAGGAAAGATTGCTTAAAAAGTCTTAAAATAGAAATGTTTCCATTAAGATCTTAATTTGCTTAATAGTCAAACCTGATGCAGGTTTATCCAACATTCAGATTTTGCAGTACGTTCTTTCACCCGTATCATAATTTTAGCCCATCTTCCTAAAAATGCAAGTGTTCAAATACACCTTCTTGCTTCACTAAACATAAATTACATCTAAAGAGACTACATAATATCTATTTCAATTATTGTCTACTATTTCACATAAGATACAGGTGGCCTTAAAAATGTAGTCTTTAAAGACACCTGCACAGTTTTATGTGCCAAAATATTTCATGCAATTATAAAGATTTTTACAAATAAATGAGTGTACTGAAGAGCACAGATACTGTGGATGTGATGTCTGCCCTTTCCCTCCCCCTCATTTCAATTCAGCAAAATATCTGGTATCCTTCAATTCTGAGTATGTAAATACTTTCATATTTCATAAATATCACAGTTCAGTCACTCACAGGCCATCACAAACATACTAAAATACATATATACCCCCAGAACATAGATGCAGGGGCCAAAGCCCATCAAGATTGCTTTCAAAACACTGCTCCATTGAATTCCTTCAAGTACTTTCAACAATGATAGAGAACACAGTACCTACTCCCCAAACTACTGTGGCATCACGACAGAGATGATAACTGAAATGAGGAAAACTGTCATAACCAAGTTGTTGTGAGTAATTGAAAATGAAATTGCCAAAAATTGACTAGTTCATTATCTAGGCCCATATAAATATTCTTTCCATTAAAACAATTATAATGATGGTGTCATCTACTACTATAGAGCAGCTGATCCTATCAGAAAAAAATGCTACTGTGAACTCGATAATACCTACAAAAAAGAAAATACCATCTAAATTTGATGATAAGTGGGAATGTCATTCAAAGAAAAATATGTTAAGTCTCAGAGAAGTATCAATTGCCAAAAATACTCACAGGAACTCTATCAGTAAAACTTTGAGCAACCAAACTGAATGTTCTAGGTTTGACACAAAACAGTCAACAATTCGGTATCCCTTCCTATGCGTATTACTGACAGCAGAGGCAAGCCGGGTGTTTCCAGAGAGCCCAGCTCACCTTATTCCAGACCTAGGACACTTGAAATGTTGTGTTGCTCCCACAAAAAGCACCAACCCCGAGGTGAACACTCAGCTTTAAAAGCAAAGCACTGGACACTCAAAAGCAGTAAGAGATGGGGAATGCTAATGCTGTGCGATGTGTGATGAAGCCACGTACAGGGGACCACTCGTGTCTGGGCACCCGTGACTCTGCTAGCTCAGCATGCCAGGCCCCAAAACTTGGAAGAAATTTCCAGCTTTCAGTTCTGAACCATTTTGGGAAGTCCAAGATTTCTTTTCAGTTCAAACATTTTTACTAGTAAATGTAAGAATTTCTACCAAAAACATTTCACAATCCCCATCCCTGGAGTAAAACTCTTAACTCTTAAGATCTGAAAAAGTTTCTCATTTCATATACAGGCACCCTACACCTTCAGTACCCTTGCCTGATTCCTATCATTTAGAGACTTTAAAAAAAAAACAAAGCTGATTATTTAATTTTTATTTTACTAACGCAGCGATCAGTTTCATAAAATTCTAATTCTGATGACAACATGTAAGATCCCTAGTGCTTCAATGTTTTTTTATGCATTCACATACAATTCATACATACATTCATATGCATCCATTTCGCACATTTGTATTAAATTCAGTTTTCCAGATAAGTAGTTCCCTTGTCCTCTGTTTTCAGAGAAAACAAAACAAAAAAACCTTCTGCGTTACATAATTTATATGGCAGATTTTAAATACTAGGGAAAAAATGTTTTCAGGTGACTTATTACCTCACGTTCATAGAAATAACTGCTTAAACAGGCATCTTCCCTTCTAGAGACTTTGCTATTGAAAACTATTTAATCTGATCTATTTTACAGGGATGGGATGCTGCTTGTGGAATACAATGCTTTCTAACAATACAAAGTAGTCTACTGAAAAATAAAAGTAATATAAACTGATCTAAATAATGCAAAAAAACCCCACTAATTCAGTAGAAATTTAAAATGAACTATGTTTTAATGCACTTCTTACAAAAATTTTTTTTTTTTTTTTTAATAAGTTTCTACTACCTATTTGCAAAAACTCGAATGTCTGCCTGTATGCAATTACAAATGCAAACTCTTCTCTTCCAAACCCAAACTAGCAGATTTTCTTTTTTGGAATATTAAGGACCTTGAAGCAGGAGTGGGGAGTAATTCAGTACTTTAATCTATTAAATATTTTAAAGATTTGTCATCTGGGCTTTAATGTCTATCTTTTCACCAGGTGCATAATAGCTTTAACACTGCAAAAAAAGGATATATACAAATCTTTCATGGCATAACACACTAATCAGTGTAAACTTCAAAGCATTTACTAGAGAGTGTAAACTTCTAAGAAAGATTAGATAACTACAGAGCAGGTGCAATCCAGGAAGAAAATGGGATGAAGCATAATGAGAGAAGCCAAACAAAGCTGTTGCTACAACTTTTCCATCCTTATTAAAGGAGCAAGACTATAGGAAAAAAAAAAGGAATTAAAAAGCAATTATCATATACAATGAGGATAGGTAAGCATTTTTCAGATATTTCTTCAAAAATATAGTTCACTATCCCATGCAAATTTATTATTTTGAATTGCACCTTTGCAAAAGCAGCTTTTGATATTCACTTCTCTTGCAGTCACATTCTACAGATTCTATAAAAAAAAAGAACCACACAAATCTATACCATCTTCAGATCAAACACGTCTCTTACACTCCTAAGTCTCACAGTATTTGACAATTTGCTTTAAATCACTACATTTTTATATACAGCTTTGCTTCCAGTGATGCAATGTCACTGAAGTTAAAAATTTCATAACCTCTTCCAACATACTGATTTCCACACCAAAGCACCAACAGATGCCTTTCTTTAAAAAGCTTAATGAGACAGGTCACAATTAGGTGAATAATTATCTCTTATTTCTGTTGTGAACCACCATTACCCACAGATATAGACAAACACAAATTAAACATACCCATAAAGTCTTTGATATGTTTCTTTCATGGCAAAACACTTTACAGACATCCAGTTTGGAGCATGCGACAACTTTGTCTTCCATTCTACGTTTTGCAGATGGAATTTTTGATTACACTCTCTCTCATTTATGATGAAACTATATATAATATTATGTAGCAATGCAAATCCAATATGTATACATATAAATAATTGCAATATAACAGCTTTTGTCATTTCTTTTGCTTTAGAACCTCAGAAAGTTTAGCTCAAACAGTCAGTTAAGGACAATTAGATTCACTTACAAACTCTCTTACGTGCATAAAATTTGCGTCTTTTTAACACACTGTCTCTCTTTCAGAATAAACTGCCTGTCCTCCTGAGCAACAGAGTTACTCCTATTAGTCCTATTAACTTGTGGATTAAAATTAACTATCATAAAAACAAGAGGTACAGGAAGCAGCTGTGGTCAGAAACAAGCTTTCATTATCTTTTGTTTTAGAGAGAACACAGTCTGTAGATAGATGCCAGCTTCCCCACAGGTTTTGTGCAAGCCATTACACTGGATAGTTAATTCTGGGTAATGCGTTCATTTGTAGTGGGCACAGTAGCAGTGTATTCTACTTTGAAATTTCATTGAAACTTTCAGAACATCGTCCGATCTCTCAGAAATGAGTGTCAGGAGTCTAATTTGTAGGAGATAGATTTTAGCTTCTTGCTATATGCAAAAAAGTTGATAAAATCTGCTACTTTCACATCCAGGCACTTCTTAAAAGTATTGTTTGTAGGAAACAGCAGCCTAGTGCTGCATTCTTTGACTGCCCCTATGGACCAGGCGCTGGATAAGACTCCGTTCAAGTTGGACAGTGAGGGGGACACTACAAAAACAAAGAAACAAAACCAAATGCAACTTGCTCCCATTGACTGCAGAATTTATAGTCGTTAACAGACCTTAATACTTTGCTCAAGTAGCTCTTCTCCTGGTGCATCTAAACTAATTTAATACATTCACGTTAAGAATTTATATACAACACCCTTATCACAGCACGGACAGTCCATCTTTCCTACGGGAATAATGACACATTTTCACTCTTAGAATGTTCTTGACAAGCTGCAGAGAATCCAAACTCACATAAAATTAGAAGTACCAGATCTTCAAGTTAAAAAAGCTAAAGCCAACCCGCCGCTACTTGGCAGGAATTACAGATATGTATTTGGTTCATATAAAGTTATTATCCCCATCTTTAGTTATTCAATCCACTTAAAACACAGCATGTATGAACTGATTGTTCTATTTTGAGAAGTGTTCCACTAGTATATTATCTGTTTAATATTTTACTTTAAATACCTTTAATTGGAAAACTATCTATCCAAACAAGCACTCTCAAAGGTTGCCATCTTCACAGTCTGGCAAAAAAAAAATAATAATAATCCTGGAATACTTTTCTCTGAGTAGATTTCATTTTTATTCTTAAGGGGACATGGAATATATCATCCAAACAAGACTGCATCATTAGGTATTCAACACACCTGCTACGCAACAGCAATGTATGCTACATCTTACATTCACTGTAATCTGAGAACCATGGAAACATTTATTTATTTTATTATTCCCGTAAGATACCATAGCTAAAAGTAGTATTTCATTTCTCTCATTTTAAAATGTGTGTGAACAGATTTAATTATTTCTTTCTTTCAAATTCAACTTCTACAGTAATTTTTACACATGAAGATGACTCACCTGGAAATAATTTCTCAATATCTAGCATGCTCCTACTCGTATTATCTTCCACAATTATTAAAAACTTCTTAAAAGTATAAAAATATAAATAATATGAAAATATTTAATTTATTCAAACACAGACATGGACTTGTTCTATAGCCTGTGCTACAGTTACTACAAATGAGACAACAGTGGAGCTGCCACAGTTCAGTCTCAGCTTGTCTGCCAGATCTGAGCTCATTGACTAGGCTGCTACCAGGGGACGCTGCTAACATTACTCCTGTGATTTTACATACACAACATACACATCCTGGTTCATAAATTTCATATGAAGGATGCTTTCTTTTCAGTTTGAAGAAATGAGAACATCTCTGACATGCCGCCTTTCAGAAATGGCCGTTCTTGTGGCCACTAAGATCAATGGAGACCCTCAGCAAGTCAAGATCCTGGGCAGGAACAGATAAGCAGTGAGAAAAGGGTTAGCATAAAAACGGCTGAGCAAGTGCCTGCCATTCCAGATGGACAACTAGACATAAAAAAGGGAATTACTTTTTAGACAGTGCGTGGTGGCCAGTAGTAGAGGAAACAGTAGTCCCCAACTCGGCAGGGCCAGTGAAATCCATCTGAGACACTGCGTGAAGGAGCACCCACTGCAAGACAACTGCACTGAGGTGACAACTCACACATCTAAATTACAAGTGCAGGAAACCCTCGCTGCAGCATTAAAGTGATAAAAATGATTATTATATCATTAAAGATTAAGCCTTTTCCATCCTGTTTATGAAACTGTCACTCGATGATGCTGATCTTTAGTCACAAAAAAATCTGACTTGCATTTATTCCCAGCAGTGAAAAAATGAAACTAATGAACTCTGAATAATTAAGATATTTATAATGCAAAACCTAATGTTTATATGTGGCCTGACATTCTTACCTGATATGCAAAGCACACTTCCTTTCTTTTCATTGTTAGATATTATTTCTAACCATTTATGATGACTTTAACCATGAGTTGCACTAATTTTACATTTTGTTAAAATAAACAAAAAAAACCCCACATTACTACAAAATCTTGTTTAACCTATTTTGTACAGAATCAACTAAGCTATTGCTCATTCTGTGGAGTAGGTATTAAAAAAGAATATCAAATAGAATCCACCAAGATAAGGTGATGTATGAGTCTATTCATTTCTGAGACATGCCAGTAAAAGTAATAAAGCTGGATACTTTGTACTCCGGCTCTCCTCTCCATATGAATAACTAGTCTAATTAGGCATGACAAAACTCTATTTACTAGACAGAAACTTGGTATGACAAGGATAATATGTACATGAGCTATAGCCCTTTCCCTTCCCTCCCCACAGAGGTGTATGTAGAGAGATTATTTTCTGATTTTATACATAAAATGGAAATTATAATTTGAAAATTTTCTTTTACATGAAGCCTCTAGTCTCAGACATTAAAATAGTTGCAAATAACACAAGATTTTTTTAAAAAAAATCAACACCAAGGCAGTGTTGCTGCCTAGAAAAGGCACCTGAGAGGTGAATCGCAAGCCCCCTTACCAAGTGCTGAGACTGTTCCACCATACCGAACTACTCTACATCTTTGCCCAACAGATAACCAGAGAGTCGTTTCCCACCAAGAGCCGCACTACAAAGAGATCGGTATCTGCAGGGACCCTAATGCAGCTCCAACCCCAGCAGTAACAGAAAACTCGTGATCATCCAAGCAGCCACTCACGCACAGACAGGACCTTGCTAGGATTACTCACCATCTCAGTGAGTAATAAACCTTCTCCCTGTTATAGCTGATGGGTAAATGGCAAACAAAGAGGAGTTTGTAGTGTTTTTCTTTACACAGAAGCTGATGCAGGCAAAAGTAACTTTTAATGAAGGAGGGTAAGTCTGTCTGAAGTCCATTTCAGTCTGCTCCTTCTCCCAGAATCTGGATCTCGTTCCTTAGACGGGCCCAAACCAGACAGCAGGAAAATGGACAGTCGCTTCAGTTCAGTGTTTTGTATTTGATAAACCTGAGTGAAATGGTATTTTTCTACATTAGCATACTACCAATGAAGGCCTAAAGCCAACTTTAAGAGACGCTATATCTCCATTTATTTTGGTTCATTTTAGTCCAAGTCCACGAGGACTTCAATCCTCTATTACATCATTTAAACTTAGAATCACAGATGAGTTTAGTTATCAAAATCCTAACTGTTTAAGGATCTGAACTTGAGAGCAGGAACCACCACTCCAAATCATGCCCGGTCTTCCTATGCCGTACTGCTTTCTGAAGGAATTCACAACCCTCCTGGCACAGGCTTTCAACTCACCAGGAAACACATTGTCTTAAGGCCTGTGCCTACCCCAGCATTGCCTCCAATTGAGATTTAGCTCTGAACCGCTTCCATCGAACATCATTTTTTCAAAGATGGCTCTAAGAAAAAGTAAGATTGTAGTAGGGAAGTGGGAAGCCTAACTTTAATTCCTTTCTTGTTTTGGGATATAACTTGTAACATGCTATTGTATTTATATATTCTTATGTACCACTTATCTTCTTTTCCCTGGGAGATGGAAACATATAATATACACACACAAAACACTCCATACATACATCTAGAAATTCTTCCAGCTTTTTCTACACCTCCACACATCTGTTTGTTTTATGTAATCTAGTTTTACTTGCATGCTTACTGGAAGATAACAACAAACCCCAAACGTCCATAGGAGCCGATTACCTTTTTCTTTGCTTTAGCATTAAGACACTGTAATAGATCCTACACCTAAAGACAGGATGATGTTTCTATACCTAACAAGAATGTCCAGCTATCACTAAAATACAGCAGGTCACAAGTATAAAGAAGGGAAAGGTGAGTAGCCATGTTAAAATGCTTTCCCTTTCCCTAAATCCCTCAGGGAAAGGTCCTTACCACTGTGCCAATGAATTTCTTAGGGCTGCCTCCATCATAAATACTCTGATTAAAATGTAAATTCAACCAACCTTCAGCTTCCCATTAAGAAGACTCTTTAAAAACACCATTAATCAGCTGAGAGATATGTAGTGAAATACCACTTATCAATTGTAACTGCTTATGACAGTTAACAAAGCTTTATATTTGCCCCAAACATGTGCTGATCTATCAATTATGCCAGGGTTCACTCTCACGCTAATTGTACATTTTCTTCTCTAATGCATTTTTGCTGTTATCTCATAGGCTAATGAAAGCCAGGAAATCAATACATATAAATTATACATGCAAAGAAGGACTGCTGTGAACATAAAGTTTCTAATTAATTGCACTTGATTAATTTATATCCTTTAATTATCTTGCTAAGCCACAAACAACATAAATATCCTTGCAATCTGGTTATTGCTATGTCAGTCATAAAAAAAAAAAAGCACAAACAATAAATCTATGAAATCTAGCAAACTCCATCGCCAAAAAACATGGCATGGTATAGCACATAAATATAACAGGACTTACTCCAGACACCTATGAATAATTTTAGCATGACAAATTACCATTAAATATGTTGTATAGTTTTTTGAGTAAGCTTATAACACTGTTATAACTTCATACGTAGCACACAGGGTAAACAAAATGCAGGCTTAATTTATAGGATTATGGAGGCTCTTAGCTGTATTTAAAAAACAACTTTGCAATACAAATGCAAGCAAAATTTCTATTTGATTGGGTAGGGTCAGACAGTAAATTATCAATATTCTAAATTAGGACATTACTGTTTTTCTGCACTTAACATCAAGAATTATCTGAAAGGCAAAAATGCGCACAATTAGGACATATAGTGACAGACCCAGCTCTGAGCAGACTTAAATAAGGGCTACCATGCCCTTTTTGTAAGACAAAACTAGTGAAATCTAAAATTCTTCCATTGTGTGAATAGCTAACTTTTTACATACAACTTTTTTTTTTGTCTTTCAAATTTTGTCTGCTTTGGTAAACTAACCATCTGTCACTGATCTGTAATCTAATCCTATCAATCCACCGGGATTGCTCTTTGTCCCGTACAACGGCATATTACTGAATATCTGTATCTACAACTTTCATAAATGTGTAAAAAGAAACTGTATCTGTCTACAGAGAGACTCAGACAGAGACCATCTGTCAGTGACTAAAGCTATTCTTTAAAAAAAGAAAACATTCATCTGGGATTTGCCCTTTGCAGAGTAAACCCACTTAACCTCCCAATAAGATTAACTGTTATTTGTTTCCATTAAACAAAAATGACCATGCTAATATGCATTTAATAGTACTAACAGCGAGAAAAACATGAACTTAAACAATTTTTTAAAAAATTTAAGTGATACAACTTTAATAACAGCTATTTTATTAACCAAAAATAACTTTCATTTTTAGGTCTTTTCCCTCTAAAGCTGAGACTAAAGAAAAAAAAACCTACAGGGTAATTATTGAAACTAAGACAGCAGGCTCTCGAGTCTGACACACGTTATAGAGAGCAATGAGTGTATATAAATTAAGTCTGAATAATGCATATAAAAACCCAATACCTTTAGAACAGTGATGATTTTCACCTGTGCCCTCAACATCTATGCCTTTATGAAGAAAGGTATTTAACTAGATTGATTGTATGAGGCTGCCGGAGTTTGTGCACTGAAATGGAGACTCTGTGTCTCTGCAGCAGCCCACGTCTCCGAAGTTGCCCGAAGCTATACTGAAAAATACTTTAATGCCTCTTCCTTGCCTGACAAAGCATGATAGTAGTATCGTGCAAGGCTGCCTGTGGGGGAAGGAAAAAAACAAAACAAAAACACCACCACAGCGGGGAAAGCCTTTATAAGTATACAAACCCACTCCCTCCTTGTTTTGTCCTTACTTATTTTACCAGCCCAAGTGACTGAGATGTGCATCAGTGCAGTAACAGAATATTCTAATGAAAAAGATTAAGTTAAAATTACTCATCAAATAACTTCTCAGGTCTCCCCCTCCCATTTTTGCTTATAACTCTAGCTCCAAAGGAACCTAAAGGAGAACTAGAAAATGTGTCTTCATCCCTTCAACTGGAGCATCCTGAAGGGAGCCCTGTATAGTCCACCTCCAGGCATCATTCAAATCTTACGGCATCCAGTGGAATTCTTTCCCCCTTTCTTAGGGTTCATTTAGCTTTGCATCCTTTTTCTTCATTAAAGGGAGTGGCACTAGGCTATCAATAGACATAATGGAAAATATATTCATACAATCATTTCATTGGTGCTCCACCATAACTGAAACAGCTATTTATATCGAATATGATTACGTAAAGAAAACATTTTTTAAAAAATTGTATTTAAGTAGAAAATTAATAGTCCAAGAAATGCTACTCAGGCCAGAAAGTGTAAGGCTCAGCACAAAATGTGTGTCTGTAATAAACAACTCCTCTGATACCAAATTCATTATTCCAATACAACACTGCTAAGAAATTTATTCTTAAAAGATTCTAGAAAATAGTAGCTGCTTTCCCCCCTTCCCTGACCAACACCCCTGCAAACAAGGGTGCAAGCAAGCAAAAGCAGAGTATTAACTTTAGGCACACAAATTTCCTCTTGACGGTGAACAGTTCACGTGTTACTTACACATACCAATATCCAAAAGTGCAGAGGAGAAAAAAGAGATCTGAAATATAAAGTGCTATACAGAAGATAACATTTAAAACTGTTCTTAAAGCTACATGAAGCTGTATTATCTGTCTTTTCAAAAAACTAAAGGGCCTTTTCTATCAAGCAGGTGATAGAGCAGACCTTTCTGAACACTGGAACCAAACCTTGGACAAGATTTGTACAGGTCTCTAATTGTTCCATCTGCAAAGCCAACGCTGAACAAACTGCATCCTCATTATTTTACAGAAATGATGAAAGTTTGAGGCATGAATTATAAAGCACCAGGTTTAGCTGCTGCTGAAGTTCTAACATGAGACTTGCCAGATACTACCAAGTTACAGCACAGAGCACTCTGTCACCATGAGGTATTAACTGAAGGCACCAAGAAAAAACTTTTATCCATCCTCAAAATATAAATTCATTTAAGAGAAAGGAAGTCTCTAACTTCCACTAGAGTTCACTAGATTTGTCACTTCAGATATAAAACACCTAGATAGAAGCAGAGTACCGAGGGTTGACTGCAATTACCTTATCTTTCCTATTTTTAGTGACAGGACCAGATTATTTTAAGTGCATTTTATAGAAAACCCTTCTTTACTGAAATATAAAGACTGTAATAAAGACAATACAATGTTTTGAAACTGTTTTAAATCCTTCACTCAGCTTTGCTTCTACAGATTTAACATGTAGGGGTTCTAATCTTACTGCTACTAATTAGAGCTTTAGTGTAATTGTGCCAACAGGGTGCTTGGCATAATAATTACTATTGAGAGATTCTGCTGGAGCTGAAACATGCCCACATAATACAGATATGTCTAGTATTATAGAGCAGTCACCTTTGTATGTTGACTTTTAAGTTGGATTTTAACCAAGTAAGGGCTTATTTTGCCTGTATTATAAAGCTCAAAAGGCATATACATATGTATGATTTAGATATTCATTTTTTTCCCCCTCTTTGATTCTTTTGAATATTAATTCATTTTTTTTTTTCCTCTCTGAGGCTTTTGAATATTAATTAGGTAGAAGAAAAGTAGAAAGCACATTTTATTCCACATCCTTCATAATTTAGGGCCTTAGGGTCTGGGCCTTGGGAAAGAACAAAAATGCTTATGTTGGCCAGTAGCACTTCTAATGTAACATAACACTTTTTCTTAGGATAATGTCCTCAGCTGCAAAGTTTACTATAATATATAATACACTGAACTAAAAACTGAGTATTAGCAAGATTTAAAAATCTGCATTTACAAAGTGCTGGTGCTGCATTTCATTACAATCTTACTGATTTTGAAACAAATCTCATGTAACTATTTGAACAAGCATAATTAGAAAAATTCATAGATATTAAAGCTAAGGGACAATGAAGGAAAATATATGAGAGGAGAAGGGGAAAAAAATAAGGTTTACTCTCTTACTGTTTAACCTTTAAACAGTGAAAGTTTCTTAATGATATAAAGGTATCATGAAAGAACACTTACCAGCACTGAGATGTTTTGTTTGGATTCTGTGCTTTTTTACCACTAGAAATATCAGCTTCAGCTATATAATCATTAATGACAAAAAGCCTTAGTTTCGGCTGTTTGTTAGAAAGGACTTCAAAAGCAATTTAAAGGCACAAACTTGGTGCAGTATGATAGAAGAGAACACAATAGGCTGTTACATTCTAACTATAGATTTTTCTCTAAAAATATAATAAGAAATGTTGTGAATTCTTTAAAGGAAAAAGTATAGCGTGGAACCTTAAAGCAAAGCTCCATTTAGAACAGACAAGCTTGTTTTTACTGCCCCTTAGTGCTTCCCTTTTAAAGTGACAGGAAACCAATTTCGATTACAAATCAATAGGGTAGCACGTTACCTTCAGACAGTAAATTTAGTGGTTGGTATTAGACTACAGAAGAGGAAATCGGAAAAGAGCAGATGTTGTCATCTTATTATATATATCTTGCAGAAAGCACACAAAATACTGCCTTTTTTTCCCCCAAATACATTCATAATTTCAAAGAACAATCCCTACTGTTGCGAGTCATGTGTGCCCTAGTTATCATTCATTTCGTAAGTCACCATTAGAATAAATACAAAGCAAATACCTCATATACATAAAATAAGTTCGAGTTTCTCAGAGCAGGAGTCACTGAAATGTAAAATGTATTTGTTAGTTAATATAATGGCAAAAAAAAGGTATGTATGCTCCTGTCACATAAGATATCTTTTGATGAAGACTCTTTATTCTTTAAGCTTTTAAGATAATCTCAGAGAAATGATCAAACTATAAAAAGAAATCAATAAAACAGAAAAGGTTCCCATCACCCCTAAAAAAATCCATAACTTTTGCATTTTAATAGAGATACTACAAGACTATACCAGTCATTTTCTTTCTGATGTGTTCCTTTGATTTCACTCTTATCTCACAGGACTCTTGACTTTCCTGAGAAAGGGATTATTGAATTGTGTGTCTCCCTCAGATGCTCTTGATCATTCAAGTAGTCTGTACTTAAGAATGTTACAGAGGCTGCTCAGCTGCTGGCTCCTTGGGAACTCATCAGGGACTGTCATCTTAATATTAATTGGGTTTTGTGCAGGAATCTGTGTCCCACAATGAGAGGGCTTCAAGAGAGAAGATTATGCCCAAAGCCAGATATAAAGACAAACATATTTAGCACAACAATTATGATAATTGCAGAAACACTCTGAGAAATAAGTAAATCTGATTAAGAGCACTTCTACATGATCAAATATTAATCTGATGTCTTCACTCTAACCTGGTTTGAACATAAGAGGCTTCTTATGGTTTTATGTATTAACAGATTTGTAGAAGCTGAACTCATAGTACCTAATAATATGGTACATCCAAGTCAATACAGTAAAAGGATCTTTACGGAATGTAATCCACTTAAATTAAAAATAGACACAGATTGGATCATAAAGCTTAAATTAAAATTGACATACAGTCAATCAATAAAACATTTTATGTAAAGTCTAAGATAAACTACCATAATGTTTTGCAATCTGATAGCATAAAAAGTTATATATATTTCTTTCTATTTAATAAAGACTTCATCACTTCAGAACAAATCACCACAAATACCATCCGGACACTGACTTAAAACTTTCCTGACACACATAATACCCAGACAAACAAGCAGATGAAATAAACCTATTTTTGCAGATGGGGGACTTACTTCTCTTTAAAAACATAATCTGTATTACTTGTAGAGGCTTGAATTCTCTGATTAAACCACTTCCTTCTTGAAACTGATGATGTGCTGGCTAACACTGCATATTTGAGTGAGATGATGACAGTAAAATAGAACTTTAAAGCATTTGCAACACTGATTTCACAGGTATGCAGGCACATGCTCAAAAATATAATGTGCCTCTATCAGGAAATACTAATTCTGTTCAAAATTCTGTACTACTAATATTTAACATTCTCATAACACATATTTCTAATTTAATGTACACTCTAGTTTTGGATGCACTTTAAGATTATACATTCCACACATATCTTTCCTCTATAAATTTGCAGAGGCAGAAGCAATGCCTGAGAGCATCAGGGCTGTCCTTGCCTGAATCAGCTCAGAGCAACACTCCAGAGAACTGTTTTCAAAGCTCAACCATAAGCACCTGAATTCTATTATTGTAACACATTACCAAGCCAGGAAAAATAACAAAAACAAACAAACAAACAAAAAAAGTAATATCATCAAAAATTGTAATAACCATAGAAAAAAATTACTTCAATCTGAGAGAGAAGACGTGCATACACAGAGATATCTATCCATCTTTATTTGTAAGTATTAACTACATATAGATCCTATGTGAAAGGTAAATCTTGCCAGCATGGCTTACCTCCCATAGTAATTAGGCTTGTGTTTCTGCTTTATTAACTCTGATACAACAGTGTCCTGCCCTCTGTCACCAGGGGTACTAATAGATGATAATCGCTACGATTTGGAAGCCATACAAATTAAATGATGAAGTGAGATGAAGTGTAGTAATGCAATGAGTTCAAAGACAAGTGCATTAGTCATTTCACTATTCATTTTCAGGATATTAAATAGGATATTCATGCAGCATTTAAATCAGTTTATTACATAACAGATATTTTTGTGTAGAAGTTAGATATGCAGACTACTGAAACATTAATATTTTAAAGAGGCTATTAGAAAGTTTCTTATGCAAGACTGTTGACTTCCCCCAAAAGAGAAACAAATATATACTTATTTACAAAAGCTCTGAAATGTCTCTTTATAATATTCAATATGCCCTTTAGACAATAATTTTAATTCTCTGCGGCCAGTGGGAATATTTTTCAGGCCAGTGTGAACAGGTCTATATTAATATATCTGAAATACTTTTTTTTCTTTTCTTTTTAAACAAACAAACAAAAACAACAACACCCCTTCACTACAATGCTGATGGTACTGATTCTTAGATTCAAAATACAGTTTTTCATCTAACAGTCTCACAGCACAAACATTCCACACCTAAACTTGTATATTTAATCAAGTGCTTAACAACATAGAAATATAACTTAGACAATAGAAGTAAACTGTTTTCAAATAGCTGTCAGTATTTTCTTCTATTAGACTAGAAACTATTAGAAGTTTTTAAATGATAAAACCTGTCACAGGTATCATGATTATTCAATAATTTCAAATGAAGCTTTCCATTCTGAAATGTCTGGTTTACTGGTAGATTTTCTTGAAGTTAATAATCATCAGCTTCATAAGAAAGACTTAAAAACTGATACAGTAAGTCTGAATACTCACAGTGTTTAACTGTCTTCAAATCCATGTTTCTAATCGGTACTTTACCAATAAAACCAAAAATTTAGCAAAAATTCTTATTACAATTATTGTTTTGCAGCATTATTGTCACATACATAAGGCAGTTCCAAAGTTTAACACGATTCAGACTTTAATCCAGATGGCCAACTTTGGGGAGGCATAAGTATATTTCAGTATATTTACCACATATTGCCACATATATGCCACATATTGTTCTGTACAAGATAACTCGATTTTTTTAAATTATTAGCATAGCACTTAATATCAAAGAGTTTGTGCTTGTTGTTAAAGTCAGTAAACAGGTGACCGTTGTTAGACAAATGGATTCTGCAGTTATCTTAAATTAAAAAAAAAGGCACAATCTCCCCCCAATCCCACTCTGATTATAGTGAAAAGAACGTTTGCTGTTTAAACCGTCGTCCAATTTTCTCAGTAGTATTCTAAAAGAATATATTTAGCTACAGCAGCTCACCCTAATGTTTACAGTTTTAGCAAATGTGGTGCCCTGCCTGGGCCTATAGCATACACTTTGAAAGCAAATACCTGCACTCTTCTACATCTGTGCAAAAACCCAAGATGCAAAAAATACTATTTAGACAGTGTCTGCACATATTGACCTTAAAGTTATTGCCTCATTCTTTGAAATGTTAAGAAATTGTACTGCTTTTAAATCTGAATTTGAACTCTACATATCTGAATTTGAATTCTACATACTAAAGCTATTTTAAATGACAGTGATACTTTCAACAGGGTAGGTCTGTTCTGATTTTTAAGTTCGACAAAGGATGTACGTTCATACAGTGTCACAAAATCTCAATAACCCACATGAAAATCTCATCTCATGTTTAAAAGTCCCTGTGACCTCAGAAAAGCCTTCTGAATATTTTTTTTTAAAGATGAAAAAAATTTTTATCAGACAACAAAAAGTAGTACAGATATTTTGCTAATAAGCATCCAACTAACTACTTTCTGTCCTGAAGAACTGTTCTTTTTTCCATGGCTAGCATGTTTACATCCATTCTAGATGCAGATTATGGCAATTAGATATTTATCCTCCTTAATGTACACTGTTTTTATTTATGTTGAACTCGAATCCATTATCAGAAACAAAGCTGCACACATATAACCCTAACCAATTGCTGGGGATGCATACAGACAACTGCTTGTTTACTTTGGGTAGACTAATCTTATGGCATGCATTAAAAACATTGTACTTGTCACTGACTAATACAGCAAATGGAAACCTTGGAACAATCTTATTTACAATTCAAGTGCTCCATATTTGATTGTTGCATCAGAATTTTCACTTAACCCTTTTGTTAAAAAATTGAAGCTCGTGGCTACCCTGCAATTTTAAACTAAATACAGAGTAATTTCATTTGTTGCAGTTTTTCACTAAAAGATAGTGAGGACGCATACCTCATCATGCGTTTTTATGCCTCTAGTTCATACACAGTCTCTAATTGAACATTTCAGCTATTCACACAGCTAGAGTTAGGGTTGAAAGCAAAAAAAAAAAGGAAAAAAAATCCCTCATTTGTATTCCATAAATAAAAGGTTTGGCTGCTGTTTTTACTTACACTTCTCAGATTTTCCCTCTTCTAAACCATTTTAGATCCTAGCATGCAAGTTTTATTAGTTATCCTATCAGAAAATTCAAATCCTTACTAACTGACATGAACAGTTTTAGTAGGTTTAAGTGTGGTCGGGTATCCGATTCCATGAGGAAAAAAACAAAACTAAGCAGTATACGGCATATGTTAACGTCTAACGACCTAAAACATACCCAGCAAAAGAGTCTCCCAGACTAAAGGAAATCACTACTTAATTCCCCAAACATTTGTTCCAGCTCAGGAAACGCACTGGAAACTTCGCGGAGTTCCCGGTCCCGAGGCGCGGGCTCATAAGATGCTGCGCAGCACCATCTGCTGGCCCCGCGGCCGGCCGGCCCGCGCCGGGAAGCGGCAATTCGCTCCCCGCAGGTGATGCCCGGGATCCGCAGGAGGCTGCCGAGCTTCCCTGCGCAAACAGAAAGACAGCGCGAGAGACCGAGAAAAAGACTGAGAGAAAGGGTCTCGTTAGATGGGCGCGGAAAGACACGGGAAAATCATCCCGAGATGACAGCTGAGCGGGAGGGCTTCATTGGAAAAGGCAGCCCAGTTCCCTTTGTCATATGCGAGGGAAGCGCTTTCAAAATTCTCTCATGGACAATATATTCTTCGTTTAGATATCTTGCTTTTTAGGAAATTTAGGAAGCATTTAGGAGGTTGTTGGGTCCAGATTTACTCCCTCCTTAACCAAGAATCTCACAACAATTTCTAGATTAATCACAATTTAAGAAGTGCTAAATTCAAGAACAGTTATTTTATTTTTAGCTATCAAGACTTAAGGGGAAAAGATTCAAGCATAAGTGACAAGAATATCTTTTCATTTTTTTCCAGACTTTACATATGCAAACAGGCTAAAAAGAAACGATATTTGGCACACTACTATCATCATAACCCTATGAATTCTAAAACAGCCTCAGGAATATTTTATGTGAAAAAGACAGGTCAAGAAGTCTGGTAGCTAAGTGTACATTTTTATTCTTTTATTGCTATTTAAAAAGAAAATGCAGTCAAGCTCACTTTAACAAGAATTGTTTGCCACATTATCCCCCCCCCGCCAAAAACAAAAATCAAGAATGTCACTATCCAGCCCTCTGAGTTAAGGTTTTTTATTTTATATGTAGTTTTCATACAGGCAGTAGTCATGGACTTGACGTAAACATTAAAGACAAAAATTCTGCAGCTTTAGCGGACCTGCCTGGTTAAGCACCTCTGTTTAAAACTGCAAATTCCTGAACTGGGTCTAAGGCTCCATCCTCAGCGACACTCCTCAAGCCATGGCAGCAGAAATCCCTGGGGGAAAATGCAGATTCACACTGTGACTGCTCCCCTGTAAATCCTGTAAATTTATTTATTTGCTGCCTGTTTCACATGGTGCACAGAGGCTGTAGCTAGTACCTCTGCCTACCAAAATATAACACATTTAGTGCCCACTGCTGAGAAGCAGAGCAAGAAACATGAGAGTAGAACTAACATTGCAGAATAACAGGGCAGACTTTGAAAATCCTACTGCCAAGATGTCAAAGATGAGAGTGACTCAGTGCCTGGCAAACTAAATACACTCAGCAATTTCAGCAAGAGCTGCATCCTGCAGCCAGCACGAGATGCTATAAAGGCCTGTGCACCCAAAAGGGGCCGCAGTGCTACCTTCCTACAGTACAGAACTGCACACGCAGACACACAACAACTCCAATATATCTAATATTAGCAGGGACTCCGGGGATGATTGAAGACTTTATCCCAGATTCCTCAGGTAGCAATACCATAGTATTTGCCAGGAAAGGCAAATTTCAAATACACAAAAATTTTAAGTTTTGAAAATTCTCTACTACATAAATATTTTGAAAAAAGTTTTATTTGGCAACATTCATCCCACAATATAATTCCATTTCAAATTATAAAACTGCCTCTTTTAACTTTCATGCCTCAATAGCTGGTAGTTAAGTGTAATTTCATCTGTCACTGTAGTGACATGCAATCTTTCCAGTGTGATTCACCATAGTTTGTTGTACCAATTTTCAGTAAACAGCAGTTTGGGGTTTTTTTTATTTTGTTTTAAAAAGTGACCAGAAGCAGTATCTCCAGCTGAACTGCTTTATCTACTCAGCAAGACCTAAAACACAATTCGTCTGCAACTCTACAGCATCAACATACAACTTCTTAAGCCCCTTCCATCTTTGTAAAGGAATGACTTCAGCATATCACTGAACTGCACAATGTTGTGTCTGTAGCAAGAGATGCCCAACTAGCGTTTTCAAACATCATTTACAGTGTGTGTTGAGTTCCAGTTTTTTAAATACATATAAATTCTTCCTAATGTCTAGTATTCATACCAATATGTATATCCATTTGTGCCAATATCCTAGTAAGCCAGGTGACAGCTCTAGGATCACAGATAGAACTGGATATTTTTTCTTGAGTTCCATTTAAAGAATAATATTGCAGAGATAACAAACTTTACTTCTCATCACATTCAACCCCAGCTTTATTTTTATATCTGAAAACTAAAAGAAAAAAGAGGTATTCTTTTTTCTCTAATTTAAAGGGACTTTGGGTTACAGACCCTGTGGGACACAAAGCATTTCTTTTACATCTTTCCCATGTGCCTGGCAAATGCAGCATTTCAAATCTAAATGGCATTCAGGATGAGTCCTGTCAAAAGCTGCATTTTGATCAAATATTGTTCAAACTAAAGCCAGTAAAAATCCTTGTTATCTATCATCTTTACACATGCTTACATTATGAAAGAAAAAAAAAATCAGTTAGGTATCACATATTATAACCTGAGAAACATTCAATTGTGTGGAAGTTGGATTTGTATTACTTTGAAGTAATGTACTAGTATTTAGTGCCAACACGGCATTCAGATGCAAGTTTAACATTCTCTAACAGAATAACTGTCAGACTACTACCCATGGTCATAGGATTTAAATTAGATTTAAAACTGAGGCTGGCAGAAAGAGAGAGAGATGCTGGTTTAAGCACATCACTATGTACATACTGCCCTTGGACCGCTGAAGATATAAGATCACTATATTCATATAAAGAATTATTAGAATCACTGGTTATTCGTGACCAGCTACAAATGTAAATGTCCATCATGAGTAAACACAAACAGATTTTTGCTGCTCTGAAAAAGTAACATCTATGTTTTCTACAGATGCAGTATCATAAATACTCCAACTTCTGTAACCAATTGAAGCATTTGCAAGAATGACCCCAGGTATTGCCTGCGTATTGTGGAACACAACAGGGAATGCATTCATTTTCTTACACTAAATATAAATAATTATTATGAATACACAACTTAGACCGCCTTACTTTTGTTACTAGATGAATGTGCAAAGAAAACTTTTACAGTTGCCAAGCAGTTCCATTGCAGCAAGTTTTACAACAGTGCCTGCAATTTTCAAAATTCTCAGCCTTGATCTCAGAAGCTAGTCTCACCCTGAAACTAGTGTCACTTTAAGTGATATGTTAGGTATTACTTGGAATATTAACAGATACCTAGTCTGCTTGCAAAAGAAACTGCCATTATGGACTGCTGAGAGAGTAGAACTTGCTACAGAAGGGCCTTAAAGGATCAAACCATGGGACTAATTACAGTCCTAGTTCCTTTCACCATAAACAAGAGTTACTCAGCTTGGAAAATAAATTTATATGAAGAGCTAGAGCAATTGTCACAAGTTTCTACAAACATATACTACTAAGTAAACAACCTAGCAAAAAAGACATGAGGATTGCACTCAGAGCCCTTCTCTGCAAGTTCCATATTTTCAAATTCTTATTTAACCTCTATACTGTGCATGTAACTAGTGGAAAAATAATATTTTTCAGCATTTTAGGAGAGTATATTGATTTTTGGCATAGCTACTGACACAATTTCACAAAGGTTATGTATGAGCACTTGCATAAATTTTAGTCTTCTAAAGACTATGAAAATCAATGCAAACCCTCATAAGCTCAAAAGCAGACATAAGGTAGAGTATCTTGGTAGGAATCCTAATGAGATTTTGGGGACAGATGTAGTACAATGCTTAGCCTTTTGATGAAACAGTACCTTAAAGCATTCATCCCTTTCCTATTTTAAGCTTTCACCTAATAAAAGGTCATAACTGCAAGAGCTCTGAGAATATTCTATATCATAAAAGCGCCTTAGTGGTTTCATTTGTATTAATGCCTGCAAAGACCCTAAGCACTCATCTTATTTTCTCCAATTTTGACAACATATCAGAGAGAATGCTTCGGTGCTTTGGATAAATATAGAAATTATAACACAAGTATGTTTTTGCATATTTTTCTGTTTTTATATCAGTGCACAAAAAAATCCCATGAATTTTATCATGGATAGTTCTCTAATGTGCAACAAGTATGATCATCTATCAAAGCATAAATCTCTTGTCCAGACTCTCCAGTGTGAGAATGGAGTATAGATGTTAACAATGATTGTGGGGTTAAAGCACATACATATGTAAGAAGAGGCTAAAGGAAATGGATTTGTTTGGCCTGGAAAAGAGAAGACAACAGGTTTGTGTGGGAAAAGGAGAAAGAACTAACTACAATCCCCCACTATGGAAAGGGAGATGACAGAGAAGAGGATCTCAGAGAGACACAGTGAAAAGATACAAGGCAAGTCACAGGTTGCATCAGGGGAAGTTACAGCTGAGTATTATACATACATAAAATACAAATGGACATAAAGAAAAAATAAGAGTTTAATCATTAGAATAGGCATTCAGAGAGACTAGGGAATCTCCAGCTTCTGAGACTTTCTAAATTCAAATGGATAAGCCTTGAACTATCTCATCTAAGTAGGAAGTTTATCACCTTTGAGCATGAAGTTGGAGTAGATAAATTTCTTTCATGCGTAAATTCTAGGTGTCATTAAGACACATTTATTTTCCCCCTGATATTTTCTTATAAATTTCTCACATTTTATAAATTTTTCTCACATCTTATAAATTTTTCACATTTCATCATGAATAGAATAAACTTAGTTATAACTCAACCTTACCATCACGGGATTCATATCCCAGTAAACTATTTTTTTCATATCATCACTCAGGAATTTATGGACGTAAGTTATTTGCTCTTCAAAACTGTAGCTTTTTTGTAGCTATTATGAACATACAGGTTAGAAAGAGATAGAGCATCTTACTCCTTTTCTTCCAAAATTGGATGCTCCTTTAACAGGATGATTTATACTCAATTTTTCTTAACTAGGTGGTCAGTTTCTATGCTGCTTGTGTGGGCTTTTCTCACAGAAATGAAATTTTTGGTTTAAGAAAAATCTGATTCCTAACCCAGTCAACGTGCTTCTGGAGGAGCAAAATTAATGAAGCCTGCTTCCCTGCAAAGTTGTGCCCTAAGGTTGACAGCTTATGTGGCTTGCCTGACTTCTAACAAAGCACAAGAACACATTAGAGCCTTTCCCCTCAGTGGACTATTAATAAGAGCTCTTTCTTCTAAACATAGCTTATTTAAGCTAAACATGCTTATTTCCCTAGGATGCACACCACTAAAATATCTTTTAGATCTCTAGCTCTCCATCAAAGTATTTCAAACTGAACAAACACAAAAAGTTCTCAGAGGTCTTCTAAGGATCACTTTCCAAAAATTATCATGAATCAGAAAAAGATCCTATTATTAAAATGAACAAATGCATTGTTGCATTTAAACCACTCTTAAGTGATTATTTTAAGAAAAATAGTCTTATGCTCTAGTCCAGAAACTACAAAAATGGACTCATTCAGTATTCTTCGGAAAGTAATTGGCATGTTCATTTTAAAATGCAATATTAATCTTTATTAATTGACTTAATCTCCCTCTTTGAATTCCTCCAGGTTTCACTTTTTCCTCAACTGAATCAATAAGAGCATGTTTTAGAAATTAAACGTTAAAACATGGCATATACAGAGCTGAATTTTATCTAAATATAACTGCAATATAGGCTGCATGCCAAATAAAACTCTCTACATTTTTTTAAATGGTACCATCCTGCAGGAATTAAACCTTAGTTCATATTTAAAAATGGAACTTGTCAAGGATGCGTGTCCAGAAATCTGGATCTAGGTCATAAGGTGCTATTTTAGGTACTAATTAGATGTTCTAGTTAAGTACATACTTACTGCCTTGCTAACTTCTTAATAAATGTTCTTCAGCTTGTTCATATGTACAGCATCTCTTTACAGTGTTTTGATTAAAACTCCTAACCTGAAATAAAAAAGATAAAGAAAGCAGACTTTAAATATAAATTAGCATATCAGTTTACATGTGTCATGTCACTGCTCTTTGCACACATTTACCCAATTAAGCAAAGTTCTGTGAATCACATCAGAGTTATCTCCCATTAAGAAAACTACTGAATCCTTACAGAGCCACCCAAATGAAATAATTTTACAAATAATTCAAGTGCTGTCAGTTGCTGTGAAGGTGCAGCGCTTGACTGGAGCCCAGCAAAAAGTAGGAAATTTGACCATTCACAGCAATAATCGCTCTTTCCCAGGCATCTTGGTGTAGATTAGGACTGTATCCAAGAGGCAGAAGGTTCAATTCTCTTGGTGCAAGAGCCACTCCAAAGGAAAACGGAGGTTTTAGAGCTTGTGAGAATGGGACAGTGACCATCAGTTCCTGCCTAGTGCGTGCACTCTTCCTCATCATCACAGGGTGGGGAGGATCATATTTCCATTTTCTCCTGTTATACAAGTCTGTAAACTCAGACAGGGAAACAAAAGTATCCTCTTTAATCAGTTTACTAGGTTGTCCAGGTCAGCAACTAAGAGTAACAAGTATATTAGAGAAAATCACCTTCCAAACACATAGAAATTCTATATGCAACTCACTCAGCATCAGATCAGCACTTTCAGATTTCTTTTTCAACTTGCATTTTCAATACTCTTATTACCCTCCCCTCAAAATCTACTACTTCTCTCCTTTATCCTTCATGCAACTAACACTCACATAAAGCATACAGAGTACAAACTAAACATATCAATCTGAACTACGCCATGCAGAGATGGCGCATGGAAAGATGCAGTAGAAATGCCTTTCAGGATGTTAAACAATGTTTAACAATTTCAACAACGTTGCCAAGAGCCCATGACGCAGTATTTAATTACCACTTCTTCAGCATTTTCTGCTCTGAGGTAGTATTCAGGCTGTTGGATCCTGAAAGGGTATTTGTACATGCCAGCAGCAGTGAACACACTAATTCCATGTTTGCTAATTCGTAGCTCCAGCAAATAGTTTGCTGCAACTCTAATTTTGACGCACTTTTCAAAGGCAGTCACAAAATGAATATCAAAGAGCATGAGTAATCCACATCGGGAAATCTGTCAGAACATTGTTGGGGAAAATAAAGTGAATCAATAGCATATCAAGAGACTCAAATAGAAAAATATTGAATATTCATTTCCTTGGTTTCAGTGGGGTAGAGATTTAGTAGAACTACAGAAGCTTGCAGAATTTTCAGATTTTTTGGAAATATTCAAATAATTTCTGTGATAGGCTTTGGATTCAAATTAATTTACTTCTCCCAAAATTATGTTTTTCACCTTCACGTTGTTTACAGTTCCATATACAACTTGTCTATGAGAAGCAGTCTGCATTATGCAGCAGCTTTTAGGTACACTGTTGCAAGAAAAATACTACAAGTATTCATATTTGTTCACAAATGTGCAGAAAAACATGGAAAGCAGCTATTCTTTTGAAATTGCTCCTAAGTAGTAGTAAATCATAATAATAAAGAATTAATTTCAATACTTTAATGGGATCTACAGCATATAAGAGTGTGTATATGTGTGTGTACACACACTCATTTAATGTGGCCCACATTCCAGGAAATGCGATATGCTGACACAAGCAGCTCTTAGTGGAGAGCTGTGTGTGCGCAGGGTGTTACATGGGCTGCAAACTTTCTTCTGCTGTTTGCCAGACAGCTGTGAGTACAGTCTTACGCAGACCATACTGCACAGTTTCAAGGTCTGAACAGGAGCACACCTCTATGTTAAGCAAGTTATCAACTCATCCCCTGCACAACATAAGAGAAGAAATTCTGAAGCAAGTCCCACAAAGTTTTAATGTGGGAAGGGAAAACCAATTCCCCTGTTGTTTATTTACTTTTGCATGTAACTATACAACTATCTGCAGCCAATCCAGCCATCTGTCCATATTGAGAGGTACAAAATTTCTCCACTTAGTGAAGTCACAGCTTGGCACCAGGCTAATCTTTGGGCCATATTGATTTTACTCTTTCCCCTTCTTGGCTGAAGAATCTAATCAGCAGGACAAAAAACTCAGCCTCGCAAACATCACAACTGGCAAATTTCCCGAGATTTTAAGATGTAACACTATAAAAGACTCACAGTAGCAGACAAGGCTAGAAGTAAACATATTCCTGATATTCCAAGATCACATCTTTTAGCATTGAAAACCAAACGGTTTTAAGCTCTCCTTCAAAAATTTAAGCTATAAACCACACTTCCATCCTGACATTGCATAATCTTTGCAGTTCTCTAAGTAGAAGCACTTTTTCTCCTAATATACACAAAAATGATCACACTGCCATATAACAAAGAGCTTGACTACTACTGATTAGGCAGGGAAATTCTACATTTACTTCTTAGCAGCCAGAAGAATGCTCTCACCATTCTTAAATAACAGCAAAAATAATAAAATCAAGAAAACGCGCAGAATTTAATTTGTTTTTTAGAGCTGTTCCTTCCCTTGCCTTAGAAGATTAGTTTTCAAAGAGACTGTGAAATCACTGTTGTACTTCTTTTCAAGTCAGAGGGAAAAGAAACCTGTAAATACCAAGCACATGCTCTGTGGAGCATAACAAGGAGGAGGAGAGAGAAAGAGGAAAAAAAAAAAAAAAAGAGACTCATTTCCTAAAATAAGTTAAAGTAAATAATAGTTTCCTGACGCTAGATAACTTTATAGCTTTTTACTGGAATCTATTTGTAATTTACCAATAAATCTTTGTACAAAAACTTCAGATTTTTTAGTCTATACACTTAAAAATTAGATCTTTGCAAGCTTTGAATGTTTCAGTGATACTGCTTTCCGTCCAATACAGAAGTAAAACAAAATCTTATATGTTCCCAAATCATGGCAATACCTATGCATCTGCTAAAGATCGTCTCATCCAAGCTCTTGCGTACACTGTTTGCTTCCCAAAACAGCACAGTTAACAGTGAGCAATTTCTTTATTTGGTACACTTTCAGAACTTATGTATTTCAAAACTATGATGAAAATGTTAAGACACTACAGAAAAACAAAAAAATTAATATAAAAATTCACATTGCAAATGGCATCTCCCAGGCGCACTTCCTTCTCAGGAATAATGGCTAAAACTGGAAAATGAACAAACATAAAAAACAACATCTACATTTCCCATTACACAGGGAAGACGGGCAAAGTATCTGCCTTCAAACATTTATTCAAGGAAGCTCTCACTACAATAGCACTAAATTCCTTCTGTATCTCCACCTAGCTGTAGTTCTCTATATTATTTCTGAGGCTGTTTTTCAAATTACAGTAACAGGTCCAAAGTACCACCAATTTACCAGAGCAGTGATGGTTGATTAAAGGGCTCTTTGGTCTACGTAAGCATGATAAAAATCCATCTGTGGAGATAAAAATTGCTTTCTCCCCCCAACTAAGTCTTCAGTTCTTAAAGCAACTGGGTTTGAGAATTAGCTACTGGTAGAAACTGTATGCAATGAGGCAGGTGGAAGAATGAGAGAGCAAAACAAAACACTGATCTCTGATCTGCAATCACCTGAGCTGCTCATCTCAAACACAGGAAAACTCCTAAACATATTAGGACAGGAGACTCAGACAAGTTAGTGCCTGAAAGGAAAAAAAATAAATAAACAGCCAGCAAAAAAATCCCCCAGGCCTTTACAAAGACCAAACACGCAGTCTATAGAGTCTAGGAAAACAGGGATGCATTGAAACAAATGAAATTCTAACCATTGCAAACCATTGCATTTCTCACAGGACCATTCCCTTGACTCGTCTATACTAAACAGGACTGTAACTATGTCCAATTAAAATTTATGGAAACTGCAGTCTAATGTTTCACAATTCTTCCAACACTCACATACTTCATTAAATAGAAACAGTCTTTGTCACCATTTCTTAAACTATCCTAACTCTAATTTAGCACATGAAAAGTGCAAACAGCATATTCCTTCTCTACATAGTTTCTCCAAGCCACATTACGAATAGAAAAGTAATTGCTATTTTTAAACCCATAGAGCCTTAGATAATAAGCAAAACTACTGACGAGTCTGATCTTGTCTCTTATTTCACCACACCTATTACTGTAATATGTATTACATGTAAACAATTTTTCCTCCTCTACCAAAAATTAATTTTAGGAATCATATCACTGAAACCAAGGCATTCTGAAAAACATAACAGAGAGTAACACATTACAGTGATTTTTTGGACATGATCACAAGGTGGAAATTATTCAGTTTTTAAATAAATCTTTGCTACACTCTCGAGTTATCCTCATCATCCAAACAAAGCTTTCCAAGCTCACAAAGGGGCTTTGACCAAAGTGACTGGTCACGTCACATACCCTATGCATTAAATAGAAATACAGGAATAAAGATTTACTTGATTTACTCAATACTGTCTAGACTATATTAAGCATTAGGGATGTTTTAAATTGTAGATACATCAAAGATTATAATGGAGCATACTGTAGGAATGTATTGGAGTATATTGTTGGAAGGAATATATTGCAAAATAGTTTCTCTAATCTGACTAGAAACCATGATAATATTTGATAAGTAACATGCATGAAAAACTTATGCATATGTAGAAATACATTGCTTTTTTTAGCGGGTGGGATAATGTTGTATTGTCTTCAACACAGCAAACGATACTTCAAATGATATTTCTGTGCCTTGCATAAATTCCTTATTTGATTAAGAAAGTAAAAGGGCCTACCCTAAAAACATGCAAAAAGAAAAAAAGAATAACAAAACAAAAGAAGCAAACAGCCCAAGAGCTTGAGAAAGCAGTCTTGAGAGCTTGCAGTGCAATGGACAGTGAAGAAGTCCAAAGTACCTGCTTCTCTGCCATCACCACTGTCATGTTTTTCATCTTTCCTCCTTACACCTCCCTATTCCAAACAGTCTGCTCTCAGCTCCTTGGTTCAGCCAGAGATACAGCAGCCCAGTAGTAATGTACAACAGGTCTGCCAAATGCATTGCATATGGTCTATATGGAATCTCAGAGACCTCCCATATAGCATCCTACTGCATGCATGGTGAGGGAAATGTTTACAAAAAAAAAAGTCTAAAAACAAAATTGTCATGTTTCACCAGCATGCCATTTCAAATTAAGATGAATCTAAGTGATTAATTTCAGCATGGATTGGCAAATCTGAAGTACTTATTCTGCAATCATAAACACAATTCTAATGAGTCCAAGCGACTACTTCAGTGAAACAGATCATGATGCTAAAATTGCTATTTTGTGAAAATGAAAATTATCTCCTCCTAGAATGCAATGGCAAGATATTTCCACGTGAAATCATGAACTAAATCTACCTACATACCTCCCAATTTACCATTGTGAAATCTTTTCACAGCTCTAAGTGGCTTCATTTTCAACTCTTGAGAGGAGGCATGATTTAAAATCAAAAGCAACGTGACCCAGCACCATGTTGCTACTTGCAGGCCCCACACAAGTCTCCCTAGCCCTTCTCCCCTTTTTCATCCACAACACAACAATAAACTGCTTTTCCCACTAACGACAAGCGGAGTATGCATTAACTTTCCTTGAATTTTCCTCTAGTTTTCTGATGCATTCAGAAAATAAAAACCTGCTGAAGGTCGATCAATTGTATATAAAAATGGTCGATTCATATTATGCCGAAATTCTTTTAAAGATAGAAATTTGTTTGGAAGAATTTGAGGCTGTATAAGAAGATCAAACTTTGATGCAAGCTTATCTCTAACGTGCATTTGGCCAGAGGGAAAAGCAACACCAGCAAATTCTCTATTTTTATGATATCTGCAAACACTGTGATTTTCAAATGTACCTTAAGTAGAAGCTACTTTATGTTACCACTTCATTGGGAGCACTTAGAAAGGTATTTAAAAATTCATATTCACATCCAATGTAATTGCCATTTAACATCACAATCAGGAATTTACTTTTTAATAAACACATTCTTGAGCTGGTAACTGTAAAAGCATCATTCAAACATCATTTCCTGTACTAAATTTTACCCATATTAACAGATTTAGCAAAGCATCAACCACAAACATGTTGGTGATAGAAATTTCCTAATGCAAGCAGTCTTTATAGATTTCTGCTATTTCAACGCAGGTCTCCAAGGACCATTTGAATCCATATTAATTTCCTTTCTGGCAGTTATGCAGCCAAGTATGAACTGCACTATTTCACTTTTAATCTGTCAGTAATTTAGTAATGTGTAAACTAATTATGCACAGATATTAATGTAATCAGTTTGGGGAGCTATAAAATCGATGTGTTTTTCCACACTGTGTTAAAGAGAATTGCATTATTATAATCATATGTCAGTTGCTCATAATGTTATGGAATTAAAAATTATTGTCATCCACGTGTCAATACTCATTTGCACAACCTACCTAGTGATACATTATTATAACTTTCCGTAGAGGACAGCTGAGAATTTTCAGGAACATTTAAGTTAATTTGCTCAAAAATAATATGCGGCTTCTCATTGTGGAGCATAATTTAGATATCTCAGGTTTCCTACAGAGAGCTAAAAATGCACACGCTGGCAATATTTCACCCACCGCTCAACCCAAACGCTCAGCCTCGCTGCAGTGAGAAACACGCAGGAAAGACTGCAACTACTACACAGCGTTGGCCACCTAAATTAATCATGGGGCAGTTTCGAAGCCTCACACAACAAGCCATTAAGATCACCAGGCATCGCTGTGTTTCTGGGCATCCAGTAAAGATATTGCTTTCGGGGCGCACATGGACATACTGGAAGCGGGCGCACACCAAGCCCGTTTTGCTTGCAGCATCATGGCATCTTTCCCTACAAAGCTGCAATTAAATTACAGATTAAAGTTTCACCAGCCAGTTAATGCCCTCAGACTGGAGCTGCTGCCCAATGCTCAACCCCACATTTTGTGGGCTTTCTAGCAAAGAACATAAATATGCAAAGACAAATGCAGTTTACTTACAAGGAAATTGGTACTTCCTCCCTTGTACGTTTCTGTTCTACCCCGATATAAATTTATAGGTATAAATAAATTTATTTACGTGCATTATTAACAAAACCTCTTACAAAAACAGCAAATAAGCTTTACAAAGTGGCAGATCTGCTACTCAGTATCATTTGGGGAGAGGCACCACAGAGCTGGCCACAGGGAAAGAGGGACACGTTAGCGCTACTCCTGAACAGCCATTCACGTAGCCACCCCTTCCCTCCCACCCCCACCTTTTTATTTATTAATTTTACTTTCTTCTTGCTGCAAAGTAGTAGTAACCTTGGCAATGGGGGTGCTTACCGGGGCCTCACATGCCCCACGCGTGGCGGAGCCCGCACGGTTCCAGAAGGTTCTTCTGCAGAGCCCGCGCGGTTCCAGAGGGCTCCTCGCAGACCCCACGTGGTTCTAGAAGGTTCTTCGGCAGACCCCACGTGGTTCTAGAAGGTTCCCCGCAGACCCCACACGATTCTAGAAGGTTCCCTGCAGACCCCGCTCAGTTCCAGAAGCTTCTTCAGCAGACCCTGCGTGGTTCCAGAAGCTTCCCCGCAGACCCCGCGCGGTTCTAGAAGGCTCCTCGCAGACCCCACGTGGTTCTAGAAGGCTCCCCGCAGACCCAAGAAGGGCGAAGCGGACAGGATCATCCAGCTCATGCTCGGACAAGCATGAGAGGCCATGCAAGAGCAGGTGATGCTCGTTTAGGGGAACGGCTCTCCTCGATTCACTTGACCCCAGTTCAACTCCAACGTAAACCAGGATTTGCAAAGTGGCAACTGAGAATGAGGAATAGAGGGTTTAGGCCAGTTCCGTGTGTGCCCCGGCCCGTTACTGTTCCCCCGGATCAGGTCTCCCCTCTGCGCTACGCCAGGTACCAACCCTTAGCGAAGGCCGCGGCGCAGGATTTGAAGTTAAAGCACGCTCGTGCTCATGCTTACAGTGCTTGCAGGGCAGAGCGTGTACACACAAACTAATTAGGCCGGGATTGTGTCCCTTTATTTTTATTAATCCACTTTTAGGAGCAGAGCATTTGATTTATTACATGAAGGTATTTTTATGGCCACGAGTACTACTGCTCTTTAGGACATAGGGAACATCACAGCCCATTTAATTTACACAGGACATGTTAGTACTATTTAATGGCATGTAAACATTTTATAAGGTAAGCTCAAATAACAGGAGATTTTTTTTAATATACTTCACTGAAAAGGTTCACAAATGGATTTTCCTTCTACTTTATTGGCCCAATCTCTGTTATTGCATCAGAAGTGAATCGAGTTTTAAAAGGTGTTAAGAGTTTTCAGTATATTTTGTGACGCTGAACAGAATCAGAAAGTATGCATAAAACAACCAAAGTGTGAATTAACTCCAGAACTAGTATAACCGCCCACCCCCAAATCACATGTAATTGTCTGTGGTTTGGAGCAACAATGGCCATGTACTGTAGACGCTGATTTATTTTCTCTTTCCTGACATCATAATTTTACACAGTCCTGGACAGTAGCGTTCTAAAGATATTTTGTCATCATTAATAATTTCTCACAGTAACATTTTGAAGAAGAGTTAATATCTTGCATTAGACCAGGTGATTATGATGAAAGCAACTGAGAGATTTTAAGACATACAGGCATTTTATGAAGAAGAAATCTCTTCTTGCTACATATTTTGCTGCATATTTTAAAGCATTCTTACTACAATAATGTTACTGCTGTTTTATTATCTGTACTGTTCCATCTAAACTAAGATCATGTACTAGCATTATATAAACGTCCTAAGATATTTTTTCCCTGGAGTATTTACTTCTAAAAAGATCAGAACTATTGCTTGTTTTTACAGTGAAGAAATTCTTAAAATTTTGCAGGGAAAAGTAATGAAGTGGATTGAAATAGGAATAATTTTGAAATTAATAGGGACAATGTGAACATCACTTAATTGTCAAAATATTTCCATTGGGGAGAAAGAAAGGGTAAGATAGGAGAAACAATTTGCACCTATACTGGTGGTGTGACTGTATTTTTTCCTCTCCTATGTATTCTATGGGTGCGTCAGATGAAAATTCCAGCCTATTTCCTGGTGTTTATTATGAAGAGGATGATAAATTTCTAGATGCATTATATATCTAAACAAGAGTTTTGTAACATTTGAGAAGAAAGGAATTCTGCCCCAGCTGTGATGCTTTCTGAAGTAGAAGGGAGACTGTATTGGAAAGAAAAAGAACTGAAAATTCGGATCCTACCATATATGCCATGTTCTACCCGGGAGAAATAGAGTGTTTCAGTTGTTGCACTCTTGTATTATAACACCGGTAATTGTACTGACTTTAGGGAACCAGTCAATAAAGAAAAATATGATTATCTGATACTGACACAAGGCAAAATGAAATAATTGTGTCAACACTAGTTTGGTTTAAACAACATGCCTAAAAATCTACTTAAGTGAAAGTGCTGCAAATACAAGTGTTGAATATTAACTTTATGAGGTGCTTAACTGCACTGGATTGTAATGAATTATCTAGTTCTAGTGATGCTTTGACACATTTCAAATGAGAACCATAAGGAGTTAACGTATGGTCTTTAGTCCCTTTCAGTACGTTCAGTAACAATATAAAATCCCATTAATTTCCCAAGATACTGCCATTTTCAGTAACGTTTCATTGCAAAATACAGGAGTATCTTCTCACCTAAAAATATTTGTTGCTAAGTTAAATATTGGCATTTCAACATGCAAAAGTAATCTCCTCTTTGTCCTGTGATTCATTAAGAAATGCTGAAACATATCTCCTTTGCCCTTGGATTCAACTTTCTGTGACAATTAATGGATAGTTTGTTCTTTTCATATTTCTTCCAACTTTAAGATTTGCATGCCCAAGATACAAGGACCAGCAAAGTATTTCAAGCTCTCCTATTTTCAATGTAAAAATCAATATATATAGGACTGCGTAAAAAGAAAGTGCTAAACAACGCTCTTTTTTTCTGTTGATAATCAAGAGCTGGACTTAAATATAAAATCCCCCACTTTTCAAAGAACATATACCAGTTTAATATCCTAATGTTAGCCTCTAATTTTACAGTATAGATTATTTTGTTGCAGGAATAAACAGTGCTTTATGAACCAGTTTCTGATTCGTATCTAATAGCTTCCTTTCGGGAAAGATCTTACTTGTCCAATCATGCAAAACTCTATCCTATTCCCAGAGAAGAAATAGGTATGAAGGATATGAAGGCAAAAGTACATTCTTTAAAGCTATCATTTGTTCTTCATTCTGAAACAAATACTTTGCTCCATTTCCAAGC
>JAWLRI010000685.1:283702-347085 GCA_034781795.1 Crypturellus tataupa
ATGATGACCAATGCACCCACAAAGACTACCCACATGATAGAAAGATCATTTTTGATCTTAGCCATGATTTTAAATAATACTTACTTCTAGAGGGAAAAAAAAGGTTAGAAATTCAGTAAATGTTCAGTTCTACTTGGATGTTACTACACCAATTCAAATTCAAAACTATTCTAGTTACCTTAAAATTTCTTAGCTATCCCAAATAGTAGTATAATATAATATAATATCATATCATATCATATATATATATAATATAATATAATATAATATAATATAATATAATATAATATAATATAATATAATAACTTTGCTTCAGTAACTACAATATTCTAGGTATGCCAAAGGGAATGAGGCTGGTTAGTCTACACACAGTGAGGTAACTATTCATTTTTTTACTCCAGACTTTAAAAACCTGGATGCACACAACTATAACTTACTTATTCTTTATATATACGTATATTTATGATACTTTTCATCCATTCCTTTCAAGGCTTCTTACAAAATAAGGTATCACCATTCCAGTATTACAGGTAGAAACCGAGTTACAAAAAGATCATGTAAGTTTCCAAAAATTTTGCCTGTAAATCTATGGAAAAATTGGGAGTAGAACCCAGTCTCCTGAATCCTGAGGCTCTGCCCCACCTTCTAGGCAACACTGCTTCCTGTAGCTTTGTGTACAGACATATGTGCGTATGGGATGTCTGTCTGGGAAAGAAAACACCTTAAAATAGCCAGTGGCTGTGCCACAGTAGTAGGCTCCCTAGTGCTCTTGTTTTGATAATGTCTGCACTGCATAGAAGCATTGCCCAAGACTTGCAGTGTAAAACACGTTTCATTACCAGTAGTTATGAGAGCATATCAGTTTATGGGGATGATTGTGCAGGTGGTGGTGAGTGTTATAAATATTTATGCTACTGCAAAGGAAAACTCCCTCCTGAAGGTGTTGGAAAGAGGGTCTCTGTTTTTAAAAAATGTTGAAATCCTTCCTCACCTTTTTTACCTGACTTTAAATCATTGAACAGGCTTTCAGTGTCTATACATCTTGTGGGATTTTTTACCAGCAGCAAAAATGGAGCTTTCAGTGTTCCCAAAGCATTCATTAAAGGCACATCTATGTTAACCCTATGGAAATGACTGATCACTTTATTTCTGTAATCTTGTGACGAGTCATCACTGGCATGAGGTGTAAGAAATACAAATAATAGGTGAAAAATAATTGCAAAGAAAATTGCTTCAATGCTAGAATGTTTTTTTTTTTTTTTTTTTTTAAACATGGCCAATGGTCCTGTAATTGAAAAGCAGATATTAGTGAAAAGAGTTGCAAAGACATTTTCATACCTTTTCTTTCTATTAACTATTTTGTAGTTTATGTCATTAACCTAGAGGGGCTCCATTTTTTTTTCCTATACTGGGAGAACTTATTTGATATCTTAATTCTAGGCTGTTGTTGCATTTCTTGTGCACTTTATTCATGAGTGTGTTCAACAGCAAAACAGAAAAGAGACTGTTTTTAAAAAGAGAACTCATTTTGTTTGCGAAAATCTCTAAATATAAGTCCTGTCCATTACAATTTATTACCTCTATTTATATAGCATTGTGAGGTAGTCTGTGTCCTGCTTAAAAATAAAAAGAGAGAGAGAAATATTCAAATAGCACAGAATTCATGAGCAGTAGCTAGATGATTTGTCAGAACTCCATATACCAACTCACCCTCTCTGACACTTACCACACTACTGATATGTGCAGAAGAGAATTTAACTTACACAATCTTAAATGCACTTTCTGAACTGAGCCCAGCTCTCTTACGTGGAAGTTGTTCTTCTAAATCCTATATGTTTTTATCTTATTTTATTGTTTTGAAACTGTATAGCCAGCCTCTAAGTCTGTTTTTTGCAGAGCAAGTTGTCCCGTATAAAATTTCCTACATATATAAATTCTTGCATATATAAAATCTCATGAGTGTATATAAAAATTATTATTAATCAGCATTTTTCTAAGACCCAAATTCACATTTCTGAGAAAGTGAAGGTTACGTTGTCCCTTCATGGAAGTTTAGCCTGCAACATCATGTCCTCTTATACGTGCTGGTTGGTTTCTAATTTACTCTCAAACCCTGCAACAGTAACATAAGGAAATCTGGTAACTGAAACCGACATTAGAAAAAATCAGCAAATGTTTGCAATTTTGCTTCACTATAACTCATTTTTAGCACACAAATTCTCTTTCTTTGTATGCATAAATGTCATGTGAAGCGCACATAAAAGTTTAGTGAAAGGGGCCCTATTAAAAGCAACAGTGACATTAAGCATGAGCAATGAATAAAATATATAATTTCAGAATCATAAAAACACATGGTTTCATTAGAGTGGCACGTGGTGGTTCTCTCCTGTTTCTCAGAAGAGTTGGTATTGATCTGACTATGAAGCTGTGACAATAAAACTGTACTCTATTGACTGCAGCTGCGGGGGCTCCGAATATTATTTATTGAGGCAAGCAGAACAGCAAAGCAAAAGCACTGCCCCAGTAATAAGTGGTAATTGCTGGGAAGTGAGGCATTGCACTCCCTGTTGACCCTTGCATCCTGAAATTTCGATGGATTATATTTAACTCCATTAGGATTGGCATTATCAAATTACATAAACCGCATTATAGAACAACCAGCCTCAGTTTAGATCATTGATTTTCGATTATACTGATTTTCCGTACACTTCAGGAGCAGCTTCTATTACCAGTGATGCGATATCAGTGTTGATCAGGAGGGGAGGAACTGCTGTTTTGTAACACTGAGTTAAATGGCACCAAAGGAAAAAAGTAACTATTACCCTAACCCAGAGGAGGACCAAAGTTTTCCTGTAAATCGCAATGTTTGTAGATTAAAAACTAGTGTCTTCTAATGTAAAAGATGAGCATAAAATCCACATAGTTTTCTAAAAGCTCTGACATTCCCTCATTCTAAATCTTTTGGGTTAAATTCTGACTCTCTGTAGGTCTGTGTAGGTATTAAGAGTTATGTTGCTAAGTTGCTGTCATGATGTTACCTTCTTAGGATAAAATATTACAATCTTTGAAGGTTTTTTTTTTTTTTATTAAAGTGGTATTCCATAAGGTATAAAAAGAAGACAGTTCTTTGAGTGTAACTAGCTACAAAGTACTGTAATGAACAGTTCTAAAACGAGATAAGGTGAAATGTAAACAGAGTAATTTTATCTCAGTGACGATAATACTTTCTGTTACCTACACTTCCTAAGCTACACGTATAACAGAGGTGGTGCTAGCACTTATATTTCTTAGTATGTCTTGCAGTGGTGGCATGTACTCAAGATAGGCTATGGTGATTCATTACACAATTACTTCTTCCCGGTTTACACAGCATCAGCTCCACGACTCTCCAAAACGTAGGCTCGAAGGCAATGCCTGCTTTCTATTCCCTGCTCTAGTTTCAGACAGAATTTACTGAAACCACTTCTTACACCTCCTTTTGCCTGCTGCACTTTACTCTCAGTGTAATTTGTATTTTCAATAAGTACACCTTAAATTTATGATTTCTCATGTTTTGATTTATTGTGTCATGTAGTTTTTAATACTTAAAGGTTTATCTGTGAAAATGCTTAATGAACATCTGAAAAATACCTACTTACATGGAGACTACTGCCATGCAGCAACGTGAACATTAAGAAATCTAAATCTGATACGTTTTCAAAGTACTTAAATTAGTGTCCTCCAAAGTGATCAAGAAAATTAGTGTATTCCTTACAAGGCAACGTTGCAAAAGATGTAGATTTGTCATAGCTCTTAGCTGAAAGCACTTTGTGTGACATGACTTTAACTCCAAGTATTACTCGTTCATTCATCGATAACTGGGCAGGAATGATGGTTATTGTACATACTGGTTTTAATCTCAAGATTTTAATGAGTTTAATATGTATGTGCTAGGTACCATCTTTTCACTTAGAGTTATTTTTTAAGAAGATGAGAGATTTTATTTGTGTTTACACTGTCCATTTTTTTGATTAGAAGAGCAAGTTGGGAGGCTGAAAGAAAAAGAAGAATTTGCAAAGAGAAAGTTAATAAAGGATTTAGAAGAAAGTGATAAGAGGCTTGCTATTTATAAAAGTGGTGATTAAGAGTCTCTCTCAAAAACTCTCCCATTCATTTCCATTAGAGTTCAATGTGAAGATTAGTTTCCAATACTAATTATTCCAACTTCTAATCCTTCTTCTTTTTCTTGACATCAAATGAATGTGGCTACAGAAGTTACTGGTATTTTGCAACACTCAAAAGGCTCTGCCCAGATGGGAATTTCATCCTCTATTTACAGTTTTGAGTCAGAATATTTTGTGAAGTTTTCTTATAAGTCAATCTCTGAAAACTGAAGATGTACAACATCAAAATAAATTGATTTAAAAAGATACAGATTCTTTTGAAGAACCGTAAGACTGCTAGATTTCTATAAGAAAAATCCTCAGATGTGCAAAAATGGGTGGAATTGACTGGCATGGTAATGGTGAAAACCTCATGTCAATAAAAGGTCAATATACGGCCAGCATTGCCTCAACCAAACTGGATGACCCAAAGAAAGAGGGGAGGTGGAACTCTAATAAAGTCTCCAAGCATTTTCCTGGAAAATAAAATAAAATTTAAGCTACTCCTGATTTTATCCATGAAAGATAGACTGCATAGAGTGGAAAAAGTGGAGTCTCTCTCCTTTTGTCTTTTTGTTTTTTGGTAATTTCAGTTCAGTTCTTGGTAGGAAGCTGTCTACTGCTCAAATCTCTTCTTCTGAAAATGAAAATTAATATTAAGATATACGTTCACCCCTGTTAAATACAGTTCTTAGTAAGAGTATTTCTCCAAATCATTAACTTTATGAAGAATTTAACAAATAATTCAGTAATCGTGGCTTAAAAATGCGTAGTTATCAACTGAACAAAATGTCAAGAAAAACACAGTGTATAGAATTTCTGGTTGGTGATAAATGTCTTTCCCTGAGTAGCAAACGTAGCTGGCTGACTCTTTAATGCTATGCTGTAGTTAAATAATAGGTTATAAACAGTCAGACTAATGACTTCAGTACTGCAACAGCCCTAGACCTCCTAGATGTGGCTAATAATTAGTGCTGAATGTCATACAGAAGTATGTCATGTCTCGGTCTCTTGATTTTTGTTTCACTCTTGGCATTTCAGAACCGTGATGTACTAAAATAAAATTCTTAATTTAAGACCTGAACAACATGCTATATTAGGAAGTGTGCAAGCTTATAATTTATAACCAGAAATATATCTGATACTGAATCTGTTTCTAAAAGCCTTGGGTACTTTTTAATTACTCTAATCGTATCAGTCAAAACTAGAAATTAATTATATGATGATTACAAATAAACTCATGCAAGATATGTATGAAGAGTTGGGTAGCATAGAACAAGAGGTTTTATTTTGTCCTCCAGACATTGCACAAAACTGCCTTCTGAAATCTAATAACACAGACCGAAAAATGTCTTTAAAAGTTGGAATTAAGGAAGGCAAGACAAATCTAATGGAAAAGCTGTGTATGTGTGTATATTCATTTCTATATATACACAAACATATATATACACGCACATGAACACACAGACACCTTCCATTATTCCTATATATAGTATATACACATACATTACATATATGTACATACATGTACATATGTAAGATGTTTTAGCACCCCTTTATCCAATTGGGATTAGCACAATTTTCTTACTATAGTATAGAATACTATTATACTTACTAGTATAAAATACTAGTATAGAATACTATTATTCTTACTATAGAATACTCTAGTATTTTGCCTTTTTTTTCCTGCTTGAAGGTCGATGTCATTTGAATGTACATCACTTTGAAATTTGAAATAGCCCTTGTAGTTCAAGTGAAAAAATAGTGCATAAGCTAAAAGCATTTAATTTATTCTTCCCATATCAATTTCAATGAACATGCAGTAGTTCCAGAACCACTTACTCATTTCAAAAAGCAGGCTGACACACTGCTGAAGCTGCAAGGTTGGTATTCAGTTTCCTTCTCTCCTATGGGCCTCTCTTGTGATTTTGCCAATTCACGTAGCCACTTTGTACTTTAATTTCCCCTCACTACAACAAAGACAACAGGGGTTGTATAAACGCTTCACACAGTGTGATTTTTTAACAGTGCCTTGCATAGAAAGATGCTTCTGGCAAACATAAGGAACAATGTATTTCCAAAGCACTCCCCTTTTGTATGCTAACGTGGAAGTGGTAATGCAGGAATTCTTGAGTTTACTATGTAAAGTATGATCGCAGGAGAAAAAATGGAGTGAACAACTTCAGCTTTCTTCTTTATGATTACTGACATATTTGCTAGCGGCACATTGCTCCCCAATTACTAGTTTTACCTCTGGATTTTAAGTGCCAGGTTTTATTTTTAGTAAATGGGAAACATACTGAAAAGTGGAGTCTTTGCTAGCGCAAAAGATTATCTTTTTCCTGCTTTGTACTTGTAAAGTGTTCCGATGAGTGAAGATATGCAACAAGACCTCCAAGCGGCAAGGTGCCTCTTTTGAGCAGAATAACGTTACTTCTGTATCCCTCGAGCTCTGCTTGTTCTCTGTCCAGTTTAGAGGGTAAAGTGGGGACCACGAGAGAAGAAACCATCCCTCATTTAAGTATATTGATCCAGACCAGTCCTATACAATTAGCAGCTCAGTCAAGAGCAGCAGAGTTGCAAAAGAAGGCCGTGCATTCTTAATAAAAAATACAGGCATAAGAAGAGCTTCCTACATACGCCGTTACACTGACTTTCACAGTGATGTCATCTCCGATTTGACCAGCAACCACCCAACCATCATTGTACCTGCCACAGATATTCCAGGAATTATTCCACAGTCAAGTCATGTCAAGTCTTGGACATACCTTTCTCTTCATTTTTGTAAATAAAGCACTTCTACATGTATTACTTTATAGAACTTGATTTTAGTAAAACCTTCACATACCAGGTTTATTTTTTTGTAGCAAGGTGGATCACAGAAGCTAAGTTATATACCTGAAATGAGAGACTAGGAAAAAAAAAAAAGAAAAAAACCCCACAAAACAGAATTCCTAAAACATATTAGAAAACACTACTCCCCTATTCCTATGGCAGTTAAGTAGCTACTATTAAAAAGAAAATTCTTGGTTTTGAAAGAAATTACTACCGTGGAGTACCAGAGTGGAAAATGAGAAACTGGTTTTGTTCCATGTCTGGATTAAAATATGACAATTTTAACTATCTCTTAAAGAGCAGTTTATTTATTTTATAACTAAGATTTCAAGTGTCAGTACATTTATTTGCCTATTATATACTTTACTAATATGCAGATTGTTCTTCATTGAAGAGCCTTCTCTAAAACAAAATATTAGATAATATTTTAGACCTTTTTGTGTTATAAAGATGAAACGCTTGAAATAAGTTTTTGCCACCATTGGAGAGTAACATAAGAAAGACTGAGGGAGATACTATGGGGGAATAACAGGTACTATAGTATAATGATACTAGGAAATATTGTCTTAATCTAGGCGTTTGTTTGGAACTACAAATAGGATTATTGCATTGTTTGACCCCCCAGCGCTGCGTTCCGACCAGCTAGGCCGTTCCAGCCCGGGGCGCAGCTCAGCTACGTGATGGGTTCTGCACCGCGCGGCTTAGAGGCCACGTAGTCTCCTGGCTGCGTAGGCACCATCCCGTGGAGCTCCCGCGTCTCCCCCAGCTGCAGCTTAAAGCCGTTGTGTATTTGCTTATTTGCTTGTCTGAGATCCCTTTCCCAGCGCTGCTCACAGCTGGCACAGCAAAGTCCTCCCGAAGCGGGGTGCCCCCTGCCCAGGCACCGTCCCCTCTGCAAGGATGAGAGGGGTCCAGCCCTCCCTCCTGGTAAAACAGCAGCAGGGAAAAGGGAGGCATTCTGGTGTCCGGTTTCTTGTCTATGGGGGGTTCTTCAGCATTATCTGGTGTCATCAAAGCCTGCGATGGGCTTTTACAAGCAAATATCCTGGTGTTGTTTGTGCTGAGGGAGCTTAGAAGTGGAGCGTGCGGCGCTCGCTGCCTGGATGCGGTAGCCGGGGAAGCATCTTTGCTAACATTGCCAGCGCAGCAGTTACTGCCCGACACGCGGCCACTGCCGCCTCGGGAATCTCTCTGGGGAGAGGGGAGGGAAGCAGCGAGGGGAAGCTTTCCCTTGAGCGATGCGAGACATAAACAGGAAAAACGTGCTATTCTGCTGTCATCCTACATGGCCTCTCAAATACTCCATCCCGCTGCTCTCTGTGTTGATACTCTCCTAAGCATAAAAGCAATGCTATTGAGTCCAGCTTTCACTAGGTGACATGAGAATCTACACTATCGGACCATGTCATGGAGCTGCTGGACTCGATGTGGATATGTAAGAAGCTGCTGGCATTGCAGATAACATCAGCTGGCCCCAGATGAAGCAGCCTGTCCCAGGGGACGGGTGGGTGGGAAGGGGAGTGGAACAGCCCTTTCCAATAGCTTCTGGAGCCACTGCCCTGACTAATCACATCATTCTGTTCATCTTAGAATAAAGATTTCTGGGGTAGAATTATTCCTACAATAAGTATTTTTTTCAACGTGCAAAATATTTTTAATTGCCCAGATTTTTATTGTAGAAACTGTGAAGATTCTGCTCTGACAAATTCTACTCCCCAGATCACACACACTGCGCAAAGCGCGTGCAACACGTTGTCCTGAGCTGCAGTGAGAACCTCTTAATTTAAACTTATTTGCCCTATTCAAGTGATTCAGCATGTAATTAAAGTCTATCGCATTATAAAAATTAGCTGCAGATCACCATTTGTTACAAGTGTGACTCACAGAGGCTAAGCCTGCTTAATATGCTGGTTGGCAGCAAAACGTTCGAGGACAGAATCCGGATCAATACGCACACATTTTTTTTCCATCTTCCCTGTTGTAGTAGCATAGTACATTTTGGCATCTCGGTCTTGCCAACTGCAATGAAAGAAATTGTCATTCAAAATACAACCAATTAAAAACTGATGTCTTAAAAAAATATCACCGTGGCCTTTTTTTTTTTTTTTCCTTTTGGATCCACCATGTTCAGCAGACCACCATGGCATGAATTGCCATTAATATGTCATTTCCCTTTCCTGTTATCACAATATAAAGGACCTTAGCTCTGACCTTTCTATCAAAACATCCTTTGTTTAGAATGAAAGCTATTCACTGTTAGACCCTTATCTATAGAGCTTAGCCAGCGGATCAAATCCAAAGAGCAGAATTCGTTTACTTTGTATTAAATGAGCTCAGTTAAGAAGTTTCAATTTTGGCAGAAAGGTGCATTAATCACAAGGAAAAGAACAGATCTCACTTTTCACAGCTTCTGGTTTACTTTCAATACAGTTACACAGTAAGGCTTTTGTTCCTTAAAAGTAGCACTGTATTTAAATACAGTAAATATAACAAAATTACCTTCTTAAAATTACACTAGAGTTCCTACAGTACAGGATGTCCATAATGACCTCAGTGTTGCATGACTAACTTTACGGCTTCAAAAAGGTTCTAAATTAGTTTGGACAGATGGGTTTTATCCAGAGGAAATCAATGAGTTTTTGTGAGTCTGACTTAATTTTTATGCAGCCAGTACTTTGAGATGAAATTAAAATATGTATGAAAAACATATTAAAGTTTCCCTTGGGTTCATAGTTGTTTGTACATTTACAAGGTGTTAAAGAGATGATTTAAAAACTAACTATATATGGGATCAATGCAAGTATACTATGATTTATGGCCTTTCATGACATTTTTGACACTTCTGGCCTAATGTCTTATGTGTTTTGAACCACTAATTATCTTTTAATTCATAAGAGTTTAGTGGGATTTTATAAGTGTAATATAATATATAGAGCTGTATCACATGGAAAGTTTTAGAAAAAAAACACACTTTACAAGTTGTGCTGAGTAGGTAACAGTTGTAAATAAAGATGTGCTGCACCAGTTAAAAAACCACTTGATCACAGCCCCCTGAAACTGGGGGACTCCCCATCTGCCAACAAACCTGGCAGGTTTTCGCCTCCTCGTTCCGCACAGAGGGTTAACATCTGCACAGGTTTGGATCCCACGCACCACGTCTCTGAGCGAGTTTTTAAGCATGAATCAGCCTGGCTCTCCTGGATTAGTGCTGCTCCTGTGTCGTGTCATACCCTGCTCCCAGGTTTAGCTGCTTGATCAAGCAATCAGGCCCCATGGGAAGGGGGTTTTACAGAAGAGGCCAGTGAGCACACTCTGGCGATCGCTGTCAGGGCCGGGTTACAGCAGTGACAACTGCAGCACTGCTTGTGAGCCAGGGATGAACAACGTGAGAAAGTTTTCACCATCGGGAAAAAGCAGTATTTTCACTCACAAACTTTTTTCTCCCATTTTTATTGTCTAAAACTCAGACTCATATTCCTCAAAAGAAAAGCAAAGGGTACCAATAAATCCTTTGATTTATTCGGACTGGATACATATTTTCCAAATACGTTTACCAAAAATCATATAACGATAAACTTTCTCAGCAATGGAGAGACGTTCGAATGTTCTGCAAGCTCTAAAGTCCTATAGCCTTTCTCTGGATGTGAAGATAGCTTGGTATGTTTTTCCCTTTTGTAATGAAAAGAGTATGAAATAATGTGAAATATGTGGTTGCCCAGTTCTATATTCAGACACATCCACTGAAAACTTTTACTTGTATTTTACTTTAAGATATGGATTACTACTTGATGGAATCTACGGCATTCTTTCCCTTTTTTCTAATCTCCCAATATATGCAAAACATTTATTGGTGGCATATAAATATATACCCTTACATAAATAGATTTTTATTTCTTTGGAGTTCATGGATTTCAATTGGGAGCCAAGGTTTTAGCTCCATGAAACAACTGGAAAAATAGAATGAAGAAAAAGACAAGGTATGAGAAATTCTCTTTTCCACACTATATAACTCAACAAAGACCCCAAAGTACCAACAGTGTTTTGTGCCATGTGAAGTAAAATGTTACTTTTAAACCATCATAGTTGTTCTAGACTCACTGCAGTATCTGCACTGACATAAGAGAATAGGACTAAAGAGAAAAGCAGTTCTCCAATAACACATTCAAGAAGTAAAAAAGTGCTGGCTTTCATCAGGCTGGAAATAAAAAAAGTGATTTTGACACTTTGGTCCAATCAAGCTGTCCTTTCCTTTTAAAACCTCATTCTGGGCCAACGGTCAACTACATAATTTCAGCACTTTGTCGTAAACCACTCAGACAAAACTAACACGTACGTGGAAGATAAGACATTAGATATTACTGCCCACCGAAAGCGCCTAAAACATCTAGGAGGCTAAAGCTCAGCTGTCATTTCTGAAAGCTGATGTGGAATTTATATCAGGTCAAAGCATCTTCCTGCTGCTCATCCAAAGCAAGAATAAACATTAACTCTTCCACTCAGACTGGCAAATTTTCCAATCCTAAATTAGTCTAATTCTAGTTCAAAATTCCTGAGACGGTGTCTAATCTCCACTCAATAAATGCTTGAAAAGGAATTTCACTTGATTAAAATACGAAAAATTGTTCTGTCAGAACCAAATTTTACTCTAATAATAACAGGGACACAGACCCTAGAAGACAACTGCTCTTTAAATGTCTATGGTTTAAGAACATTCTTATGAAATATATATTTCTCCTATTATAGAAGTTAATAACTCAAAGCAGATTGATGGCAGAGTAAATGAAAAATGTCATGAAGTAGGAACAAGGAAACATATAAAGTACCAACCTGACACAGACACCCAAAGCAAGAGAAAAAAGCAATACTATAGGATAAGAGCTCATTATTTTTCTCTTGTTCTGGGTGTCTACCTCTAGCTCATCATCAGGGTCTCGCTTTTACTCATTTTGAGGCCCGTGGTCATCAACTCATTGACCCTTCTACCAAATATGAAGAAAAAAAAAAAAAAAAAAAGAGCAGAGATGCACAGGGAAGCAACACGGTTTTTCAAAACTCATTTGTGCAACCAACTCTTGAACAACTTTTTCTCCTACTTAAAGCATTTGTTTCTGAGCATAAAGATAATCTTACTATTGAATAAGCTATATCATACTGCAATATCTCCACCTATATCAGTCTCACATACACGTAGCCAAGTTCTGTCTCGGTGAAAACTTGCTGAGGAAATCCAAATGAAAGAAACCTAATCTTTAATTTCTGTATGTGATTGCAATGGAAAGTATTTTCTTGCTTTTATTAACTAGCTGAACTCTATGTCAAGCATTAAAAAATCCATATATTAACATCTTGGCATTGGGTATTTTTAGCAACATATACAGAAGAAAGTTTAATATCTCCAAATGAATAACATAGTTGCATATGTAATTTGGCAACCTCCTAGTAAAATGAATCACGCTACTGTGTATCAAAAAGCTATATAGAAGATGGATTTGAAACTCTGTGTTCTGTAAGTATAATTTAAGCAATGTAACATTCTGGAAAACATTGCAATTAGATGCTAAATTACTTTATGGTACTTAAGCATTTGAATCAAGCTGAGAAATAATCTCCCCAAAACTCATTAATCAAAGCAAATATGAAATTTCCTTAACTAAGCTCTCATTCCATGAAATGCCTATATATAGAAGCTCTTTTTTCTTTTCTTTCATTACTCCTTACATGCAGGGTGGAGAAATTTATACACCACAGTGGTAATCCATATCTTAAAGTTAAAAACAAGTAAAAGTTTTCAGTGGATGTGTCTGAATATAGAACTGGGCATCCATTTATCCATCCACTAAAAAAAGTACCAAGAAAACTAGTCTGTAATAAAAAGCCTGATTATAGCGTGAATGCGTGAAGTAGTTCATAGAAGCAGAAGTGTGCCAAACTTTGTGGGCCCACAACTCAAGGAGTTGTAAAAAATATCCGGGTGCAAGACATATTAGCACTTTTCACTCAGCTTTTGTTTCACTTCAAGTTTCAGGTTTTAAAAGAAAATAAAAACTGAAAGTGATACTCAGTTTCTAGATTTTATCTTGTTTTATATCAAAACCGTAGAAAACTGTGAATTTTCCTTGCTTCCAGCATGAAACTATAAATCACCCCAGGTTTTCTCAAACATTTAATTAACCTTAAGGTCAGTTCCTCAGGGTTAAATGCTGTTGTCACTGGAGAAAATGGGATTTTTGCCATTGACTTCAATGCAATCGGGCTTTGGCCCTTAGTGAATTATTTAAGTGAAACCAGTTAGTATGAGCTGAGGGAATACTGTAAGATAAAAGTGAATAATTACATACAAGGATCAAAGTAACGAATCATGAAATATTATTTAGAATTAATTATTCATCTGTCTCTATTGATCAGATTTTCAAGCTGGTGAGAGATTTGAAATCTAGCATTTTTTTTTTCTAGATTTCTGAACATTTTAAATACATTCCATTGGAAATATCTAGCTTCAGAAGCAAGGCCAATTTTCCAAATGCCAATTGTTAATGGAGATAGTGGTATGAAAATTCTTGAAATTATTCTTCAAATTCCAGCCTTCTTTTGAGATAGAAATTCTAAAACAGTAGGGTTTAGAATTTAGTGGGCTGGAAAGAGAGAAGACAGGATTTATGACTTCGGTATTTAGATCACTAGTGGTAGTTTTTGGTGCAGGTAAGTACTCAAAAAGGCAGGTAGACCCTAGAAACTGAGTTTAGAAAATCATTTTAGATCCTATTCAAAGTTCCAATCTCTAACTGCATCTTTGATGGTTTGAAAGTATCATTTGTAGCCCTTAGCAAAGCCCACAGAAAACATTGTAAATAAGCCAAGTCTACAGCAACAAACAGATATCGAAGTGATTAACACAACTCAGCGCTTTAATGGAAGCCTTTCCAGTGATCGCTATGGGAATCTCAATTGAGCCCCGAGGCCCTGATTCAACACAGCATTTAGGCTCCTAACTTTCCATTGATTTCCTATTTAAATTAATGGGAAGTTTGGGCCTAAATACTTCATTAAACTTGGGACTAAAGGCTTCGGCTTTGGTGATGTTTTCAGCACAGTGCTCTCTCGAGCGCTTACTGAATTACTTGAAAGTGCTTCTGCATATTAGACTTTTCAAGTTGTCTCTTGGTAAAATGATGGCAGAAATGTCTGTCAGGTGTCTTAAATTGTGGCATTTGTGGCTTCCAGAGCTGCTTTGCAGGTAGTCACAGTATAAATCAACACATTACAGTCAAGTTCTACTTTAGAGATGAACAATGTAGAGGGGAAAAAAGTGCAAATCTAGTCCCTATGTATTGACCGTGAAGCCTAAGAGCGGGCTGGCATCATCCTGCAGGCAAAGGACACGAGCAGGAGCCCCCGAGGCTCTTCCGGATCCTGCTTTCCTGAGGAGCAGGAGCGCAGCACCACATACGGAAGGGCAACCAGCTCTATGGATGTATCACACTAAATGACAGTACTTAGAGAAGCTAAATAGACTGCCTCCAGCTTGCATACGATTTGTGAAAACAGTATACATTGCATAGAAAGTTATGCATACAAAAAAATGAAATTCATCTGAGACATATATTAAGTGATTCAAGTACATATTTTGTCTGAGATAACCTAGGGGTATATTTAGAGATCGTTTTTCATAGATGCAGTTAAAATCATTAACAATTAATTCATTTAAAGGTCAGTTTTCCTATTTATCTTTACGTTTCCTCTTCATTCACATGTACATTCCTCCTTCCTGTTACACTTCTGTATTTCTATTTACTTACTATGTACTATTAAAAAGAAAAAAAAAAAACTACAGAAAAAAGGAAATTTCTTCAAGCCCAAACCTGCACTTTCAACTTCTAGGCTATTTCATATATATACCCATAGGGCTGAACAAGGGAAAGCTGGTAAAGCACACAATCCTTTAGGTCTATGGTAAAGCGTGCGACCTTTTAGGTCTAATGCACAATGGATTCTCTGACAATTTAATTTTGTTGGCATTTTTAAATTGGTAGATGTATTTAAACAAATGAGATAACTTAAATATTTAACTTCACATGGGAATTAATAGCATTATACATTCTGTCTCTAAGAATTTAGATCTGGATTTAGGTAGGACTGGCATAAAACATAAAAATATAATCAACAACCTTTTTGATATAACTGCTTCTAATTAAGTTTCCTTTCTGGAAATGCATTAGATATGATTAGGAAAAGGAAAGATGTTATTGCTAGATGTTTCTGTGAAAATGGGAGGTAATGGAATCAGAAATGGAATTCAACAGTGTTGAAATTTATCCTGGCATATTTATGAAATAGAGGTGCACCACACCAGAAGGAATCATGTTGTCTATTACAAGACTAAAATAAACCATATTGATATCTCTCAGTTTGTATCTCTGCAAAGCTAAGGCTCTAGCATAAAGCATGAGATGTTAATATAACAGCGTCATATATAATTATAATAGACATTCTTCTCTATATTAAAGCTGTATGATTAACTTCTATAAATATCTGCCATAGATTGCCATCATTCTTTGTCTCCAAAGATAGCATTGGCTGTTGTTTTTTTGAGTAAAAATAGAGTCAGTTCAGGGATGCATTTCTTTTTTATGCAAAGTTAATCATTTTGTACTTCCATTACAGTTAACTTAGGCTCCGGTATTACCTGGCTTGATGCTCTAACTTTTGACAGCAAACAAGTATACACACAAAAACAGAAGCTATCTTGTGATATTTGACTCTTAAAAAGAAAATATAAATCATTATTCATTGATTATTTTTGGTGCATAATGCAGTGAAGTAAAAATTCTTTAGGCTGATTATCTCATGTCCCATTTTGTTTTAAAAACACTCAGGAATGGATCTTTGCTTTTGAAATGCAGTGGGCAAAATCTGCTTCACTATAGAGTAAATACACTAGCAAAGCTCACTCTTGAGACAAGCATATCTGATTCTGCTGATCCTGCATTCTTACTGGGTCGTAATTCAACGTGATAGCTATGATTTTTGACATTATGGGATCTGGTTCAGATCATAAAGGGTATACAAATCAACTAATATAGATTAGATGTTGCCATGGTCCATAACTGCTAAATGGGGTCATGGTTTCTAAGTGGGTAATAGACTTTTATGTACTAAATTATTTCATGGAATTCAGTACAAGGTATTTATCATAAGAGTGAAATGCATAATTTTAGGTAGTCCATTTTAAAATTATTTCCTCTTCTTGCTTCTGCTTTGGACTAATTTCTATTAAGACAAATTACTTACCTAGTCTTCTATATTAACACTACTAATATTTTTAATTATGAATAGTCTCTGCATGGTAAGTGTCTATCCTAAATTCCTTAATTAGCTAGTGATAAGGAAAAGTCACTAACCGTTGCTAGGTGCCTGTTTGCCCCTCACCACACAAGGTAGTTGTTTAGCCCTGTACAGTAATTTGGAAGAGAGACCTTTTAAAAACAAAATAATGATATATAGGCAGATAAAGACAAGTAGCCATAGGACTTGTGTTGAAAATTTCTAAATGCTTTTCACAATGGAAATTCCTTTGACGGATTTATTGTAGAGCCAAATAGGGTCAAATCCAGTAACATGATTTCTCATGTTGAACCTAAGATTTGGCAGGTATTTGACAGCACCTAGTAACTCTGTTGGGGCAGGATAACATTACATCTTTACTTGTATCCTTCTTCTTTTTACGTCCTTAATGAGAAAATGATAAAGTGATTCTAAGATGAACTCCATGGGGCCGACAGAATTAAAGAACATCCATCCTACATATTGGTAGGTAATACAAGCAAGGAGGCCACTGAACATTGTTATTTAACCAAGGAGCTGCTAATATTTTGGAGCAGAGCCTCCAAACATTCAATTAAGAAGTTCAAAGAGTTGTTCTTCAGAGCATCTTAATTGATCTGCAGCTCTCAAAGTTGCAGAATATTTAAATTTACATTATTCCAGCAACTCCCTTGCTTAGTAAAAAAAAAAAAAAAAAAAAAAAAAAAAAAGGTATTTTTTTTCTTAACTTTTGTTCTTCATCTAGGTGATGATGACAGTGAGTTTGATGGGTACATAAACAGAGCAGATAGCATCCTGATAAGTATTGTGTAAATGATTGAATGATTGAAAGAGAAGCTCATAACTGCTACATTCTACTGGCTACTTTGGTTTTATAAACACCAGACAGCATTTCAGAATAACTGGTCTTACTGGCAAGAAGGGTAATAAGGCAAACATGTTAGAATGAAAAGAAAAATAAAAGCAAGAGAAAATAAATGAAGAAAAAGTGGGAAAAGTGATAAAAGTGCAATGAGGAGACAGAACAAGTAGAGAGAGAAGAGAGACTGACTGTTGCATTACAAAATGATAAACACACACGTTTTCCAGTGACTGTGCCATTCCATCCCTGGATTTGGAAAGCATTAATACTTTCATTTTAGTGAACTTTTTCAAAGTTTCATTTTAGGCTTCATTTTTGAAATTTATGACTTTTGTCAGAATCTCTTGATCACATCAGAGCATTGTGTGTATTGTTATCCGGCACAGATAATCAATACAAATGTAAAAGAGAAAATTAACTCATTACAGAACACTTGGGAGGTCTATTTATCCCCGATAAGACTGTATAACACCCATTAACAGTGATGGAAATTAGGAGTGTGCTTGACAAGAAAAACAGACCCCCTTTGCTTATAAGTTTGCAAACACTATAGAAATGCCAGAAAATTACGACTGACAGCTAAAAGCTCCATGTTATCACATTTGAGCTCTTCTCCACTGACCTCAGTATTAGGTTAAATATTGCTTGCTGGTACTACTGCAAAAAATATTTACAAAGTTTTGTTGGATAAATGGTTTTCCTGTTTAGGGAAAAAAAAAAGCCACACACCTTAAAAATGAGTGTTGCAACGGCCTGGTCGGAAGCGAGGAGGGAAGGCAGGGCCTGCTGGATGCAATTAGCTCTGGGGCACTTGGAAGCAATAGCCAAGATCAGCATCAAGTGGCAGATCCAGAGAACAACTTGGGAGAAACACGAGGGAAAGTTCCTGGTTTAATTGTATGTGTACATAAAGTGAGGCAAAATTAGGGATCAAGTTAGCTGGAAGATTCTAGGATTCTCGTTGCCTTTTAATGGCTAAATCACTTTTGTCTAGCTATTTTCTTTTATTGGTCACTGGGCTTAGAGCGGGTTTGGGAGTTGGAGGGAAATTATGTCTTCTCAAAGTGCTGCCTCCTGGTCACCTACATACAGGATGGAGTACGGTGAGGGCAATCACGGTACTCACAAGGTCTGGGTCAATCCAGTAAAAACATTACCTTACCCATATCACAAAAACGTACATTGCGAACACGCTTTATAATGAAACTACCTCAGATCCGGGGGGTTTGTTTTGTTTAGTTAAGGAAAAATACATTTTACCCACCGGATAGTTTCTCCCAGCGCCACACGTGTCTTGTTAAAACACTGACATGATGTTGGGCTGCCCCTCGGCCGTGCCCGCGCGCAGGGGTCGGCGCCGCAGACGCACGGTTGTTTCAGCTGCTCCACGCTCTGCTAAGCACAGCCCTGATGTGGCCAGTGCAGCGGGACAGGTGAGCCGGGGAGGAGCCCCCCACTTCTGAGCCTCTCGAGTTATTTTCTCTTCAGCTGTAAAACTCCAATGCCCAAGACAAATAAACTTCCTTTGAGTTCATCATCCCGGTACTTAGAGATGTCTAAAGCGGCTCTAAGATGCAGAGGGATTTCATCCCTGGTTCTAGCACCCACCTCGCTAATATACACATTAGAAAGGCTGGAGACTTTAATTTAAAAACAGAGCAGTACTCCACATATGTGGGATTGCTTGGGGGGAAAGCAATGTCAGAGGAGACTGGCAACAGATTTCATTTGCTGGGGTTTTGAAGCCTTTTTTGGACTTTGATGGATTCACTTGAAATTAGTAAGTTTGCCAAGACAACCTTTAGCTGGCCTGTATATGATTCCCTGCTATTTTTAATATAAAAGTAGTATTTTAAATCCATCTCTTGTGTCCTAAACCAGATTTTGTCTTAAGCAGCTGTGCTTAAATTGTAAAATCTCACCCTTGTGTCTGGTTTCACATCTGGTAACACCCAGCTAACAGCTACAACTTACTCAGAGTAATTAAATGAGGTTAAAAAAAAAAACACAATGATATATAAAGAATAAATTATTAAGACAGTATTTGTTTTCTAACAGAATTTTGCAAGACCTTTGCAAGTAGCTGGTCCAGTTATTTCTAAAGGTGTTGATCAAAACAAGGAGATGTTGAGGAAAGCAAAGGTATCTTGTAAACGGGTGGGACTGGCTAGCATTAAGCTCCATAATTACTGGTCGGCAGTGTCTCCACTTTGATGTCAACCTTGCGCTTGCTTTTGTGTCTCAGAGAGGAAGAAACTTCAAAAGCTTTAATTTCACGACAATAAAGTGCCATGCCAACATACGTGCAGACCTTAGCTGCAAATGGGAAAGGTTTAAGGATAGAACTGTAGGTGGGTTTGGACCAACTTTTCTTTTTGTGTGTTATTTACATAACACAGACACAAAGGTAGGGGTACTATATAAGTTATAGCTCATTAAAAAAAGATGGGATTTTTTACTGAAATATAAGAAATACCTGGTTTTTATGTCTGATACAAGTGATTTTAAGCGTGACAGCATCTTAAAGGAATTATAAGTATGAACAATTATATTGACTATAAAAAGATATAAAGCTATGTATTTTGCATATATGAAAATAGCCATACTGTGGTGTCATTTCTAATCAGAAACAATATTAATTTCAATAATTTTCTATAAGTATAGCTAGAAAAGATTTGGCAAAGTATCTTTTATTAAAAAGACTTGGCAATAAAAACCTGTTATGAATATAGGACTGATTAATGTGAGACTTTCTAATGACTCTATTAGGCTTCGGATCTGTCCTCAAATCATAGATGAAACATATATTAATCATACATTTTTTTTGGTATGTCTTGAATGTGGAAAGGAAGAGAGTTAGGAATGATGACAAGAGAGAGATCATCTGTTTTGATCCAACTGAAAATGTGCCACACAAACTCAGATAACTGAAGACAAAAAATGTCCTTCATGCAGTATGCAGCAGCATTCCCGTTTGAGCTGAAGGCAGTGTTTCTCGTTCAGACAACGCAGAGGGAGTGACTGGAGAGCATCTTACGGCTCCCAGAGCGGATCATGGCATTCTCAGGAAGCGGGAAACCAGCTTCAGTCCCACCCTCTGCCCGACAGCATCCAAACGCACATTCCCTTCTTCCCAGATGGGAAAGCTACACACCAGATTACATGCCATTATGAAGTGGGAATGGTTGAATAAAATAATTATAAAGGCATTGAAAGTCTCGAGTGGCTGGTATGGCCAATTTCCTCTTTGCTTTTTCAGTCGGACCAAAGCAGATTAGTGCTCAGAAGCGATCTGGATTCCAGCCCCACTCCCAATTAGCAGTCAGCTCCTTTAGGTACTGTTCGCACGCGGAGGGTTTTGTCTCTGCTCGGCCAGGCAGCGAGGAGCGGTGTCGGCTGAGGGACTGTGCGGAGCCCGGCCAGCTCCAGCCTCCTCTCGGCTATTTATGGCTAAGGACCAGCCCATGGAGTGCTCAGAAATTCTGATCCCAGCCACATTTCATAAACTGCTTCTTGATGCTATCTCACACATCAAATAATCTGAGATCTGCTTTCTAGGACCAGCTCTGGTTCTACATCTCATCTCAACTCTTGCACTCTCCTCTAAGCACTGTCTGCTCCTCTCTGAAAATAAGTCCCTGAATAAACCTTTTCTGAGATATGACTGAAACCCTTACCTACAGTCTGTGAAGCAGACACACTTCCACTTTCAGATCCTTTCTTCATGCCTCTTCAAAGCAAAGCGCAGAAACAGTAGAACTGGGTTTAACACTGGCTTTCAAGAGCACCTAAGTTTCTCGCCTATTTTCAGCAAACGCTCTTGTATTCCCCAAATTATGTAAGTGCACTGCATTGAAAGGATTTGGGACCAGCTCTGTATTGGAATACTAGAACTTCAGGATCATTACAAGGAAACAGAAATTAAAGTGGAGGTGCCGCTGGGGACAGCTGCCTCGAACACTGCGCAGGTCTGCACACAGGCAGAAGAGCTGCACAGCAGCTGCACCGTTAAGACACTCAGTTATGTTGAATTAAAACTAAAATAAGACATTCAGTCTTACCAGTCTTGCAATTCATGCTGCTATATGAACACTGTGCTGCCTTCTCAGGTGCTTGTGAAAACCAAGAGTTTAAGTCCATCTTAACGTGGACAAACACTGCTCCCAGCCACGCAACTACAGATAAGGGAGTTTTGCCTCAAGAAGGACTGAGCAGGAGCTACAAGGCTAGAATCTATATATAAGAAGTCTAATATGGACATTTAGGTTGCAAATCAGGATTTCAGCTTTCAAATGTAATGACAATTTTAATAGATGTCAAAACTAAAGCTCTTCTATTGCAGGAACTAAACAGATCACAACTTCTCAGAGGCTTTTTTAATTGTGGCCTAGTTTTGTGCCAGCTGTTGTTTTCATGCTATAAATGGAAGAAAACAACTCTGGAGTGGACATTTAATTCTGTCTCTCTCGATAGCAAACATTAACCACTGGCCTGCATTCGGACCACCTGCAATGTGTTAGTCATTACAGAGGTCACTGTTACCGCACATTTTAAACTGTGAATAGCTTCAGATTAAATTAGGTGTAAAAAAAGTCATTTCCTTTCCGTGATAAACTAAAACACCTGCAGCACAGCTCAAGTTTACCATGAGAGATATAAACTCCCCCTCTGAGGCTGCACTGTTCAAGGACACACAAAAGCGCAGTTTTGTAAGATAAGATCTTTCTAACCTAAATTATTATTGTGTTGCTAGACTATGTGATTATATGCACAGCTCTTGTGCTAGATTGTGCAGGTTACTCTGTGCTTTATCAAGCACAATAATATCTTCAGTTGCATATTCATGACTTTTCTCCTAAAGTCACTCCTGATTTTGTTTTTCCTTATCCTAAAAAAGAAGAACGCAGAATGTTTGTATTTGTTGTATTACTTTAGTGCTTGTGTTGTCCATTCTCTATTATTAAATGAGAAAGACTTTTAATTTCAGAGGAAAGGGACCAGGTTACAGATACCGCTAAAGATATTGGGGTTTTATTTCTAAAATTTTGAAATTATATTATTATAGTACTATACTTTACACAACCTGTCTCTATTTTGTTTTATAGGTCTTTGCTGAGCACAAACATGGGCAGAATTCTGAAATTCACAGAAAAAAATAACTCATACAAAGGTAGATTTTCTGTTTTTAAGGATTTCTGATTATATGTATAAATATAAAACCTCTAAAACAAGCATAAATCTTGAGCTCTAAAAATTCACGTATAATTGAGGCACACACACAAGCATCCATCACTGCCCAGTAGAAGAGATGCTTGGAGGTGCCTATATTCAGAAGAAGGTTTACGCATCCTTTGCATCCCTGAACCAACCTCTCTGTATCCTTCACCTCTTCCCATCTTTCTCTACCAGATGCCAAGTGAATCAAGAAGTGGATCAAGACCCTGGTTTAATATTTCTTTGCCTTACATTCTCAGTAAGATTCAAGAAAATAAGACTGCCTTAATCTTACACTCCTGTATAAACTGCTTTATTCCTTTTCTCTCCTTTTATCCCAACTCAGAGAAGCAAGAATCTGCAGTCTGCCTGCTCCCACGGAAATATTAAATACCTTTTAAAGGTATTTAAAGATAATTTTCTCCCAGTCCAAACACCAAAGCATGCAATAGAGGATAGGATTTCTATTTCTCCACATACCTTATAGACATGCAAGAGACCTAGGGCATCCCGTGTCTTTGAACACTTGTTAACAATTACAGGATACTTAAGGTCAAGAAATTCAGTCCTCAGATTTCTCTATTTTACCATTATTAATTATTAAATATTCTAATTGGTAAAACTGGTAACTTCAGGTAGTAAAATAAAAATCCAAAGAGCAGATCATTCACATTCCTACTGGTGTCTTTTTCTATCACGTTTTGATTTCTGGGCCATCTGAGTGGGAATTACATTAATCTGTACAACTCAAAATTGTTTGAGCCCATGAAGTCGAGGGAGAAAAAAGCTGGTCAGGTACACATTTATGTTCACGTGCAACTTTCCTCACACATTCGTGCATTAGATTAAGTTTAATTCTCAGTCTGACATACTCCTTTTGTGCCTGATGCAGTGGTGGGCTGGGTGTCCCTCCTCTGAAAACCTGCTGCTATTGCAATTGAGAGATTTGTTTTCCAGCCTTCTATAGAGCATACAGTAACTTCAAAAGGTGGGAATTTATTTTAGCTGAGCTCCCAAGCATACTTCGCAGAAGTAACCAGGCAATCAATCTGGTTGTTTCCCTTCCCCAAAATGTTGCAAAAGTCTTTAAATACTTGAAAATACTTTCATAGGAAATAAGTAACAGAAAACAATCATATGTGGGACATTTTCAGGAAGCAATATTCTGATCCAGGTACTGTCCCCTAACACTGCTGCTTTCACAAATGCCACCTATGGAAAAAAGTGACAGAATTAATGCTGCGGACTGCTGTGCTAACCAAAATGACTGCTCTAACGTGGGCAGCACCTGCCCTCTTCCCACGGCCCACCAAGCCAGTTGGGCCAATTAAATGTTAAAAAAAAATACTCTATATCATATGAGAATTTCATGAATATAGAATTTGATTATCAAATGATTGTTATTATTAATAAGTGAGCTCAAAGAAACAGAGGATGTGCAAATGCCCACACATTGGGGAAAAAAAAAAAAGGCAGAAGTAGGTTGTCTTCCAAATAACTAGACACATTTTGCCAGTATTTTAGTGAAGATCATAAACTGAATCACCATTACTAATATAACAAGCTGATGCAAAATACGGCTGGGAGATAGAATAAGAAAAACACTTGAGTTGGAAATGAAACAATCTTGAAAAATGGGTGCCAGCATTAAGGGGGAGTTTTTACGAGGTTCTTTGTTCAGAAAATATATAAATCAATATAATGCTCTTCCTTTCATGGTATGTGTGTTTTGGTTGACACAGGTTAGGGCTCTGTGACTGAAACTTATTTCTCAGATAATGTTGTCCCTTCTTGAATAACAAAATAGTCCAATATATGGGACTGGAGAGAATTTTTGAAAAACCGACCTGAATAACTGGGAATAACTATTCATTAGACTGTGTTATCAGCTTGGTCAGGGTCAAGTTAGAGTAGTGGTTGCTCTGGTTCCCGTTTTTGCTTACCGCATTATGCGTGCTTGCAGTATGAAAGACCTATATGAGAGTGTGGGCTCTGCGTCACAGCAGAAGCCTTTGGTCTGCTCATGAATAATCAGGATCAAATACATATACACATATGAAAGACGTGTTTATAATCTAAAACCACCAAATTGTCCACAGAATCCAGAACATGAAAATCTTTGAGAACCCAACAGTGGTGAGAGGAGAAGACCCCTCTGAAAACCTCTGGTCTGAATTGGCTGTTTGTAGCCTGTCTATTGGAACAGGTCATAGCTGAGAAAACAATGGCAAGGCCAATATGGATGACTTAGCTAGATGGCCTAGGAAAGAGCATCTGCTTATTACATAATATTACTTGGGATCTGAAGATATATTTTTCCATTTATCTTCAGAATAAAATATCCTAATCCACTGCAGGAGAATACCCCTCTCTTCCATTACCGAAGTGGTTTCCACAATTACTATCCTCTTACTGAACTTTATTACTAAAATAGCAATTTTAAATATTACATACAGAGCATACGAACAGCTTCTGCCAACACTGTGATTTTTTTCTGACTCTAAATTACTGCTCACTCGAACACTCTCGATTTCCTGAGCAAAATGGCCACAAAACTGAAGGACGGAAGAATGAGGAAGGTCAGGAATAATTTTACTTCAAGATCTTTCTGGTCTAGAAGGGTTTTCTTGGAAGTTGAGGTAAACGTGCTCTATGGTTCATGCTATTTTGTAGTTCTTACTGTCTTTTTCTGCTGTATCAGGCTTTGAGGGAAGTGTGGAATGAGAACATCCCTAGACTGCGGGTGAAGCACAAAGAAAACCTCAGCTATGGGAGATCATGATTCCAGTGGCTGGAAAACTGGGAAGTCTCTTTGTTTGTCACTCTGGTCTGTGCACTCAGCTTGAAGTGCCGGACAGTCTCGTCCACTTCACTCAGCAGGGCTATTGGGGTAAAGAACGCTCGTTGCGGGTGAGTATGGACAACAACAGCCTTCCAGTTGGCAGCAATCGATAGCAAATATTTTTTCCTGTTATGGACTAGAGACTATAAACACCAATACCAAGAATTGCTCATCATGACTAAGTACTCTTCAAACTGTAGCCCTGTGACACTAACAGGAATAAATATATACATTTTAAAACTTGACCTTATAAACATGTGCAAGAGCTCAACATTTATCTCAATCTATCATGAACATTGTAAAAATATTATCCAGATTAATCTGTTACTAACTTCAGAGTAAATTAAGAGCAACAAAAGGAAGCCAGTGAAGATGTGACTCCTAAATATATACTTTGAATTGCATTTGGGAATCCTTTTTTTATGGCTTCATTCTACACTCGTTACAGCACTGATAACAATGGAGTGGAAATTCTGAAGTTACAGAAATAGGAAAAAGAAGAATAGCAGCTCCATATTTCTTTAACAATAGGCCTGTGCATTAATGTGGCATAAGAGTAAGCTACCTACATTCAAAGTAAAATAAAAATGCATAATGTTTTAAACACATTTGAAGAATGTTAGCATACAGCTATGCAAAATCATTTGATGCTAGGGTACTGCTGTTGGGGGAAAAAAAAGTGTGTTCTCAAATACAAAAAAAAAAAGGTAGTTAAAAAAGGAATCCCTCATACTATGTTCTGTTCAGAACAGACTGTTTTGCTAACCATGGAAATAGTTACTGTAATTGTACTCTTGTGTAAGAATGAGCCTCTGCAGGAGCTGACCCATGAAGGTCTGCAGAATACTTGAGGGCAGCAACAGTGTAAACTTATGTTGTTGTAAACATGGCCCTTAATCCATCAAGAGAAACATATGGATTCCATCTTTATTTATTTCTGCAGCAAGTCAGAGTCGTCGTGACATCTTTAAATACTTTGAATATTATTGTGCTAACTTATGAACTAAAAAAGGCAAAACTTGAATCCGCTAGAAGAAAAAGCCAAGCTCTTTTGCTGACTTATTGTTCAGCAAAAGAATGAGTTTTCTGGATTTTACTTTAAAATTAGTAAAACCACTTTCAAAAGTTCTGGTTTTCAGTATTATCACAGCTATTATAATTAAGAATTTGGCCACTATTTTAAGTCAAGAAAATCCATCAATTCCCAGAGATTTAATTTACTTAATCCATGACCTGTGTGCAAATTATTTTTAGGTGATGAAAATGAAGAAAAAAAAAACAAACTTGATTGAGCCCATGAAATGTACCTGCGTGAAGTACTAACATACAAATGCACCAGAGAGCAAAAAGCCCTCAGCTTATGCTACTGAAGAGCTTTTATCCAATTGATATGTAGCATTATTACAAAGGTAAAGACAAAAATAGTTTTTAATAGGAATATTTGAATATAAAGCAAAATACATTATTAAATGATCATTTACCAGGAGTGTTATTCCTTCCGTTGAATCCGATAGCATCTCTCCCCTGTTACTGGTTAGTCTTACTGCTAACTTACTGCAGTTATCTTGCTAGTTAAACCCAGCCTAAGCCAAAGCTGTTGGGGTGTCTAGCTTTTTCCTGTCATTCTTTGTCTTCCTCCTTCTCTGTTTCAGCACTGATATTCCTAGTGCTGCACTGTGGGTCAGTTCTGGAACTGATCTGGACAAATCTAAGCATATTAAAACAAAAAAAAAAGTGATTTTTTGTCCTGACCTGCTGAACCACATGACTGCTTTTAAAGGCAGCACATCTGATTATGATGGGAGGAAGGAGCAGGGCTGTGATAATGTGAACTATATTGGTTTATATATCTAAATTGTATCCTAATCCACATATTCATGAAATCGAATAAGAGGCATGACATCCTTGGTGGAGGGCACATACGTGGTCCCATAGCTCAGCTCTGTGCCCACCGGCAAACACAAGGGAGAAAAGAGGGTTTTGACCCAGCTCTGCATGCATTGGAGAATGGAGATGAAACAATGTGTGTGGGGAGAGTCATTTGCTAAGACATTCAAGGAAAATAAACATGCATAATCCAATTTGAAGAGAGAAACCTGAGAAACAATAACACAAAGATCCTTAATGCTCTTGACTAATAATACACTGGACGCCAGTGTACAATGAGAAGTATGTACACCAAAACCCCAACACAACACAAGGTTAGGCTGTCTGCGCGGAAGCATCACAGCATGGGACAGGGAGGCAACGGCCACTGGTGAAGTAGCTTGGAGACAACCACAGCTGGAGCACAGTGTCCAGCCTGGGCCACCTCACTGGGAGGGAGACCGGGAAAAACGAAGGGAATTCAGGGAAGGGCAACACAAGGAGGAAAGATTTATGAGGAAAGATCTAAAACGGGCTGGCTAAATGATGACTGGGTAGGGGATAGAAGGCATGGTAGCAGTCTATAAATATTTCAAGAATATAAACACAAATAAGAGAGAAGAATTATCTAGTGATATTCTTGGGATGGAACTAGGAGTTAGAAAATTGATGTAAAAAGGGACAGACGTAAATACCAGGAAAGCTTGATAATGAGATGCACTGAACTGGTGGAAGAAAGGAAGGGATGAGTAGATAGTCACTGTTGTTCAGTAAATTTTGAAAATAGATAATGTATATCATGAAGAAAATTCCTGTATTTAGGTGGAGAAGACAACTATGATTCTTTTAATGTCAATAAAATAATGCTAAATAGATTTAGTATTAACACATGTAAAAAAAAATAGCCTTATTCATCCCCTGAAACACAAGTTGATATTGACAGCGCATGACCAAAATGCTGCTGTAGGTTAAGTAACTTGTAGATTGCAAGAAGTGTTTGAAAGTTTGTATTAGTTGTCATTCCTGGGACTTTGGTAACTGAATAGCCTTTGTGTTTAGAGATATGTTTTTTTGCTTATTTTGAAATATTTTTGAAATTGTAACTAATACAAACTATTAGACAAACACTTAAATTTTCCTTACTATAGAGATTCCAGTTGAAACACACCAGATAAGAATTATAGTGTTATTTAGCCTACCCAGCAGGAGTGCAGCTTAAATTACAGTTTACAATTCTTCGGTACTTATTATGACTATTCAATTTAAACAATCCTTACAGTTAAATTATTATCAAATTGCCATTATAAAAATACTAGTTTTTTACATAGCGAATTTTTAGCCTTTTTTTTTTAATAAGGTTTTTGTTTCGCAGGTTTCATCATACATATCCTTCTAGAATGATAACAGTAGGTTTCTGTAATTTCACCTATAATACATTCTCCTTTATATTACAAGTATTACCCATTTTAATAGTAACAGTTATTTCAATGCTGCTTTATACCATAAAAATGTCCAGATTAGTGATTAATTTCTCCAGTCTTAAAGTATCTCATCCATTCTGAAATAACAATAGTTAAAATCCTCCACTATTTCTGACCGTTTATTGACTCAGATGACAAGAAAATTTTCCACCATTCCACTAAACTGAGAGCTTCTATTAAACACATACACTTCTACTGATGTCTTTGTTGGTCATCAGCTGGAAAGTGCATTCGACCAAGATTGCCAAGGACTACGAGCCAAGAGGAAAGGAGATAGGAGCGTTAACCAGCGCGAGCAACACATCTATCCAAGGAGCCACTAAGTCCTGCAATTCCAGCCTGCCAATATCAAGCCTAAAACAGTGTTTACACCTTGCTATCAGGGCAAGACTACTCAAAAACCAGTGAGATGAAACAGCTTAAGTCTTACTTGTTATTAGCGTGTACGCACGTGCGCACTTGTAGGTACAGACTTGATACCGAAAACCAGAAAGGTCTGCAAGGAGAAAGGTCTGAAATATTTGCTCAGGGGTGCCTTCTTAGGGGCACATCCAAGGCAAGCGAGTCTCCATGGCAGTGGCCACATGAAGCTCTGTAAATTTCCTGTCCCAAGAATTCCAGAAAAAACGGAGTCCCCTCTCCAGCTAGAACATGCCCTTATTGGAGCATCCCCTGGGAGTTCATTTCGCCAGCTGTACAGTCAGAGCCATAGAGCGCTCGGCAAGAGGCAAAACTAACACGAACTAAAAAAAGTCACAGATTTCTTTCGAAGGTCGTGAGTTGTTTTACTTGTTGTTCATGTTCTGATGGCTTCATTTAAAATCCTATACAGTTTGAAAATTATTTTTATCATTTTTTCTGTGCAAGTTCTGCTTTGAAAATTCTTTCTTTCCAACTTAGTAGCATAGAGAAAACTCTATGGTCTGAAGAAAATTAAGAAGCTGCTGAATCTTTAGAAATGTAATTTCTCAAGAGAAATACATTTTGTCACGCATAATAGCCATAGCCAATAAAAGAGCATTATTTTATTGACATTAAAAGAATCATAGCTGTCTTCTGCACCTAAATACAGGAATTTTCTCCATACACATACATACATATTTGTATGATAGATTGTGGATTATATTTAAATGTTGTAATGTGTTCTCATAAACATGAGGTATCAGGAGTTTTTTGTTTGTTTGAGGAGAAGAAATGATTCTAACAACAAAAATACGCCTATTTTATATTATTGCCTTCTGATTTGTACTAATATAGTAAAGATATTTTTGCTTGTACTGGTGTAAGTTCAGTTACAATTTAATCATCTGGTATAGCATCACTAAGCTCACAAGAACCTTATCCACTGAATTATATATTTTTGTCCAGATAACAATATTTAAGGTAGAACCTCGTATTCTCTTACTAACCTTTAGAACTAATTGTCTCTCCAGGAGTAATTTAAAGTTGACATATAGCATGATACAAATCGCAAATAAATATTTTACCAGGTATGTGATAATGACTTCAGTTAATATGTAGTTAATAATTTGCAGTGCCCTCTGGCTTACAGTTTGATCTCCCGTACGTTCTAGGTTGTGTCTCATATAGGACAAAGCACATAATCCTGCCGCAGCCCCCGGATTCAGTGACTCAGTTGTCAGCTTGTTGAATGTGTGTTTCTTACTACAGTAGATGTTGAGGGTCATTTTCCATGTATTATAACACCACACATAAATAGTGCTGTATGGGCATAATAGGCATTACCAGCTCCTGTACATAGCAAGACAGTACAGACCAGGACCTAGACACCCAAAAGCAACGTAAGAGTAGAGTGCATGAAAGCTTTGCTTTACATCAAGAACTACATGTAAATATAAGGAAGCTAAAAATTAGCAACATAACTAAAAGTTTCCTTGCAAAACACGAGGTATGTAATTGCATCATTTTAATAATATTTCTTCTTTGCATTAATTTTTCCTTACCAAATTAAAATATTGCTACTTCATAGTCTCTTTCATTCCACAATTAACTGCTGCTCAATTATGCTCTTGCATATGTCAGGTACACTACAGTCTAATTTAATCTTCATTACACATTGCCATATTGCAATTATACATGCTATCAGAGTGTTAACACATATTTAAACCTGTTATTCCTTTGTCACTGATTTACAAAGAGGTACCTGAAAAGAAGCAGATGTCATAATTACATGCTTATTCAGCTCATTTTATACTAAGGCTGAACGTAAATTGCAGATGAGCTAGGCATGTCCTGAAATTAATGTAGTGATAGTACACTAATGCTGTGATTCATTACAGTTTGTCAATGTGCCCCACTTCTGGAATGTGTGATAAAATTATATTAATACTGCACAGTAATGAGATTAATGAATTTGTACATCGGGAAGAATAATGGTTCCCTTTGTTAGGCTATTGAAAAAATAACATATAGGTAATTAAAAAGAATTAGTCAAACTCCATACAACCCCATTTATATTAAATTAATTTGTATGGCTTCATTTCTAATAATTGATCACTCTTTGTAAATTATAAAGCACTCCTAGACCACATGAACTACTACTGTAGGAGGAGAGATTCCAGAGTATTATGAACCATCAAGGTGGTCCCTGTGGGTTCATATTAATTAAGGTTTAACAGTTTGGAAAACTGTAGCAATATTTTATGATTCATGTAATTAAACTCTGTAACTAAATGTCACAACTGCTAGTTATATCTGTGCCTATGATTTATATCTTACCCTTATTTCAAAGGGAGCAGAAGTAATGAAATATTCTTAAACACACAATCAAAGGAAAAATGTACTGGTTGTTTTTAGTGTTCCTAAGTAATCACATTAGCATTTCATTGCCTCTATTTCAGGCACTAATGGCCACCATCAGACAGTGCAAATTAGATTAATTTAATATTCAACATCATAAGCTTTTTTTTTTTTAAACCAATTCTGATCTCTGACTTGTTTTACTTCCATGTAACTCTGCTTATTTCACTTGCATTTTTCCCCTGATTTTTACTCGCAGTGCAGAACACAACTCCTTCCATTCTATATAGTACTGTATTACAGCTAATAAATGCTGGTAGAGGCTTCTTCAATATGCTGAAGTCCTGTGTCCTCTAAACAAAAGACAACTGCAGTCTAATATGACTGGTGTTGAATGTCAGGTGCATTGTATCATAGTAAAAGACTAACTTTGAAATGGGTTCTCCCATGGAAAAGGTCCTTGAATAACCAGGTAACTCAGGAATCTAGGTAATTAACGCGCTTAGGCTGTTACTTTGCTTGTTGCCAAATTTCGCGACCCCTGAATTTTGTCTTTAAAATTATTATTATTATTTTTACAAAAATGGACGATTTTGCAAGAAAGCTTTCATTTTCAAATATTTCTCAGGTCTAAAAACCCTGCAATTTTTTGACACTCAAAAAAGCCATTTCATGAATTTGGAAAGTTAAACTTTCACAATCTGATTTGCACTTTAAAAAGAGAGCAAAATGAGTAGTTTCAAACTTTTCCAAATGACATATTTTGAACATCTTTGAATCTGTCTTTCCACAGATTTTTTTGTGGAAATTTTTGAAACTTTTTCGTCTGATTTTCACTGAAGAATTTATCTCCAGAAAAAGAGAAAGGGGGTTGCATCTGCTCACTTAGTTGTACTTGTCACTACCAAAGATCCCACATCCAGAAAAAATTCATCTTTCCACACTCAGAATTTTAAAAGACGGTGATCACTATCAGTTTATCTTCTTCATTTAATCATATTTTATCTCGCACTGGTTCTCAGAGCTGGGAACCTGGTGTGTTCAGACCCATCTGCTCTTCTGCGTGTCATTTGCAATCGATAATCTACCTTGCACAGGGCAGCTAAAAGATTGATAGCAGATGGCAGATCAATCACGCAGGAAGGTATCTAAATCTATAATTTTGCCTATAATGAAAATGATTTTAACTAGTCAGATACTAGGATTGAAACTAATAAAAAAGCAGATGTAAAACTGATTTTTTTCAAAGTTACATTTATTTCCATAACCAATTATAATGCAGAAAAATAAATTAAATTTTGCTTAAAACCTGCTTTGTTTTCAGAATTTTAAGGAAAAATGAGTCCTTTTTTCATGTAGGGATCTGCCACAGCTATCTCTGAAGAGCAGTGTTGACCTACAACGTGCACACGGTTGCATTGCATGCAACACGCGAGTCTCGTGTGCGCTGTGGATTAATGGGATTCTTCTGCTCCTCCAACAATACCGAATCTCGCCTTCTGGTGGAAGTTTGTATCTGTTCTCAATGATCTTTGTTCTCAGTTATCACAGTAATGGGCATCAAATAAGTACCAGAAAGAAGAATGTTGCAAATGAGCAACAAATGTAAGGGTTTGACCTGGGACCACAGAAGTCCATAGGATTGACCTAGGAGGCTGCAGACGAGGCTGCGGGTACCAGGGTGTGCAGCACCCACGACTCCTTGCTCAATCTCTGGGGGAAAGGGGCAACACAGAGGAGCACGGGCTCCCAAGCATCCCCGCCAAAAGTGGGTTCCTTCCCAGGAAAATCAAAATTATTCTATGCATGACTATGGTTAAAAGACATGACATTCTTATTCCATCCTCGATTGCATTATGTTAGAAGTTTTTCTACCAAATTCTACCACTGAAGAGTCAGTTTTCAGATTCAGGTGCAAAAATTGCTGAAATTATTTTAGGCAAGTGAACAGAAATATACATCAAAATTACAGGAAAAAAATACTCTTGTCTGTTGGTATTCACCATTCAACAGACAATTTAACAAATTGTTTTGCACAATTCCAGCTTTACTTGTGGTTGCTGGGCTGGTTTTCTCCTCTGTGCTATTATGCTTTTTTTTGAATAAAATTTAGCCTAGGGCTCATAGGTTCAGTAGATAACAATTCTATCCTAATCCAGTTATGACAGGTTTAATATTAATGGGACTAAGAGGAAAATCAGTTTCCTGACAAATGATGATAAAGTGAAATCTTTAAGCAATAATAAAAATCAACATGCCATATCATGCCACCAGTCACTCAAAAGTGACAAGCAGAAACAATCTGCTGAGACAACATCCAGCCACAAGCATAATCACATTTATGATTTAATTCCCATTTAACATCAATCACGGCAAATTAATAACTACTCTCAAAGAAAATGAAATCCTAAGTGTATTTATTCTTTAAAGTGTTATGATCAGAGAAGAAAATCCTAATTAAATCTTAAACCAACTACGTGTTTTACACATGCGACACCTGTAACTTGGCTAGCGACGTGAATTGGCCCCAGGTGGATTTTTGTCATAAAAGAAGCTGACAAACCCTTGTGGCAGCTGCCCTAAGTTTGATTAACACGTAACGGATCCTTTTGTGAAAGTTTGTCTAGTAAAACGTTTCCATTACTGACTCTGCAACCATTTTGTTGTAGGAAAACCCCATGCTACGCCAAGACCAAGCTGCAAGCTGGGATTGATCCTGCTCTTCTGACATTAAGAGTGTTGGTCAACAAAATGTATCCTCTTCAAACCTTATTTTGTCTCTCCAGGTTGCTTACTGAAATGGCATGGGCACTTTAAAAATAATTTATGTTAAGGTATTAAGGGAATTCATGTGATTTTAAGTGTTCTGAATCAGTGGTGGCCAATGGGTGGTTTTAAATTTCCTGTAATTCCCAAGCACTCATGTGGCTGACAGCTGCATTATAATGCCACATTTCATAGTGCACATCTTCATCAGTAAAAGATGGTGAGCCTGAAAAACTTAAGACATAATTTACAGCCCAAACCATCTTCCCTGGAGCAGCAGTTCTGTTGGATCCCTGCTCTCCCTGGAGCTGCTATGTCTAGGCTACACTATATAAACCACTACGCAGCTTCCAGGATCTCGCTCTTTGCTGATATTTGATACATCTTCTCCTTCTCGGCTGTCTGAGGATTTGGCCATCTGACAGAAAAAAGAAGTCATCGCTGCTGATTGTGCCTTATTGAGACAGTTGACTTTGTTGGAAATATGCAGTTTTGGAAAAATAGAAAAATATCTATTATTTCCATCTTGAAGGTGATCTTTTTCTTTTATTTCAGTCTTTGATAATTCCTAACAGAAAATACAGGACTAGAGCTCTGCTACCTGTTACGTGCCTTTGCAAAATGGCTTTGTTTCTAATTAAAGAAAAAATTGTACATAAGGAGATCTGCTCACCCGCATTGATTCTTTTCCTTGCAACCTGCTGGGCTGCTGGGAAATGAATGTATTTGTCAGAAAATGAGATAAATATTTTAGACAAACGTGTGATTTTATATTTTCCTTTTATAAGGTCCATCAAGGGACTGTATTTTGTTTCAAGGTTGCGGATTCAGGTCAGTCATGATAAACCAAATAAAATGCAATATATCCTTAAAACTGCTCTTTATAAATCACAGTCCTATGATGACATCCAATTTCTTCCTGCCTCTTTAAGCTATAGCATGTTTTGGTATCTTATAACATGCAAGTCTCTTATTAAAGATTCTGCTGAATTATTCAGGGCTAAATCAAGATGTGAAGACACCTTTCTTGAGATACAAAATTGGCAAACACTCCCTTCTATGCCTTGCGGCAAGAAAAAAATTCTTGCTGCAGCTGTTGTGTTTATCATAAAACTGATGCTATAAAATGCTACCTGAATACAAATGAAATTATTTTTATTTAAACCTCCCATACTGAGAGTTACATTTCCTCACATGATCATAATCTCCACGGCCTGCTGCGGATGTCTGGCATAAAGCGGTTAATTTATTCTCACTTAAAAGTTTCCTGAAAGGTCAAATCCAAGTTCTAATGCCCTTAATGACTAAGGGTCAGTTGTGACCCCTTCGTAGCACCATGGAGCTCCTCTGACTGCCCAGGAATTTGGGGTGAATAACGGCTCAAGAGGGAAGTCAGGCATGATCTACCCCTTACTGGATTCACTGCAGTTATGGTAGAGTTAAGACTGCTCAGCACAATGAGGAGTTTCATAGTCTGGCCATAACCATAATTTTATGACAGATTTTCCTCTAGAACTAACAGCTAATAATTTGAAATAATAAGACATCCCTACACATGGCTGGAATTCAGATACATGACTTCCAATAAAGTCATGTTGTATGTTATTGGGCAGAAAAGATGCCTTTTTCACTCCATGCTTCTTTGCAGGAGACCTAATCCTCCTCATTTTTCTCTCTCTTCAGGTGAGAATGATGGTTTTCTCAGAAAAATTCAGGAACACAAGACTGAAAACCAGCATTAGCACAATATCCACAAACAAATCCAAAACGTGTATCTACACACACATGCATAACAATTCAATCCAGATTCCCAAAGGTATTTCAGCCGCTCACTTGTATTTTTATACACAAATCACCCTGAAATCGGTTAGTCTGACCCGGACCTTAGTTCTTACAGATATAGGCAAATATATGCCTAAACAGCAATCCCTGTCCCAAGGACTGCCCCACATGCAACAGAAAAGCTGCTCAGAGTTTCCATATAGATGCAGGTTGATCATTAAGGATTTTGCCATCGAGTCTGACAGGATTATGGGGGGTTCTGTAGAGCACACATGCAAATAAGTGGGTGGATTTTGTCTTCCCGTCATTTCAACTGTCTTTTCTTCCTCTTCCTGCCACACAAAAAGCTATCACGGAGGTATCAGAGAGTCCAAAGGTAAATTGTCTGCAGGCTGCAAACCCAAGGTTTTGTAGCTGATTAATGCAGCCCTTCCAGAAGGCCCAGTGAAAGCATGGGGGGAGTCTTATCTATGTGTTCTTGGCCCTATGTCTTTTCCAAATATTTTATGGGGAAAAAAAAAAAAAGAAAATATGATGCTTGCTTACACTTTCTTGACATTATTGATGTGCTTTCCAGAACTTTCTTCACCAGCCCACATGCCATTCATATATATATGAATATATATGAGGCAGCTCTAGTAGAGTCTCCTAATACACAAGATAGTATCACCTAACAAAATATTTTGAATTTTTCTGAAATTATCTTCTTTCAAAGAGTAAATCTACATGGCACCAAGCTGGCTCAGAATAAAGTGCAGCCTGGATGAAGATCAGCTCGCGCGGAGCTGTCTTGGGTTTCACACAGCTGGGTGTTTTAAACCAACCATATCTAAGTAAACTACCAGCTTCTCATCAGCTCCATTCTCTTTTTGTTCCCTCCCTAGATAGCGGTGGTTTAATTTGACATGCAAATCCTATTTGCCACAAAAACACGTTTACTCTGAAACCATTCACAAAATGATGTATCCGCAGCATGGAAGCTCCCCCAGCTTGTTGCTCCTCTGCGATGGTTACGGATCACCGTGCCCTGTGAAATGTCTTTCCACTGGTCTCCCTCTACATGAGCAGCTTTGGAGCAGTATTGCTCATTGCTTGCCTTGGGAGCCACGTTACTGAAAGGGTACATGTCACACGGAGGTCTGACAGCATGGAAATTAATGTGGCATGGAGGGGCATGTCCAAATTTACAAAAATCACCAAATGAAGTGTAACTCGATGGGTAAGATAAGGACAACTCCTCATAAAGGGAGCTTTCACGAGAGCTTCCTTTGCCGGTTGCCCATAAAATCTCTGGACATGACCTGCCCTCTGAGGACTGCTGCTAAAGGCTTATATTTCAGTTCTGTTGGACCCCTGTTTTTGTCCTCTCGTTTTCAGCACGTAAAACCTCAACTGGAGGATGCCCTGCATATTGCTCCTGCTTTTGTGTGTGTGTGTGCTCAGTGATACCTGTCATATGCTCCAGGATTGTGCATATAGTCAATATGTTGGCCATGTCCTTAACAAGTATTTGACAGAGCAGGAGAGCAGAGTTTGGACCAGATAACTGGCAGGGAGGTGCCCGGCCCATACTGACTGGTAGTAATTTCCCTTCTAAAATTATACTTTTAAAAGGCACTGAAAAAATACTGTCCCCATTGAAGTGACCTTGCTTTAAAGACATGTGCAGACAAGACAAACCGTAGTCAACTTTTAATCCTGCCTTTCATAAATAAATCTGAGGGAAAATTATTGCAGTAAAATTTAGAAAATTATTCTTCTTTAAACACAAGCCTAATTACAAATGAACATCAGCTATAGGCTATCAACTAATGCTGTTTATTACATTGATTATAACAGGGAATCCCTAGGGTTAGTTGATGAAATAAAGATTTAATTTGAGGGTAAAGCACAACAACAAAAATGTAGCTAATTGTAAACAATAGTATTCCAAGTCCAGCTGAGTCCATCAATATAAAAACAGAAGTTAACCTCATCCTTCCATTACTGTAAACATATTAAACTCTATTTATTGTGATTACATGTGTGTGGCCTGTTACAGCCTAAATAGGAACATTTTCGTGACTAAAAGACATAAACATCGGATAACTAACATCATTATTCCCATTTGAAAGATATAAAGCCTAAATATTAATTTTAATAGCAAGGTTAGCAAATTAGGAAACCACACACACTAAAATCACTGCAATAACATTAATCGCTAGTAAAACGCTTAGTATACGCAGCTCCAAGAAGATTAAAAATACAGGTGGGATTCAGCAGTAGTTTATATGTTATCTTGACACATGTCATAAACAGATTTTATACAAAAAAGAATACAGATTTTCCACCAAAACAAAATGAGTCGCAGTAATGGAAATGAAGTTTAAAAAAAAAAAACGCTGGGTGGAAAACATTTGCAATGAGGGGAGCAAGAACACGCCGTGAAGTTACGGACAAGGCCCAGGACCGCAGGTAGGAGGCGGAGGCCCAGGGGAACGGTGCCCGGCGCTGCGGGCAGCTCTGTGCAGGGCAGTGCACTGAACCCACCCGCACGGGCCGTGGGGCCGAGCAGGGCCAGGGAGCAAAGCAGCCGCGTGGGCCATGCAGAGCCCAGCTCCCCCTGGTCGTGCCCAGAGCCCCTCTCTGAGCTCTCTTCACCCGCGCTCAGCACTGCATCTGTCTAACCTGCCTCTAACCACTAGTCCTGTCCCTTCTGGGCAGGCCGCAGCAGGATGCTCTGTGTACCCCATAGTCCCCAGCAACATGATTACTTGAAATCGGGCATCTTCTGGCAAACCAGACAGGCTGCGAAGCCTTCTCTTCTGGGTCACAGTGCTCCCACCCTTGGCCAAACACTTGCCGCCTCAGAGGACATTGTGGTACTCAGGCACCTCTGAAAGGCTGGCTTAACTGAAAGGCATCTTTAATGACATCTCAATATCCCTTTCTCTTCAGAGACAGCCACTGAAATGAAATATCAGCACCTAGAAAGATGCCTCCAAGAGGGGAGATCACTTTGGAAAGCACCAGGAGAGGCAGACAGAGCCAGAGCTGATTTCTATTAGAGGAGTAGGATCCGGATTCCAGGTTTCAGCCTCCTTGTCTACACTCACATTTTCATAAAGCTAGTCCTTTCACTTCAATGTTTGGCAATTCAGCTGGAAAACCTTGAATTTGTTAGACAGTTTGATGCACACTGCTGTTTCCCATCCTGTTTTTCATTGCCAACTGATATCTACCAGTATTATTTTAAACTTTTCTCAGAACTGCTTTTACAGTAATATTTTAGTAACTCAGACATTCAATATGAGCCACCCTTGAGGGACAATTCTTTTATTCTGCCCTGTTTTTCTTGCCATTGTTATCGTTACCGTTAGCACTGCTTTGAATAATCAAATGGTGGTCTGGAGACGCTGGAAGAAGAAAGGTCAGATATTGTATATGACATATGATTTGCACATCCTTGAAAGGGAAATGAGTCATCTACATAATATAAACAATGATAACGCAGTTGCCTGTGACCAAGATGCTAAAGATAAGATATGTTTATAAATGAATAAACTTCCTGATTATAGTGATGTATTATGGTAAAATGGAAAGAAAGGGATTGTAGCAACCTTTCAATTAACAGTGATGATGGAGGAGTCATACAGCGTCCATATGATTCATAACACAACTCATTTATTCTCCGTAGACCCTTTCTGAGCAGACAAGCACCAATGCCTTGTGGCTTGTAGCTGACCACGCAGAAGCACTAAATAAACTCGGCGACGTGGTGCGCACGCTGCCTGCAAGCACGACCACAGAGCTGTCACGAGCGCTCAGCACGCCTGCTTACGCACGGGGATCCTAAAGACACGGCAGCGTGATTTAAGAGTTAGTAAAAGAAAAGAAATGGAAACGGAGGTTTAAGCCAAAATTAAGTATACAGCTATTTGCTATTTCTAACCATTCACACGGCCTCCAATTGAACAGATTCTCCAAGGTAAAATTCCTCTTTCAGCAAGTCAAATAAGGAATTAACTTTGGAAGCAATCTCCTTCCCTACTCATACAAGCAGAGAAAGAAAAACCTTCCCATCCCCCCAGTCACAGAATCATGGAATCATTATGGTTGGAAAAGACCTTCCAGATTGAGTCAACTGTAAACCCATCACCATCATGCGTGCTAAATTATGTCCCTAAGTGTCTCATCTATATGTTCCTTCCTGCCTTGATCAACCCCGTGGGATGAGAACTGAGTAGTGGGGAAACCTGGTATGTAGGTGCAGACCCTGAGGACCGAGACAGCAGGGGCAGGTGTCACAGACCTCCTGAGCTGGCCAAAATTTGCTACTGATGAAGAGAGGACACGAGGCCCAGAGAGCAGCAATCTGCCCTGGGCCACGCTCATGCCCAGAGCTCCATGCCTGGCTGGCAGGTCTCCACCACTCTGCAACTCCAGAGGAGCTTCCTGAGACCAAAAGTATGAAGAACATCACAGCTTTCCTTCCCTCTTTCCAGCTCCTTTGGTGATCGCTTGGGCTCCCTTCCACACTGCACAGCAGTTGACAATATTTGATCTCTGGTTAGAGTACCTTGCGGCATTCCCCAGATGAAAGGTTCAACTCAGCTAGGTGATTAGGAGTCCAGTTTGAAAGCACAGCAGGATAAAAAGCTCAGATAAAAATCAAAAATATTCCAAACACCGCAGCTCCAAGCGGGCTGAAGCTGAAATTAAATATTGTAGTCAGCACAATGCAAAAATTCACAACCAACTTAGTGTATATCTTGCATAATAGAAGTGTAACCACATGTGTTCTTAATATTCAGGGTAAAGACTCAGAAATAACCTGGATAAATCCACAGTAATATGAACCCGACCCTTCGTTGTGCACCTTCAGTCTCAGAATCTACAAAGCTGAAGGTTCAGGCTACAATCAGCTGAGTCCCAGCAAACATCTCTGTTTACCTCGTTATTTACAAACAGTTGGTAATTATTTATGCTGTTCATTGAAGCCTTAATGTATTTTAGCAGTCACTGCATTTTCTTGCATTTTGTACGGTACTTTTAGCTGTCATAAAGCAGTACAACAATCTGCCCCCATGAAATAATTAATAATTATTACGTGAATGACTGATTTACTTTGGAGAACATGAAAGGCCACGAAACCTGGAGTTTCCTGGCCTACATAGTGTGCATAAAGGAAATGAGCATAAGCAATCACTGTCAGCTGCTCTTGTACGAAAGAATTGAATCATTTATCTGTCTGCATGTATACATTATCATCAGCCCCCACTCCAAGGTAAGCCCTAATAGCACTTTGCAGCACAAAATTAGGTTGTTACATTACAGGTATTCCATAAGAAATGCAGCTTTTTCTTTCTTTTGAGAAAGATACCTGAACACACACATATTTAGCACAATGTGCAGACACTTCGGGAAAAAATCTAGGAGTCATGTGAAAAAAAGTACTTTTCAAGTGCTTGAAATAAAGCAATTCCTTAAAATTGTTTAACTTTGGCCCTAGGTGACATTTAATTCTTACTTGTACCAATTAAAGTCCCACTGAATTGCAGACCTGATTCAAGTTCATACTGCACAGCACATTAATCATAATATTCAAAATATTTTTAATTTCTATTCATGCTTTTGTCTAACATAAATAATCTGCAAGTACCTTCAAATATTTTAGCAAAGAGCATTACTTGCTTTGTCAGATGTTGAATTTACTCTATAGTCCTTATTTATAGTCATGAAACCATTTAAATCAATCATACAATAGTGCTTAGCTCTAACATTACAGAAAAAATTCTTTTGATTTAAGTGAGGTCAGAGCATAGGCCTATTGCATTTAAGATTTAATGTTTTACACCAACTTAACAAATGTTAAAAAAACAAGTGCAACCTGAAAGTATCTTTGAGCAATTATACATTTCAAACTAAAATTCCTGATCTACCTTCCTTTCTGGGCAAGCAGGATGACATGATAAAAGAGCATAAAGCAGCGTAATAAAAAAATTACCAAGTAATTGTGACAGAAGTTAAATGTAGTGCTGTACGAATAAGACCCTCTGTGACCTTGAGCGAGAGTGCCCAGAGATGCCCCAAGCCCTTAAAAGAAGTTAACATTGGAAACCTTTCTTCACATTCCCCAAATGGTCCTGTCCTATCCAGGCTGTTATACAGATTCTGATGGAAATGTAAAAATATAGCCCAAAAAGGCAGTGATTGTGGAAGGCAGGTGGAAGACGCTTGGCAGCAAGAATTCTTCCTCGCCTAGGGTGGAGATAACACAAGATCTCCTCAAAAAGCTCTGAACCTTTTACCTCTCCCTTCCTTCCTGATTCCTTCATTCCTTGTACTATATTTGACTTTAAAATGTAATTTATGAGTGTTTAATCAAGAAAAGTAACTTAAAACTCCTCCAAGCACTAGAGAGAAAAGGAAGAACAGGCGCAAACAGGTTTTCTCCCAGACAGCTTTCTGGTACTTATTCCAATAGAATGTTAATAATTATGTTAAAAAGCTAATTTAAGAAATCCAATTTTTGGAAAATGGGTTTTCAAAGGGCACATTTAACAACTAGAGAAAGTTCGATCTGATTTCCCCATTAGAAGAGGAAGGGAAATCCAATTTTAATCTATTTTTGTTCCCTTAAAAAGATGATATATAGAAGTTACTTTGAAAATCATCCTTTCAAAGCAGAACCTAGTGTAAGTATGTGCTAACTTGCAAAGCGCAATTAAACTCTTCCGATAATTCTGCCTGAAAAGAAATTATCAGCAATATTGAGAAGGCAAGTTGTTTTCAAAACGTCCACGGCAGAAATGCTTCTGTGTTAGGCTGCTATTGATTCTGAAACAATCTTACACATGATAAATGAGAACACATTTAGGAGAGGATTCAGTCATAAGAGCTCACAAATCAATCAGCTTGTCAACAGGCAGACTAAATTCAATTTTTATTCTTAGTAAACTCTTACTCAGTGGTAGGGCTTTGTTTACTTTGAAATTGCTTCACAAAGGAATGGGGAGGAAGGGAAAGGCGGGAAACCATCTTTTTAGCAACATTTAGGAATTGGTTTCTCATTTAGGGCTGGGACAGAAAAATATGTACTGTTTCCCAGATAAAGTAAACCTGTATCGCGTCGTGGGTGATCAGAAACAGTTGGTCACCTTATGCCCTTTATCTGCAGCATCATTTCTTACTATTGCTCACGGAGTGAGACACGGCCTTGCTATTTGTACCGGAGCAGGGTGTCCTGCCCTGTCACATCCTCTGATGCCTACGAGCACTGCTATGCCCAGCCCTGCTGTATTTCTGACAAGTGGCTTTCACTCTGCTCTGATGCCTCAAAATTAAGGTTGCAATGAAATGACATGGTAAAAAAATGCCCAAGTACCTCACAGTCCTCTCCTCCCAGAATTCCCAATCTCCTTTCCATAGGAAAACCGTCAACATAACCTGGTTGGAATCAGAAAGGTTACTGGAATAAAGCCAACTTAACGTTATTAGTCGGTATAATTTATTTCTCAGTAACTTAGCACCGATATTTCTGCTTAATTTTAAAAATGTCAATAATTCAATACAGAAAATCTAATCTTATATTTAGACAATCTACGACGCTGTTGAGAAGGACGCTGCTCTATATTCTGCTCTATACGTGTTTGCTGAGTCGCTTCCCTCTCGCCAGATTATACATGATTTATTTGGGGGAAGAACGTGGCTAAACAAAACCTGGGGGGAAGGCGGGAGCTGGGCCCTGCACAGCAGCCTCCCCGTTCCAAACCTGGGCCAAGTCTTGCTGAACCAGGGCCTCCCAGAAAGCTGCGCCGTGAGAATGAGCGCAGATACGGTGAGGTGGGGCGGGAAACGTGCTCTCTGGAGAGCTCTCCCCCGGGATTCGATCCCGGAGAGCAGACTGCGGAACGGGAACGACGCTTGCGCTATTCTCTCCCCAGTCCCAAATAAAATATGTAACTCTAGGTTTCGGGAGACAAAAGCTTTCTAAATATAGCAACAGATGACTTCACCAGTGCTTTCCTCTCTGAGCCTGGTCTCCGTCACGATTATCCCACTCGGTGCCTCTCTGCCGGAACGGCACCACGCTCGGCTCCCCCGTCGGCTGGTAAAGCAGGGGATCTGCGAGGCTGCGCCCCACGTCCCTGTGTCCCCGGGAAGCACACGCCAGTTTGATTTCTTGTTTTAGCCAGTAACAGGTACCCGCCTGCAAATAATGTTGCCGAAGCTGCTCAGGGAAGAGCCCTCGTGTTGATCTAGCACACTCTGCCAGGCAGATGTCGTGCAGCACTGACATTTGGAGCATGGATTCGTCCAATAAGGGATCAGCTCCTCAGTAAATTCTTTTTTTTTTCCCCCTACTCTGCGTCCATCTGGAACACAAACCTCTGGGCTGGGTTTTAGTCTTTTATCCAGGGGAGAGCCAGACTCAGGAAAATCAATGTGCATCATCTCTGTTCCTGAATCTTTTCAGTTCCTGCTATTAAACTCTAATCCACAAAGAGCCTAAAATTAAAACCCAGATATGAGCATCCATAAACACTGAAGTCAGAATCTGTAAACGGCTTTGAATTTCATGGCTGAGATTTCAAAGTTTTAACCAACTGATTCCGAATTCCAGCTCCCTTAAATTTAAAACTTGTTTCCAAAATCCTGTATCACAGAAAGAATATGAATATATACATATGCTTATACGTGCATGTCTCATATAGAAGAACCTGAGCTGGTGGAGAATACAGAGGATAGCTCAGACAGCCTGCACTCACTCTACAGAAAGACGTGGACAAGCATAATCAATGTATTTCTTATTCAGTTATGCCTTTTTCCTGTATGAAGTTCCTGTACTTCAGTCACTGCCATAGAGCCTCTGCAGAGGTGAATAAATCTTAAAAGCATCTCCTAGTCTGCATGGGAAGACAATGTTTTGCAGACACTTCCTAGGTAATAACTATAAGATCATTAAACATCATCCACAAGTTCAGCTCCTCCTCCTTTCTCCTGTCTCCTAAAACAATCGAACCTCCAGGAAACCCCCGACAAACAAAAGCATTTGGAGGAAATACTGTGTTCTGCTTCTTGTGGTGGAGAGGAAGACGACGGGAGTATCTCGTTTCACAGTTGTGTTTTAATGAGAAAAACTACCCATTTGCTTTTTATCCTTCAAACTCAGAGCACATGAGAGGCACACTGGAACCCAATAATCCTTCCTTGAATGACCAGTAAAAACCTGTTAGTTCCATTTATTTTAAAATAATAAAAATTACCAGACTCCCATGTCTACCTGAGCAATCTGTTAAATGACATTACTTAAACAATAATTAATTCTTACGTGACTTGGAAATATGTATTAAACTAATATCAGACATGAAGGTATTTGTTGAATTTTATTGGATTTTAAATACAGGTCATTTGTTTTCATTTCCTTCTTTATCATAGATATATGGCTTTTCCATTTTTACTATATAAAATTGGAGTATCATATTCTCTGTTGAAAGCAATATTAAATTACTTTTCGGAAACAAAGAATATTATATATTTTTTTTCTGATCTGTTTTTAACCAGAATAAAGCTGCACATCTGGTATATTTTAGTTTTGGGATATGGAATATCTCTGTCTTTCCCAAACATTGTCTACTGTAAACCAAACTGAACAACTTTCGGAAGTGTTCCTTTTTCACTGAAATATGAACCCTATGGAGAATGCTTGGCATATGGATTAAAAATGGATGTGAAAAAGTAGTCATGATTGGAACAAAGGGATTTTTTTTAGACCACAGGAATGGATATAAACTTAAAGGTGCAATCCATCCTGGCTTCAGTTATTAGGATATGCAATTTAGAAATCAGGACTGGATCAAAATCAAAGGTGATAAATGGAGACAGTACATTTATAAGTGACGGTTGTCAGGAAGAACATTTTCTCTGGATTCTAATTACAGCTTTAGATAGGAGTCAAATAAGCACATAAGCATGTAAGTACTATAACTGAACTGTAATATTTGCTTCTGAAACAAATCAGACTAATAGAAGAGCAAAGCAAAAAGGAGGCCCTTGTCCTTGCATTTCCCTGGAAGAAAGGAGCTGCCAAGCGTCTGTGTTTTAATGCTTGTAAAATCAGGCTTAAGATTGTATGGACTGCTAGCCTGACGCAAACTCACGAACCACCTTATTCCGTATTATTAAAATATATTCTGTAGTAGTCTGTAGTATTAAAATAGCATCTGTCAGATGTTTATTACAGAGTAGTAGCGCTTCCTTAACAAAGCCAAGAGCAAGAGTAAAATCCTTCCCACAGGGCTAAGTTCTAACCAACAGCATTTCGCTTTCTCGCTAACTTTTGTGCTGAGGAAATTCAAGCAGCCTCACTGGCTGCTCAGCTGCATTTCGAATCTGTAGCTCTTGCTGACTGAGGGCAAATCCCATCATACAACACAAAGACCCAAACCTCAGACCTCTCGTTTCCGTATACTAAATAACAAACCGAACGGAGGCATCTCCAACCTGCCTAGCAGGAACAGAACGCCAAGAAAAAAACAGCAGAGTCATGGGAATGGCTCCCGCGTGGAAAGACCAATTCCATGCGGGAGCCATTCCCATGAGGGCAGGGGGAACCTCAAGCCGCGCAGGCCAAGCTGAGCCTTGCTGGGCCCAAGGGAACCAAGGAGAAGCCTCCCTCCCTGCTCCCACTTGGGCTACAGTCGAGGCGACGGGAACAGAGCACGGCCCTATCTCATGAGTTGCCATCCAACGACAGGCTCAACAAGATGGAAAACCACACGTTGATTGCAGAGTTGTACAGAAAAGACCTTAAATTTTGACCGAACAGCATCTTCCCCTTCCTCCCGGCACGTTTTACGACGCATGCTTCCAATTGCAAAGCACTATAAAAAGCTTCCTGAAATTCCTGGCACTGCTGCAGATTTGATTCCACAGCGGCTTCCAGTGATTAACAGAACGCGAGAGAGTGCAAGACAAACAACGATCAGGTGAACGGGGAAAAGCAACGAGGGCGCCATAAAAAGGGCACATAAAGTGCCTGCCATTTGCCAGCAGAGCCAGTGCTTATAAAAGGAGGGCAGTTTCGGAAAATCCATCCCCTGCTTCTGCACAGAAACCATATGCACGTGTAAAGAGATATGTTTTGAGATACTATTTTGCCTGTTTATGAATAAATTAATAAGAAACAGAGCTGTAATTCCCTCACTGGTGGAGGAAGCAATACACCCTAACGTTCACTTGCTTCACTAAGGTCTGAGTCTGCTCAAATCTTTCACTTGACCAAAAGTAAACTTGATTCTTCTGCAAATGAATTTTTAAAATGCTAACTGTAAGGTTGTTCATTATAAACCTTGACTACATTATAATTTCTGTTCCTCCAAGCAGCTCCTTAAAATGCATATTCAACTAATTTATCCTATACTTTGTGGCCCTGTGGCCCTGGAAGGTGAAGCACCATCCCTCATAAGAAATATTAACATTAGCTGTTTATCAAGGCATCCGCGAAACAGAAAAGCAATAAAAGTGTTAGTGCAAGCACTCAATTACTATTGAAATATCACAAAAATTATTCAATGTCAGAAAACTAATTTTGTATGATATTTCTATACATTTTAATAGTTAATTTTTTCAGTATTAGTGAATTAATATGCTTTGAATACCCCTCTAGCTACTGTGGAAAAATGGACCAACACACTTATTTAGTGCTGCTACCCAAATCTATTAGACAAATATTCTTTATAGCAAAGCATTGATGAATGAAATGTCCCATGCTAATGTAAGAATAATCAATTTAGAATGCTTATGACAATTAACAAAGCTGGAGATAAGCCTTGAAAGCACCATGCTTTGTCAGCCCTGATTTGGATTAAACTTGCACTAATAGGATCATTTTTCTTCCAAAAGGTACTCTTTTTAGGCAGACCTATCAATTAATATGAATTATGCATGTATAAAAGGACTAATGTCATTAATTAGACAAATTAATTTTTATGATGCAGTGAATAGACTAACACCAGATTATATGAGATATCATTCTCCTAATTCATATGTATTTGGAATAAATGAATAGTTTACATTTGCATGGTTATTACAGCCTCAATCATTATTAATCAGTGACACCATATTGGACAGCTTAATGGGATCTGCTTTAAGCTTCTCGTGGTCACCAGGTACATCCAGTTCACACTTTTGAAGACAAAGTTTTGCTCTGACTCGCATACGCTCAGCAGTCTGAAGACTGCATCTCCATCCCAACAAAACGCAAGCAGAGCGCTATGTGCTATATATTTCAGTGCATTTGTGATGATAAAAGGGGGAAATTAAATAAATATAATCTAACTCTTCTGGCATCAATTTTAGCCCTAGAATTGAAAACATACAAAAATTTAGAGAGGCTTGTGTTAATGCTGGGCAACACTTTGATCCCGAAACACTGTTTTATTTCAGTCACTAGTAATTTACCACTCATTGCTTGCTTTTGCCTCTAAGCCCAATGCATATATGTTTCAAAGTACCCTGAAAACTTTCACAAACTAGAAATGTGTATTTTAAAAATCAGGCTCTTAAAATCCCCAAATGTGTTTAAATTTGAAAAGTTTAAGTGTTTATATGGTAAATATAATTCTACAAATATTCAGTTTAAAATCATTGCCCAATAGTATCTCCTACATGGAAAAGATAATACAGCCATTTCCATTCAAATGTGTTAGGAACTATTAAACACTTATTAAAGTTATTTTAAAGCTTTGCTTGCTTTACTTTTAATGAAGTGAATGAAGGATGGAAAAACCTACGCTCTTTAGGCACATTTGATTCTTAGAAATTCTTGCCACATGCTTTCTTTTATCCACTATTTATACATCAGTGGTAGCCAAATATAGGGGGGAAAAAATCCCTACTACCTTATTTGGCTGTCAGAGAAATAGGATATCAGATCCTCGGAGAGGAAGGTTTGGAAACGACCAGCCCCTGCGCTGGAGCCCTGGGCTGGAGGCTCACGTCCCCTTGGTGAACTACGGGGAGGCAGGAACACCCGGAGGCTCCAAAGCCCAATAAACCCCCAGCCTCACCAGGACGGGAAAACCGGGGGCTGCGGTCCCACGGGAGACCTGCTCTGCATCGTGTGATAACCCCCTTGTATTTCCACCAAAATTTATTCCCGGTCGGTTTATAGCAGGTCCTGGCTCCGCGGTCACAATGCCAGCTCTGTATCTCTACGAGCGGCTGTGTTGCTAGGCTGGCCGAGCCAAATCCAGTCGTTCTGCACGTAAGAACTCTTTCCTCATTTTGGGGAACCAGAGCTGGATGCAGGATATTCCAAATAGGATCCTATGGATCCCTTGGTAATAACATAGCCTGGAAAAGAACGTGATCCTGCGTGATGACAGCTCTGCTGCCTGCTCCGCTCCGAGTGCCCGTGAGGGTATTGCCCCCGCTTTGGGGCAGTCTGCCCTTGCACCGTTCACAGTTCTAGGAATGGACTCGTCCTTGGATTTGCTGTCTGAGCTCAGCAACTGTGCAGGGTCTGCACTGGAAAACGCAGACTCAGCTGGAACACTTAATAAATCTGAATTTCCATTATTTTTAATACGTCGTGTCACCTTGCATAGCAGAAATTAGTTCTGGAGATCATGCAAAAGCCTTATTTAAAGTCTCATTAAGATCTGTGGAGGATAGGATCTACCAAGTTCCTACTGCAAATTCAAGTCAGTAGACTCCTGTCTACTCTACAGGAGTAGACTCCTGGTGAAAGACCTGTAAGAGGAAACATATATCCAAGAGCCCAATAGCATAACTTCTTCATATGGAACTGAATAAACCACTAAAACTGAAAAACACTTGATATTTTTATAGTATATATTCTCTGTAATGTTTTTGAAGATGATTTCATCTTACACTGATGGAATTTTCAAAGCTAGGAAATACACAGCAGACTAAAGCAGCTTAATTAGGAAAAGCAAAAACAGAACACAGTTTTCTTTATAGCAAACACCCTGTAAGTACACTGTAATAGCTTTCTTCTTGGGTCAAACCTCATAAACATAAAAGTATGTCCTAGCATATGATTAATTATAACTAATATATGGGAAGTATGGACAGGTCTGAGCAGATGTTGAAAACAAACGAGGACACAGAACACCACAATGTGGTATAAAAAACGGAGTTTATACGGTACAGCTGGCTGTATATAATGCCTTTTTAATTTATAAGGCTATAGCATCTGGTCTTCCAATGTCTTGCTACAATTTTTCAGAAAGTGATGGGAGTATGTTTTGTTCATTCTTCTTTTTCTTTTAGATAAAAAGGAACTAATAGAGACAGGAAAAAATAATCTATCAGAAATTCTTAACAGAATGAATTAAAGGAAATAAAAATTTAAGAAATTTTAAATTAAAACAATGAAGATGGAAATTTTAGATTTTTTACCTATCTAGTACTGGTTGCACAAATATCTTTGAATAACTCTGTAGGGTAAAATTCCTTGGATTTGATTTTTATGGTAATATTAAAAAACATTAAGAGTTAATCTGGGATAGCAGGTTAGAAAAAGAATGAAAGAAAGGAGGGAAAAAAAGCACAATTTTTAGCAGGCAGCCAGAGTGGCTGGTGAGCTGACCTGGTTTCTCAGTATCTGCCCCATTTGCCATACAAAACCTGCAGTCATCAAAAAGCTGCAATTCTTTTTCCTTCACACTTTTTTCAACTATAAATGACAGAGGAATATTTATACAAATGATTCAGCTTGAGAAATAATTGACCTGCACTATTGAAATTACTTTACACTATTATTCAGAAAGTGACTGCACTCTTCCACAATTGTTACTAGCCTAATGAGATACCAGTATCACATTTAATATCCACACAAATATTTATAAAATCTGATGTGCCTTTGAGTTGTGTCGGCACGCGCAGGGAGCAGAGGGGAGCACGCAAGTGAGAAACGCAGGTCCTGAAGAAGCCAGGGGACGGGTACAGCCACCCGCGGTGACAAGATGCAGGAAGCCAACCACGCCGCAGCCCAACTGAAGAGTCACCCTTTGCTTCAGGAACTTAAAACACAAGAATTAGGGAAAAAATATCTGCCTGTGGCTGAGGGGTGTCCACTGTGCTGTGCACTACACAATGCAGGACAGAGACTTAATACTTTTCACTACCTGCTTTGACTTCTAGGATGAGAATATTTGAAGCCGCGGTAAGCAGCACCAGTGACAAGGCTAGGGCAGGTACCTTAGTGCAGTTGTAGCTGCTGCCCACCCTCTGTAATGGACCAAATGAATACGGTTGCTCAGCACTTGGATGCCAAAAAGATGGTAATAACTCAAGCAATAGACATCTCATTCACGTCCTACCTACATTTACGCTCTTTTTTTGCTCAGAATTGAAAAAGCAGGTATATTATCCCTGAACCAGTATGCTGAGTGTGTATGCAGTGAAAACAACCTTTTTTTGTTTGACCTTACCTGCATATCCTCTATTGTGTCCCTTCTAAATCCTAATGCCTTCATTGTCCTCAACTTCTAACTTGTACAGGGCTTCAAAAAGATGACTCAGAGATGACTCAGGTCTTTTTTTTTTCTATTTTTTTCTATTAAATCACTGTTGTGCTGATCAGCGTGGTGGCTCGGACTCTGTAATCCAGGTGGGTTTGAATCCATACACGTGTGCACTCCAAATGGGACTAGCTGGGAGTCTCCATGTGCCACGTACACACGCCAGGACCTGTCAGAGCTGCACCCGCTGCTCCTTTCTCTTTGCAGGGACACTTTGTGTCTTCAATCATTTTGGATATTATCCCTCCTTCGTCCTAGCACTTTGCCCATGGCACGAGGATAGAAATGATTCTGTTTCCCACAGCACAGAACTTTGCCCAAGGCCAAATGCTCTCATTTTTGTGCTTCATATCGTTTCCACAGCCTTTACGCTGCCTGTGATGGATGTCTCCTTGGTCACTTTGCCCCCTGAGTCCCTTTACCGTCCATCTGTGTTTGAAATGTAACCGCTGTCATTATTCTGGTGTTTGTCCCTGTCACTCCGCTGCTCTTCCTCTCCAGAAGCAGATCCAGAAGCTCTTGGGTCATCTATGATCATGTCCCCATTGACCCACCAGAGCCTATCAGAAATTCTCCATTATCTCTCAGTTGTAACTGAACATCAATTTTCAATTAATGTGGGATAAATATTTTTCTCTTATTAATTGCTTTGATGAAAAATATAGCTATTTCTATGGATTTTTGAGACTATTTAAATAAGACTATTACTTATCTAATCCTTTTAGAATCTATTCTAGCCATTTTTTTCTAGAAACAGTCTCATCTCAGTCCTTGCTTGCTTCCACTAGTGGGAATATGAAAACAAAAAGGAAAAAAATATATATCAGCTCTCTATGTAGACTCCTACTGCTTTTGCACATACAAGATGTGCTGTGCAGGAATCCAGCACTCGGTCCAGATCTGTCCACACTGTTACACTTTCTTCTCGACAATCTCATTAGACCGTTTCCATTAAACTTCTCAATGCCAGCTGCGTAGACAACAGAAGCAGAATCCGCATTTCTAACATTAAACTAACTTTTGCCTTAAGAAAACACAGATGTTGAAACTACATTCAGTGGGAAAAATTCATTTTATCATTCACTTTACGTGAATGTCAAATGTCAAATTTTGACCTGCTCATCTGAGAACAGAACTTGTGCCTCTGTTTATCCACTATGCATACATATACAAAACCTATATGGAAAACACCAGCTTTCAGTTACACCAGTTGCTTCCTTACAAACTTCCTCACAGTATTCCCTGATGAGAATTAGGACTTGAACCTGCATCACTGCAGTGAAGGGAAATTTGGTGGAGAAACATCTGCAAAGCAAGATTTGGGGAAAAAAACAGGCTCTTCCCTTTCGCCTGAATCTCCTTCCCTGCCTCAAGGAAACCTTGAGCTGCTATTACTGATATGGAGATGCACGAGGCTGGAATATTCGTTGGGGAAAAGAGCAGTGAGCCCTGCTGTGCTGGATGGCTGGGCAGAGGGAGGAGGCTTTTGTTCTCCTCCACCATTAACCCAGGATTTTCACATTGCTCTTTACAGATTTGGTTTCGGTCTAGTTGTTTATTTTAGTAAAAATGTCTTTCTGCTTGTTTTATTCCCTTAACGCCGAAAAAGACATTTTACAGTTTCTCTGTGCACTGTCTTAGGAAATTAAGGATTTGTTACACCGTGAATTTGAGACCAGTAAAAAGGCACAAAAAGTTCACTGTTTCTCAATTAAAATGAGTTTGTTTCAAGTCAATATTTCTTCAGTTGCAGATTTACTGTATGCTACCTGCTAGTATTTACATAATATACAGTAATTGCTAAGAGACATGTTGAAAATATACCATTAGTATTATTTACTCCAGGAATCCAAGTGCAGAAACCCAAACATATCATGAATTTTTAATATTTTTCATAAAACAATGACCTTCTTTTTGCTTCAGTCTCAAATATGGCAAAGAGAAGGTCATTGAGCTGAAATATTTCTTGCATACAGTAAGAGCCTGATCCAACAGCATTTGCACAAGTAAAAGTCCCATTGACTTATGTTAAATGTAGCACTTTTCTTACAAGAGAACTGCAAATTCAAGCACTAATTAGGTCCCTGGACAGAGTCTCAAAAGCACTGCTAAGCGAACCTCGGAAGCACTGATACTCTGCAGTCTAAACACTATAAATGTGGTGGCAACAAAGCTCAACACAGCAAACTTCAGAGCCCCATCCCGCGGATCCGTATTAATGTAAATGGCCTTAGTCATACGCTGAGTTATAAATATGGGAATGGTTAAAGAGACTGCAGATTAGGTCTCGAATCTGAATTTAGGCTTTTGAATTTGCCTAAATTGAGCATGTGGAGATATTCTCCTCAAGTGAATTTTAAAAGGATCTGAAAATAGCTCTTTGGCAAATTATATTTGACTTATGGGGAGTAGCCTGCCACTTCCTCCCGCAGACACACATACACACACACTAGCACATTTTTCATATTTTCCTTACAGCAGGTTGGGTTTTTCTGCTGCCTTTTTTTCCGTTAATTCAGATCTTACATATAATAATATACCAATTACTATATCTGTGTTTTAATTCTATGCATATTAGATATTTCAAGTTTGCAAATATTATTGCTTTTACCATTCTGCTCGCGACACATCCCCTTCACTTTCACACAAGCACGCTGCACCAAAGTCCATTATTAAAGTGCCTGCAATTATTCTGCCTACCTATTACAGTTACATATATTTATGCATTTGCATAAAGTCTGGGTAGTAGGTGATTATGTAAGGATAGGGCATATCCCTGTAGTGTATAGGATAAAAGGATAGGACTTGGGTATTGGGGAACCTCATTTCCCTCTCCGGGTAGGAAACTCCGGTTTCTCCCTGCCCGGCTACCTGCCCGAGTGCATCAGGATACCAGGAAAGGAGTCCTTGAGGGGCAGGTTCCCTCAGCTGCAGTAACTTATGGACATATGGGAAGAGCGAGTGTTTTCTCCTCGCTTTGTAACTCCCATTTTCAGGAAGCTGGAGCTGCAGCAGCCCCGCAGAGCCCTTGGGGACTGCAGGCGCGCTGCGGTTCGCTTAAACGCATACCGGCCTTAATAAAGATGCTTGGAATATGGTTAACACCTTTTCCCCCTTGGTAACGGTATATCATTTGAACACGCCGGCAGGCTAATGACGTGCTAAAAAAGCCCCGTTCAGTTTTGTCGTCTGCGTTTCAGAAGTGTTTCCCCCTGTGCGAGTTGCTGAGCCCCCGAGAAAGGGTGCAGGCAGGCAGGTTTTCATCACCCCGTCGCGTACAACGAATACACTGTACAAGCCATAATAAAATGATTCCCAAGGTTTGGGTAATTTAAGCTGCTGCTTTTATCATACAGTTAACTTGCATATTTGTGGCTCTGGTATTGCAGTGCTTTTAAATGGTGCAAATAAAGGGAAAATCACCTGACTCGTCGCAAATAAGAGGGTGACGACCCTTCTAACTGCAAGGTGATACAATATTCAAAACAGACTATACTTTGCTTTTTTTCCCCCCTTCGTTCAAATTATTCTGGAAACTTACACGTGTTGCTTTGGGCAAAAATACATTTCACTTGTTCTTTCCCCTCAGTGTGGATAACTGAAGACGGCATGAAAGCAGCCCAATCAATACGAGCGCCACAAAGGTGTTATTGTATTTTAGTGGTAGAAACCCATGAAGGCACATAGAGAAATTATTATTTTTCTTCTACACAGACAGATGACTTGTGTCATTCAGATTGGAAATGGAAACCACCCATTTCCAGCCTTCCTGTAAAGCATCAGCTTCCCAATGGTACTGTAGCTGGTCTTATTATCATTGTCAATAGTTCCATTTGGCAGCCGACAGCTAATTCTTTTCATGTGCTAATGATTAATCAGACAAGTCTATTTACTCATGTATCAGAATGTATTCGAAATATAGGTAATGAGGGACAGAATATCAATTTATGTATAAATGAACTAGACTTCCATTGGGTACCTATTGATTCAAGTCAGAGAATAAAGTAGAAAATGCAATATATGTATAAACATTTAAAATTCAATCAAAATGAATTTAAGAATATGTTTTAAAACCTTATTTCACTCTCTGCTCTGCAAGTTCAAGGGGATGTCACATTTAGGTTTTCCAAAACTAAAGGGCCCTAAAATAACAACAGAATCTATCGCTACACTTGTTAGCAAGGGTTTATGTGTTATAGTCCAGATATTTTACTTGTATTTCAGAATTCTGAGCCCCAGGCAGCAAGTAGTTAAGTTTGTGCAATGAGCTTAATATCAATAGTGTGCACATATTTAAGACATTAAAATAAGATACTCGCTTATTACAACACGACATCCCACCTCATGAGAATTTCCTGGCCACCAGCAAAGTCCTTGGGAATCATCTGGTGACTGATCCAATGAGACTTGGCGGTAGCTGGAGGAGATGCAAGGTCACCACGTATGATACCCGTGTGACGGATGACAACTGGCGGTGGATGGTCAGAGGAGGGGGTTACGGACACCGTTCCTGGGTGGTTTAAATGCTTGTCTGCCTGTTGGACAGAACAGCGGAGTGACATGGCACTAGGAACAGCTATCACCCACTACCTGCCAGTCTGGGCACATAAATCATATTTATTCTAATTATTTCCCAGGAGACATGTTAAATAAGTGTTTTCTCCCCAGGTCTGCCACAGCTGGTTCACAATACTTGCTATTCTTGGCTCTACACAAAATATTCCTGCTCAATTTATGCATGTATTGCTACTCCATTCCTATTTCCCATAAATGTTGAGTCTCTCAACACAGACACTTCTCTCTGAGAAGAGAGGAGCATCAGAAAGCAGGGAGGAGATCACCATGGGGCCAAATAAAATATAGAAAGTTTGAGGGGAGAAATCAAGCCCTCAAATGTCACTTTCAAACAAACTTCTCTTATTTCTCAGAGGAAAACATTAGAAATTCAGAGGTAAAGGAAATTTTCACTGTTACATACTTGAACATCTCCAATGTTTGCAATGTTGTAAAATTTTTATGCAGGGAATGCAACAACTCAAAAGGAATTTTGCCAAAATTAGTGAGCAAACCTAACACAGGAAAACATGACTTGGGGAGACATAAGGAAGAAAAGCAGCAAAATTGTATGAGCCACATAATTTTAAAAAAAAAATGGAAAGGTTGGTTTTGTCTTCACTCAAACATGGAATGAAGTTAGAAATTTTCAATTCACAGGAACGTGATTCAGATTTTCCATTTGTAACAAAATAAAGAAAAACCCGATGACAGGTTGGAGGTTGAGTTTCACGGCAGTCCTGAGCCGTGACGGACACCGCGAGAAGCTCTGCATAGCGGCAGCAACGCAGACCCCGCTCCCGAAAGGCATTTCCCTGGAATAACTTTACACCTTGGTCAGGACATTGGGAAAAACAGCCCAATCTAAACTTACAGCACCAGGCTTTTCAGTTTTGCTTCTGCTGTGGAGCAGTTATAATCGACTTTACTGTCCAAATCCACTTAAAACACTGCGAAAAATTACTCACAGCTGCAAAACACCAGCATAGCAGATTGGAAATTTCCCTAAATATGTACCAAAGTACATGCACAGGATAAGGAAAATGCCAAAACATTACTAATACAACGTGACCTCTTTCCAGACCGTTTCACTCTACTCTAAGCAGCCTTGGAATTTTATTTAATTTATGCAGACAAAAAGCACAACTGCAACCAGAACCCAAGACTACTTGAAAGGATATTTGACATGATAGCACCGTGATTAGAGACGAGAGAATTAATGCCAGCTCTGCTCCTGCATGCAGATAAACATGAAAGCTGCTCAACTTTATTCCCAATATGTAAATGGCTGGATGCTCTCGAGAGACACGCAGAGGATAAGCAGACCTTTGTTAAAAATGTAACAATATTTATACTGCGGCTTTAATCACGGGTAAGTTTTTCAAAATTTGACAACCTTTTCCATTCCCCTGGTAAGAGCTCTTCGGCGAGAATGTCTAATGCTGCTTCTTAGTTGGTGTTCAATAGAAAGCAGTCTATAACGCAATGCACTCCCTTTATGTGATGTTTAGATATGAGATTGATCTCAGAGGACACCCTGGAGTTCTGAAAGTAGGATTATTGGATTTTGTGGCTTTCTCAGATGTCAGAGATCTTTAAACAGTGTCTTGCAAAGTTGCTACATCCCGACTGTCTGTGAACAGCTTATGAACTCATCAGAGAAGATGGTCTCCATGTTAATTAGACTTTAAGGGCAAGATGCAGCTTCCCATCTCATCAAATTAAATACTAGGACTTTCACATGCTGCAAAATTATTTACTTAATCGGGAGGCTTTTAAAAAAATATGCTGCTGAAACGAGAGAGAATTGAGAGCAACAGAAACACAAAATTCACCATTACTGCCGCTAGCACCGGTTTGGAAGTTCTGCTCTTTCCTCAAAAATGCATCGGTCACTTGCTGAATTAAAAGAAAATGATTAGCAGCTTTAAATTTAAATTGGATTTAATACAATCTCTTTTAGGTATGTAAGGTTGACAGAAAAATGAGAGAAATCACCTGTTCTGCCATTCACTGTATCCAAAGTTATTAGAAACATATGCAGTCCTCAAATTAATTTCTGCTTGTGTTTAAAAAAAAAAAAAAAAAAAAAAGAGATGGTAAGCTTGAGTTAAAAACTTAAAGCTTTTACTAAATCACATTTTATCATTCCTTGAGCTGGGATATGCAGACAATGTTATTTCCATTTTATGGCAAATATGAGATTCTGACATTTTGTGACGTTCCAGTCCAAACCAAAACCATTTTGGAGTTTCCCCTTCTGGGAAAGGGATTTACAGCTCTCTGCCATATTTACTAGGAGCTGCGTCTCAAAAATTACCGGGTGTATGCGGGAAGGCCTCTAGCTGCCCTCAGCCTTGAGCACACGGTGGGCTTCTCCGCGCCCCTTGCTCACCAGTCGGGTCTTTGGGCATCCGCAGCTTCCTATGGAACCGGCCTACTTAGCATCATCCACGGAGTATTTATATACTGACGCTGTCAGCTTAGACCTGTTTAGGTTCCATCTTGAAGCCCTTCCAACGTTTCCTTTCCCGTTTCGTGGGTCCTCAAGCACTGGCTGGCGAGGGGCCAGCGGTATCAAAAGGGGCAACCTGATTTCTGAGGTCTTTGATTCCAAGCTCGAGGCCACCGGTGAACTTACAGCATCTGGATTTAGGCAACTTCCATCTTAGTATTGGGGGTTGGCAGTGTAGGAGGGCCCCAAGGGGCTTACGTGCCCAGGGACAGCTTTTACCTTAAAAGCCCTCTTTTTTATTGAGGTTTATTAAGGGAGCTTTGAATCCTTTCTCAAGAGTTTGTACTTCTACTCATATCATAGAGCAAGACAATTCATAACATTTGATTCTCTATCCCGGACTTATACAGAGAGTTATAGTATTCATCTTCCATATTTTACAAAATATAATTTATTACTGAAATGAAATACCTGTTTCAAGACTTTATGATTTATAATGTGAAGTATCTCATCAAAATATCCTTAAAAGCCAGTATACTCCTTGTCTTGCCTTAATTAGTTTTTAGCTAAGTTTCAGATTCATAACTCACGTTGTTCTTTACAAGGCAAGGGGGCACAACAGCCACGCTCATTTACTGCACCTCCCTGTCCAAAAGATATACAGGATCTCAGGGACAATCCTTCAAAACACAAATGTTGCTGCTGAAAAATGAAATGTAATACACATAACTGGTAGTTATTTTACCTTAGTAATGTAAATCCTTGTTCAAAGCTATTATAATAATTTCATAGAAATAATTACCCACTGAGCTAATAACTCTAGTTTTATGGACCATGTATGTATACTAGAAGATTAATGTCTCTCACACAGTTATCTGCTATATGTAAGTATGCAAATTAAAAGACTGCTTTATAGAATCAGTAGAAAAACCTCTTTATCTTAAAATAAAAATTTTCTTAGTGTTTTGACAGATTTTCTTACTGTGGCTTATTATTGTGAGCTATATCCACACTGCAAAACGTGTTTACTTCTGACCTGTTAGCTGCTCTTTTTACATTACAGGTTTCTCATACTCATCATCAAAAACCAGCAGTTCTAAGTCACTGTCAGTTTACTACAAAGGTGCAGGAATAGGCTGGAGAGCAACAGCTTTTAGGTTGTACACAGCAGTAAAGAATGGTTTTGACTCTGTTTTCAAAAGGAAAGAAAATAAACATGGGCAGCTTTCATATCCACAAAGCAGCAAAAAGGATTGCTCAATAGCCACAGCGTAAGCCTGGAACTTAGCACATTTCATTTGCTTTTGTGCCAGTTTCACTGGCCAGGCCTCTCTAAGGTGTCTGACTCTGGCTCATGCCATATCCTCACAGCAAACAAACACAACATATGAAGAATATTTGCAATTAGATATAAGAACATGAGAATATCTGCAAAATAGCCTCTCCTTCCTTTCTGGAGTTCTGTAAGCTCCCCCACAATGGTTCTTTCCTAGAATTTTCAAAACCCCCTTAAATTGCCTATTACCACTGACAGCTACAGTGCGGCTGGATCCCTCCCTCTCCTTGGCTGCGTACTGCTCCCTACGCTGTATTCCTGCACCCCAGCTTGTCTTTGGGGTCCAGTCAGAGCTCCAGAGCCTCTGAGCATCCCCTGGACGAGCAGCGAGCGCTGCTGATGGATGCGCCCGGCGGCAGTCGGGCAACAGGAAAGTTGTTAGGGAGCGGTGCTCATGTCAGCTGCACGGCCGCAATCCTGCACCACAAACCCAGGGCGCCTGCCAGCAACCGGCAACCATCCATCAAACAGGTTGCAAATCGAATGAACCTGCAACAGAATTATCCGCCGGCGGAGAGGGAGCCGCGCTCCGACGGCTGCGGGAAGAGCCCGGCGCTGCCTCGCGCACGCTGGCACCGCGGCTCCAGCTTCCCCCTCCCAGACCTTGCTCGTGCAAGGCATTTCATAAAGGTTACCAGTCTGCACAGGATTTCTAAGCTACAAAAACTGTGGAGGGGCATCCCCCCTCCTGCACTAACTTGCTTTATAAACACAGGCAAGAGCAGCTGACCCAGATGTATTTGGGATTCATTTTTTCATCATTTAAAATCTGTTCTACCTGCTGCTTTGTGCTCCGCATGGGGTGCAACTGTAAGACATGGTACTGAAATATTACGTGCGTGGTGCTATACTGTTATGCCTAATTTCTTCTCGAGTTCACGCTAAACTGAGATGTCTCTTAGAAGCATTAGAAAAAAGGCACTAGCAGGGAAAGTGAGGAAAAATGTCAAGAACTTGTAAATAAACAGCTGGCTTGCAACATATGTATTTTCTTCTATATTTTTCAGGTGCCACAATCTACAATCCATATCTGCCAGCCCTGTAGCATGAAGCATAATTTAACTGTAATTGATAATGTAAGGGCAGATGGAGAGAAGTGTCAGCTCCTGCTCACATCCTCTGGGGATGCTACAGAAATCAAAGCAGATGGTCCAATTGCTTCTTATTTATGTGTTGCTGCTAGCTCCTCTGCTTGCAGGATAATGGATCATTATTGCCTGCTGTGCACAAACACCAATATGCTTTTAAATCTGGTTCTCAAACCTTATGAAAAAGCACTATATTTCATATTAATTTGTGAAGCTGCACTTAGCAGGGTCCACGGATTTTAATTTATAACTTTCACAAGAAGAAGGTGCAGCCATGGATTATTTTTTCAAAAAATAGCAAGTGGTCAGCTGAGATTTCCAGCAAAAGCACAGAGTAGTTAACTGTTCATACAAGCGCAGAGAATACACCGCAGTTATTTATGACCCCAATGATGGAATACAGCAGGATTATATTCACTGACCAGTCTTTGCAATGAAGGCAAATCCCCTTAAAACAACGGCTTCAAACAGAGATAAAATACACGGATGTCACTTGAATCCGTTGTTTATGCAAGGACTTCCCGCTCATCCCGCACGCTCTGCAGATCTCCAAGCGGAGCCCCTTATCCCCCTGTCCAAAACCTGTTATTGGGGGAGAGAGGCTGGGACACCCCTGCATTGAGTTCCAGTGACTCTGAACCGTAATGTTTCACAGCAAGGCTGGTATTTATTTGCTTTGGCCACTCTAGCAAATGAGAAAGTTAAGTCACTGATTCATAAAATGAGATAAAATAGCCAGCTGTGGCTCTCTGCTCTTGCAGAAATGCAGAATTTGGCAGGTTCATTGAAATTACCTTTAGACACTGAAGTTGCGGATTACTTTTTTTTTGTTTTTTTCAAATACTTAGTCCCAAGCTTCCTCCAACAACACACGGTCGTGTGACTTTAAAACAGTCTGACATCAAAGGACGAGCTGTAAAGTGCATTTACCACCACGCGGTAATTAGCCCTGTTATCACCTGCAGCATACAGAGGTCTATACAGCACAGCAGACACCTTCACAGACACTGGAAAGCGGCTGGTATTTAGCTGGATGAGCTGGTCAGGGTGCTTCCGAGGGAACCACTCCAGCTCTCTCCCAAGTATGGGGCCCAAGGAAGCACAAATGAAGTTTAGGTTAATCCACCACTTATCCTACCCTCAAGGTGAATCAGTGAACGATTAACAGGAGAAAATGTTCAGTGTTTTATGCAGTGTTCAATTAATCCATTCATCTGCTGATTAGATTGCCTGATGACTAGAGCTGATACTGGACCCGTGTTTTATTTCCTACCAACCTAACCAGACATTGCAGAGCTTTGGTTCACAGTACGAAACTGCTTCGGCAACAGTGTGCTCGAAGGAGTTTTGAGCAAGGCATTTACAAAAACTATGCGTTTTGGTAAGTCTCTCTTTACCAAAACCTGTGACGGGGCAGTAGTATTGTCCCTGTAAGGCAAGGAACTAGCTCAGTGACACTATCTGCCCTGTCAAAGACTGCTGAACGTTTCCTATGAGTTTAGGAGCTATGATTCCTCTAAAGAACAAATATATTTGAGACCACGTAAGCATATTTAAATATTTGTTTCAAAGAGTCTCAAGGCAATTAGGATCCTTCCCCTTGAAGACAGTGGGAATTTTTACTTTATGATATTATTCAGAAGTCCCTGTAGAAGTGCAGAAGTGACTGTAGATTTGAGGGAAATTTATCCCTTTCCCTTCAGTGTAACCTCTTACAGGTGACAATCTTGTTGCAGTGGCTCAGATTAAAGGCCAGGATCTTATACGCTCAAGGAGGGATATGCTCCAATTGTATTTTAATTAACTTGCTCTCACAAATTAACTTTAAAATGTAGCTTGGAATAGTTCAAGGGAGTTTATCAATTGTGTCTCCTGCAGTTTAGTTGTTTCTTAATGATGTTTCCCAGCACCTTGGGAAAGGAGTGACGGAGGTCACAGTGAGAGGCAGTCACAAAACGTGCCGCGTTCTGCTCTCCTGAGCATCTGCTTGCTCTGCACTGAAACTCTCATGCCCGGAAGCCTTCCAGCAAAGTTAGGTAGGTGCTGATACTATATTTTCATCTATGGTCTTGCATATAGATCCTGGAAGACCAGATTACCACCTTTAAACAGCTCTGCATGCTACAGCACACAATTTTTAGTATATCCTTTTGAGTGCAATAATGCCAGCTTTGGTTGCATATTTATACTTCTGCAGTTTTAATCTGATTTTTTTTTTGTTAACAGTTTTAATCTACTCACACTGATATTGAACTTCTGAAGAATACATGGTAAAATTATGTTAAAACACTTAACAGACAGGCGCCTCAGTACCGTGCAAATACACAGTTTAAGTCAGATGTATAATTGCATAGTTACAGTCCTAGAGAAATATAATTAAACTTGCTGGAATATTGTTGATAGCCGCACAGCATTCTAATGTATTTCCACTGATGGTATTATAGTAATTTCTGACAAATGAACACGATCACATCAAGGCACCTGGCTTCCCCATGCCAGGTAACTCAGTGCCTTTTTGCGGTTCCAGCTGCTGCCACTGAACTTTC